>CAJVGC010000582.1:11783122-12231175 GCA_910822075.1 Senecio squalidus
GATTACAATGCGCCATCGTTTTGCGTCATCTCGACAAAGGCACATCCGGTAATGTTGCCAAAATTTTGGTTTCGGGTTGTTGGGATAACCTCTACGATCGTTTTTCACTTGACGAACCACAACCGGTTGAAGCGGTAGAGCTTTGAGTTTCCATTTGATTGTTGGTGATTTTTTGAGAATTTTTCGAAGGTATTTTTTGCGTTTTTTGAGCTTGAGAGTGTTTTGAGAGAGTTAGAAGTGTGTGTTTAATCCCAAACTCTACCACATATTTATAGTAAATTTGGAATGGCAAAATGGTAAAAAAAAATGTAAAAAAAAGGGCAAAAAAGCATCAAAACAAACGGTCAAAAACAGCTTTTTGGGGAGCCAACGGCTAGTATTTCGCCGGGTTCAACCCGGTTTCCCTCAACCCGGTCTCAACCCGATTTGTTTATGGAGTTCTCGAACCGGTTCCAAACCGGCGGGTTTGGTCAAACCCGAACCGGTTTTGGTCAAACCCGGTTTGGACCAGTTTCGGTTTCGGTTTCGGTTTTTTTTCGACACGACTAATATCACATATTTGTAATGTTGTGCTACAAAATAATATATAACTCTAATTTTAAATTTTCAAGTCTCAAAGTTTGCATCTAACACATTTTTCATTTGCTATTTTGTGATTGTTAAATATTAAGGTTAACATTTTCTTTAGAATAGTTTTAGTTTTTTATTTTCAGTTTTTTTTTGTCGCATTCATAATAAATATTTTCTTTTGAGCCGGACCCACAATTAAGGTTAATCACAGTGAAATTCATTTAAACCGATTAAACTATCAGTCAACCCGTTTAAACTATAACCGACTGGTTATATCAGTTTGGTTTTAAGTCTCGAACCAATTGAACTATACTCATATGTCTCACCCATATATAAAAGTTAAAAACTTATTAATTCAGATTTTAACTTTATTAAAAACTTATCTAAAAGGTTATGTGGTTGGGTTTGCTTTCTCTTGTAATGAAACGTGAACAGATTTGTTTTCTGTCCCCTCTTGTTGTTGTGTTAATCATTTGTCAGTTTTATGAAGTCACGTATGACGTATGCAAATGTCATATAAGGCCACAAGATTAAAGTCTTGATTCGTTGACACCTTCTAGACGAACATTGATATCCCATTCAATTACTTACTTGGACCCAAATTATTAAATGTTATGAACGATTTGATTTAACTTGACCTAATAAGTTTCTTTGATTAACAAGTAGGCACTTCAATAGTTTTTCGCAAGAAGTAGGACGAAAGTCGAAAGCCGTTGATATAGCTAACAAGTTGGCAATCGAGAGTTGACAACTACTCTATAACTAGTGTATATACTTGTACCGTTAAGACTGAAAGACGGTGGTTTTTCCGGTTAATTGTCAAAATATAAGGAGCGTAATTTATTCTTAGTTTAGAGCTCGAAGTTATGAATCGACCAACGATAATTATTACCATAATCATTTAAACATATAGCTCTCGACCAAACCTTGCATCAGGAAATTAAATTAAATGATTGATACGCGATATTGAATTTGGCTTTATTTTGTGCTTTTTTTGGCCTTGCGGCCCGAACCATACCGAGGTTTGATAGGTAATTCTTAGCCTTTCATGTTTTTCGGGCCTGATTCGTAGGTCTTTCGGGTCTCTCTCAGCTAAAGTCTGATCCGTCTATGCACCTCTAGAAAGAGAAACAGTTATTGTTTTTTTATAAGAAATTAAGGAATGCATTATTTCTCATCTTTGCTATAATCATGCTAATATAAAGAGCAACAATATGTTGGTTTTATTTGATCTTAAATGTTCATAAAACCTATGGATTATAGTTATTTGTAATTGCATTCCATGTAGCGAAAATGGCAATGAGGTTTTGGGTACATGGCATACACTGATACGCATATTATAACATGTTTGTTAAAACCGCGAAGAGAACATGAAGTAAATAACCAAAGCAAAAGAAACCGATTTTAAGGTAATCTTCACAGGCATCTTCCCTTTGTCACTCCTCAAGAACATGCCTTCGTATATTGGCCAACTACTTACCATTGCAAACCCCGTTATGAATAACTGAGCAAAGAGTTCTTGAAACATCTCGTTATGAATAAATACATGCTTAATTCCTATTAAAAAGGCGAATAAGTTGACGATTGCTGCTATATTAACTGGTAACAGTAATGGTGACTCTACTCCAAATTCAAAAATCCCTTTCTCGTAACGTTTGGTTAGCTCATTGTCTGACACTTTGCTTGTAACGTTGAATTCAAATGTCGACATGCCAATGGATGAGAAAAACCAATCGAATATTGAAAATAGGAAACTTGAGCTCCCCAATATTAACCACATCCTTTGACGACTCCAAAATTTTCTGATACCAGATCCTGCCACCAAGAAATCAAGAAAATCTTTCCCGTATGCTCCAAGGAAAAGGAACACGTATAAAGAAAACCAAGGATCTGAAACCTATACCACAAACAATAGATTCCATATAAAGATACTTGTTTAAAGACATATATTGTCTATGCTTACCAAAGGAAACATGATGTTAACAAACCTTCGGGAATATTGGGAAGGCGTTTAAGAGAGCTATTTGAGGAAGAAATGCATAAACCATGATTGGAATAGACAAAAAGGCGCGAAAATGGTAATATGCATAGCACATGGCGTGGAAAGGGTTCAAAAACTTGAATCCAAATGTTAACGGACTAAACTTTGATAGTGCTGTTTGTAGCAAGCCCAAGTTCCACCTTTTTGACTTAAAATGTCATTAAGCGTAATTGGCATATTGCCTAGAAATGCAGGTCGAACTGGATTACACGTGACAGACTTCCATCCTAAACATTGCAATCTAAAACCCGTGTAGATATCCTCAACTAGTGTACCATACCTAAACCCAATCTGTAAATTATATGTAAAAACGACAATTGAAAGTGAGAAAATAACATAATCACAAAAATCAGTACTATATGAAAATTATTGCGGTAGGTGTACCTCCGAACCCCATTCAGTATTTTCTTCATAGCTACAACTTGCTACACGGTGTGCTAATGGCAAAACATCTTGTGATTCACTTGGTTCATTCCATAAGTGTGTTGGCACTTTAGGGTACTCGATAAGTGCTCGTCTTCTAAAGAAGCCACCAGTGCCCATGAAGATAGTGCCACCCAAACCATCCATTCCTTCGGTGCAAAGTCTTGTCTCAAGCACAAAGTCAGTACCATAAGTATCGTCTTTGTTGATGTTGTGGAAGCGTTGAGGAAATTGAACGAATGCAAGCTTTGGATCCATCGTAGAGTCCATGAAATAACATAACATCCGAAGTGGTGTTTTAGGATCGTTTGAGTACATGTCACAATCTAGGATAAGGAAAATAGGTGCATTTGTTATGACGGTTGATACTCGAATCTACAATTAAAATTGTTTGTTATAGTATTAATTAGATTTACGTTTGATAAAAGTTGTTACGATCAAGGTTACGTACCAAAGCATTAAGGGCACCCGCCTTAAAATGATGTGGTGTGGCTTTATTCTTTTCCCGTGCTAAATATAAGAGATTGGGCATATCATGACCGGTAACATCTTTATCTTGGTTACTTTTTAGTAGTACCTATTTGTAAGTAGTTAGTCTCAATAAACAGTTGAAACATGTAACTATATACATTAGTACATTACATGTATTAGTGACCGTATTTAAAAATACACGAGGGAAGTATAAACCTCAATGACCGTAGGATGTTGGTGACGTGTGAATTCCGGTGTCCATTTGCTGAAAGCATCGATCATACAAGCATTATCGATTTGGTCCGCATCAATCATCCCTCGGTCTACCACATCTTGAATTTTCGATTTCATGTTTTCATACATTGACTGCCGCCAACCACAAGAGGTCGAAACAATTAGGACTTTCTGATGTTAGTGACATATTACTATTGTCAAAATTGATTATTATCTCTTCAATTTGTACATTCGGTATAAACCATAGGGAAAAAAAAAAAGCTGGATATCTATAATCTATAAATTTGTATGCATTTTTAATTACTTTAGGAAGGCAAAGACTCGCACATAATCAAGCATCATACTCTTAACGAAATAAACGAAATTTGATGTTACCTGGATTTCATTTGTTTCGGGACCTAAAGATGGATTGTTACCAAAATACACTTCAGGAGACCTATCAATTATATTATACTTCCGACAATATGGCAACCAATGTTTTGCAAACTTAGCAGCCTCCATGAACGCGAAAAGTGTCAATTGTGACCCTCCATCGTCCGACACATATACCGACAGTTTCTCCGTGGGGTACTCATATGCCAAAACAGACAACACGGTATTAACCACCCCAATTGGTGGTTCCTTGAAGGGGTCAGCCGTGCAAACAAACACATCTAACCCCGGATACTCACTTTCCTTAGCCACTTGTGGCAAGTTTTCGGGGAAAACCTGACGTTGAACAGGATTTATGAAGAAAGCTTGCCATGTTGCCCACACGAAAACCAAAACGACATCAGCTATAAGTAGGAAACTTGTAGTAAAAGAAGGAGTGGAGATAAGGCTACAACAATGGCGATAAAGGAGCGTGAAAATCGCGATTGTGTACACGAGTATGTAAAGTCGATTGAACCATCTTCGAGGTGAGGGTTTGCTCATATGAAGTGAAGGTTTTACCATGGTGGTTTGTGTTTGTGTCTTGTGGAACTTCAACTCAGTTGGAAGCTGCTTTAGAGTGAGTTTTAGATGTTCGGTTTCATGGTAGTGTTCTTGTACATTTCATTGAATATATATATATATATATATATATATATATATATATATATATATATATATATATATAGGGTGAGGTTCGGGTAAGAACGGCCCGAAGTATAGGAACGCTAAGAACCAATGTTGACCGTCCGATTAAGGTGATGATCAGTAGTAACCCCTTACTACTGAATTACTACTGATCAGCAACAAATTCTGGCCGTCCAATTAAAAAATTTATATCAAACCTCGCAGTGCTGTTAGGGTTACTACTGATCATCACCTTAATCGGACGGTCATTATTGGTTCTTAGCGTTCCTATACTTTGGGCCGTTCTTACCCGATCCAATTACTAAAAATATATATATATATATATAGAGAGAGAGAGGTGGGTTCATTTAGGAACCATCAATTATTTAGGAACCATTAGGAACCATTTTTAGGCAAGGTGTCAATTTTGTAATTAAGTCAAATCCCCAAATTGGAAATCAATTAAAACCCACTTTAAAATACTAATTAACTTTAAATTAACATATCTAGAGTATAACTAGGTTTTAGGAAAAACTAAATACACCATTAAAACAAGCATTTAATTATCTTTCCAACGAGCACCCACTTGATATACTTTTGACGACTTTTTTTTTTTTTTTTTTTTTTTAGTGAGTTTCGGTATATACACTAGTGTATATACTAAATATTCACCAGTGTATATACTAATTCACCAAAAACACATCTAAACCATATACACTATACACTAGTGTATACACTATATTCACTAATGTATACGAATCTTTATATTAATTTCCTTTTAATTGTGAATACGCAATATACAAAAGTGAATATACAATATATATATACACAAGTGAATATACAATATACACCAGTGAATACGCAATATACACAAGTGAATATACAATATACACCAGTGAATACCATGTATTCAATAGAGAATACATCTTATACATTAGTGAATATAGTGTATACACTAGTGTATATTGTATAAATACACTAGTGTATAACTATACATTAGTCAATATAGTGTATACACTAGTGTATAAATACACTACTGTAGTGTATAAATACACTAGTGTATA
The DNA here is from genome assembly GCA_910822075.1 of Senecio squalidus. Classification (NCBI taxonomy): domain Eukaryota; kingdom Viridiplantae; phylum Streptophyta; class Magnoliopsida; order Asterales; family Asteraceae; genus Senecio; species Senecio squalidus. The sequence continues at coordinate 11,788,964 of CAJVGC010000582.1, forward strand.
ACTATACATTAGTGAATATAGTGTATACACTAGTGTATAGTATATATGGTTCAGATGTGTTTTTTGTGAATTAGTATATACACTGGTGAATATTTAGTATATACACTAGTGTATATACCGAAACTCACTCTAAAAAAAAAAAAAAAAAAAAGTCGTCAAAAGTATATCAAGTGGGTGCTCGTTGGAAAGATAATTAAATGCTTGTTCTAATGGTGTATTTAGTTTTTCCTAAAACCTAGTTATACTCTAGATATGTTAATTTAAAGTTAATTAGGATTTTAAAGTGGTTTTAATTGATTTCCAATTTGGCTCTCAATTTTGACTTAATTACAAAATTGCCACCTTGAGTTTAATTACAAAATTGCCACCTTGCCTAAAAATGGTTCCTAATGGTTCCTAAATAATTACATGGTTCTTAAATGAAACCAACTCTATATATATATATATATATATATATATATATATATATATATATATATATATATATATATATAGATTGAGGTTCAAAAGGGATCCTTAATTATCTAGAGATCTAGGGATCCCTTCCTAACCACCCATTTTTTCTTATATCTTTGTTCTTTTTCTTTTTTAACTTTTTTTCTAATTTTTTTTTTACTTTTTTCTTTTACCTTTTTATTTACTTTTTTTTTTCTTCCGAAAATCACATTTGATTTTCAACCTTACTTTTTAAAAATCACATGTGATTTTCAATCTATAAATATTTTATGGGTAAAATCAAGTTTGATTTTAAAAAATTATTGATTATTTTTTACCAAAATCACATGTGATTTTTAACCTACAAACTATTTTGCTTATAAAATCACATGTGATTTTCGAGAAAACAAAATTTTCAAGTGTGATTTTAAAATTTATAAATTTTGGTTTTTGAAAATCACATGTGATTTTCGACAAAAAAAAAAAGTTCACGTGTGATTTTAAAATTTATAAATTTTGGTTTTTGAAAATCACATGTGATTTCAATTTTTTACAAAAAAATCACATGTGATTTTGAAAAAAAAAAAAAAAAGTTAAGTAAAACATAGCAAAAAAAAAAAAAACCGAATAAAAAAAAAAAAAAAAAAAAAATATTAAGGAAAAATGTATGGGGAAGTCTTTGTGGTTTTGACCCCTAAGTCAATTTGTGTGGCTAAAAAGTGGATCCTTGGATCTCTAGAAAATTGAGGATCCCATTTGAACCTCACTATATATATATATATATATATATATATATATATATATATATATATATATAGATGTAGGATCATATACAAAGTCTAAATATTGTAAAAAGTTGGGGAACCAATCATATAATGCCATGTGTCTTTTCCTTTTCTTCTTATTTCTTTTTAACAGAAGGGTATTTTCGTCATATCACTATAATTTAATTCAATCAGCTATTCTTTCTGTCATCTCCCCTGTTCATCATCATTTTGCTTAGAACCTGGATTCTTTCCCCTATATATATGACGGCAATCAAATCAAAATTCTTCCTAATTCATCTTCGGATTTGGCTAATTGTTCTTCGGATTGATCAATTCATCTCCGGATTTTGGCTAATTGTTCTTCGGATTGGTCAATTCTTCAACAATCCAACACAATGTCAACTGCGATTCATCCTAATGAATCTGACTGTAAGTTTTTAAAAACTCAAATACATTAATTTTGATTTCGATTCAGTTTAATTTTTTTAATTTTTAATAATTCAAATTCTGTTAATCATATAGAATAACTGTAAATATATTAATTTTGATTTCGATTTAGTTTAATTTGTTTAATTTTTAATAATTCAAATTTTGTTAATCATATAGATTAACTGAATATATATTAATCGTGTGTGATTTAACTAGTTTCAAATTTTGTTAAAAATTATAACTTTAACAGTAATTATGTATTGTGCATCATACTATAGTAATTTTAGGTGTAAAAATTACTTCACAGGTTACCAGGAAACGTCTAGATATTGGATCCCTGATGTATCTTTGAAACCTCTTCAAGGTGCACGTTTTACTTCTTTGGATCAAGCTTACCAGTTCTATAAAACTTATGCAAAGAACGGTGGTTTTTCTGTTCGAATATATGCTCAACACTTCAGCAATTCTACTAAAAAGGTATTACTAAAGTATTTTGTGTGTTCAAAGCAAGGAAGAAAGACTAAGAATTTAAAGATCGACACTTTGAAAAATGTTGGGAAGAAGATCAATAAGAGAAAATATGATCTGATTGGTTCTTTCCTCGGTGTAGGAAAACCATTGGATAGTAATAAAGCTTCTATTGGGAATCCTAAAAATATCCGTAACAAAGGTTGCGGAAAGAAGAAACGATTAATTGGAGTGGTTGAGAAAATAAAGATCAAAAAGAAAAGACTTTGCAGAACATGCAACGAATATGCGCGTCATGATTCTCGCAATTGTAACGCAGACTTACTCTAATTCTCATTCGATTTGATCGTTTCTGTTTTATTTTGAATTTGTGTTTAGTACTTTTTTTGATTTTTCTATATGTACTATGTTTTTAGTTTTGAAAATAAAGATGCTATAAAAAACTTCAGAATTTGTACAAAAAATGTATGATGCACACTTTCGATACAGATATACATCATTTTTGTGCATCATAACAATATACATCATTTTTGTGCATCATAACAAGTATACATCATTTTTGTGCATCATACATTTATTAACAGTATTCTTCACATTAATGACATAATATTATGTATAAATCTTTTACCAAGTAAATATACAAGATTTCATTATTCACAATTATCATTGTGTTCATTTTCACTTGTGGTGACACGGAACGCCTAGGAGGGATCATTGCACACAAATGCCAAATCAAGAAGATTTATGGAGTTGCCTAATGCAACCCATAATTATAACACCTATATACATCATTTTTGTGCATCATAACAAATATACATCATTTTTGTGTATTATAACAATTATACATCATTTTTGTGCATCATACATTTATTAACAGTATTCTTCACATTAATGACATAATATCATTTACAAATCTTTTACCAAGTAAATATACAAGATTTCATGATTTACAGTTATCATTGTGTTCATTTTCACTTGTGGTGACACGGAACGCCTAGGAGGGATCATTGCACACAAACGCCAAATCAAGAAGATTTATGGAGTTGCCTAATGCAACCCATAATTATAACACCTATATACATCATTTTTGTGCATCATAACAAATATACATCATTTTTGTGTATCATAACAATTATACATCATTTTTGTGCATCATACATTTATTAACAGTATTCTTCACATTAATGACATAATATCATTTACAAATCTTTTACCAAGTAAATATACAAGATTTCATGATTCACAGTTATGATGCATAAGTATATATAAGTTACGATAATACATCATTGTTATGCATCATACATTTTATCAACCTAAAATCATATTTTACGTGTGATACCCAAATTTGATAATATGATGCACTGGTATACCTATATGATTTTGGATTTTTTTTGTACACAAGCCGTACACATACAATATGCTATTTTATATCATACACTAGTAGTTTAAAACACGATATTAAGCAGTACATACAAAAGATTTCCATCCAGATTACATCAAACTGTCTTTATCCCATTACATCAAAAGGTTAAAACACGATATTAAGCAGTACATACAAAAGATTTCCATCCAGATTACATCAATGCTTTTTCACACTCTTATTACCAATTTCAATGCTTTGCTCGACTTCTTTTAATTTTTCCTTCTCATTTGTATCTGATAATTTCTTTTTTTTTGGGATGAGGTTCCTCAATTCCCACTGTTGGAATTCTTTTCGCGTTGCTCTTTGTCATTTTTGGAGAGTTTATCTCACGGATATGATTAGAAATATAGAATTTTGTAGAACTTACGAGTTAAATCTGCATCTGTTTCCTTCATTTTTGTTTTCATTGAACAAAATACTGAGAGTGATTATGATGATGATGTATAACGATTGCTGATTTGAACGAAAAAATTGATTCGTAGAACCCTAATTTCGTGAATTGGGGGGTTTTGTTGAATTGGGTTTTTTTTTTGTTTGTTTTAAAACCTTTAACTTTCACAAACATATTATTAGTCTATTTTAGAATTGTAAATTGACAAAAGTACCCCTCTTGTATTGTTTTTTATAAAAACCTATTAACTATTAATGATTGGTTAATATCACTTCTCACACTTTTTACAATTTTTGAACTTTTTACATGATCTCCTCCCTATATATATATATATAGGATCAAATAAAAAGTTTGAAATTTGTAAAAAGTGTGAGAAAGAATATGGGAATGACATGTGGCAACTTATGTGAAATTTAAGAAAAAAAAACAAAAATATCGAAAAAAAAAAGATTGTGGAAAAAAAAAATTTGAATTTTTTTTTGATAACGTAATATGACACGTCATATGATGCACATAAAAAATATAATCCACACAAAATATAATACACATTAATGATGCACACAAAAAAGTTTTGATATTGAATTATGATTCACACAAAAAAACTATAATATTCAACTATGATGCACACATAAATGTTCATCATAGGCGTGCATCATAAATGTGCATCATATATTTTTTCGTACATAACTTTTTTCGAGCCAAAACAAAAAAAAAAATTCGATTTTTTTTTTTTAATATTTTTTTATTAAAAAAATTAAAAAATATTTTTTTTTCCAAAGTTGCCACATGTCACTACAAGAATGTTTCCTACACTTTTTACAAATATAACACTTTTTACAAGAACCCTCCCCTATATATATATATATATATATATATATATATATATATATATATATATATATATATATATATATAATTGTAGAAAGTAAAATTATGCGTTGTGACTATTTTATGTCCCTGTTTAAATCTCTATATTTTTATTTTGGGTTGTTCCAAAATAAATGTTTATTCAATTTTAAACGAATATAAAAAGTTACTCATGAGGAATATAATAATTAATACTTTTAAGACGGGGTATGCAAATGGACACTATATTAGGAGGATGGAGTAGTTCTTTTACCATCCATGTCCTCTTCTTCTAGGAGTCGTAACTCGACGTCTATATTTTAATAATTCTTTTTTATTTGACCCGTTTGATTATAACTAGTGTATTTTTGTTATTTTACACCATTAGATACAAAAAGAAAAATTAAATTCATGGTATTATATCCTTTCATAATTTTCCGACAACTCTTTTATCGAAATTGATAAAATCGAAACTAAACCGATACATGATATATCGCCCTTAAGAGTAACTTAAATATTTAGTTAGTTCTAATGAAAACTTTTAAGACTTATATGTATTTCGAATTAATAATAACAATAACGAACATTATTTAAAAGTGTAAGTAGGTTAAAAAAAAAGATACAGGTGATTTTGATTTTTTTTTTTAAAGTGAAATGATAGTATAACATGCTACAATCGGTCATTAATCAAAATAAAATGAAAATAGAGATCTTTGAATAACGTAGTTGAGTTTGCTTTCTCCTTGTAATTTGTCGAAACGTGAATAGATTTATTTGAAGATATTATGTGTAGTACGACAAGGAGTCACGTCCGTCTTTAAAGAGATTTCGGGTTCTAACATTCATAAGTAACATTTTAGGATAGTCTGAAAGATGTACTAACATTTTATTTCATTTTACTTAAATATACCGTATAAATATGATTAATTAACATGTGTAGTCATTCATCGTGTACTATCCTGATAGAACGAGGATTATTAGATAGGAAAAGAAGTCACGAATCATGTAAGCAATTCTTTGACAACCGCAAGATAAAATCTTGCCTCATTGACACCTTCTAGATAGACATCGATCTACCATTATGGACTTCACATATTCATTGTCGGACACCCAAAAATTAACTTCAATTATTATGTATCAAATATTTGCATATGATTTAACTTGATTTGACATATATCCTAATACATTTTGTTGATTAATTAATCATTAGGCACTACAATAATTTTCATAAGTAGGACCGAAGCCACGAGGACGATAATTTTCTCTTAATTGTTGATTAATTAATCATCACGCACATTTATCTTCTATATTATATTATACTCGTATCGTTAAGACTTATGATGTGTTTTTGAGTTTTTTTATAGAGGATAAAGAAAAGAAAGACAAACGATTTTAAAATAAATTGTCTTCTTAGTTTTTTTTTTAAGGAAAAGAAAGAAATGATAATCTAATAGATTTTGGTTTAAATTTTTTTTTTTCCATATTCGGGATGATTTGGAAGGAAAGAAAATATACTCCTTCTTTTTATCCCCTTCTCTTCTTTTCTTTAAAATCAACTCGAGAACATAGCGTAAAGAAAATAGTGTTTTCACTTAACTGACAATATACGAGGACTATAACTTTTACTTATATATAGTTCATAGTTTTAAACTGACCAGCAACTATTATTATCATAAGTCCATAACTAACTAAACATCTCGTTTCGGTCAAAATTTGCACGAGGAAATTGATTTAAGATTGTTCAAATATATCAATACTTTTCGGGTTTATATGGTTATTTATTTTAGATGTATTAAGCTATTTAATAGATAGATGAACATGATATAAGATTTCCCTAAAGAAAATAACAATCATTCGTGTCAGCCAAAAACCTTTTGGTTTGAACGTTTTGGGAAATCAAATGTTTTATGTGATTTAACAGTCAAATTAGATCATAGATAATAGATAAGGTCATAAATTAATTAAGATCACACCACTCATAATAGTTAAACAAATCGACACGGTTATATTTTATCAACTCAACATTATATTAGCAGACAACAAATTAACTAAAAACTGACTAAAGTCGTTGTCCACACATAAATTACTACATGTCACTTTGAACCCATACATTATTTAATTTAAACATATACACACACATAAATTGATTTTTAAATAAGTGGGCCCACCGATACAACACACTTAAGCTCTTATCTTTGTCGCTTAATCGACGCCACACTCAACCGACACACAACTGACGAAAATGGTGTCTATGGTCTTTTTAATTGACGACTAATTGACGCACCGTTGGCACTAGTCTAATAACGGGGGGGGGGGGGGGGGGGGGGGGGGGGGGGGTGGGGGTGGAATCTTCTAAGATGAGCACAAAAATTATTTCAAATTCACTGACTGACTGATTTTTCGTATTTTCTAAAGAACGACAAAGACTCATTAATGAAGGATTATATCCAGTATCACAGATGTGACTGTATGTAGCTGTCACATTTTAAGGACCTTAAAGTTTTAGATGGTTACTATAATACTTTGATGCATTATGTACATACATAAAATGCGTTACATACATAATTAGTGACAATTTAACGTATCAATGATTTCTTGAAACTTCAAATATTCATCATAATTACTTTTTCTTGTAAGTTCATAAAATATCAAGACTCGAGGTACATATTTAATTCAATAACATATAATAAAAGGGATTCGATATACACACAACAAATATTGTCCATCCACAACAAATTAAAAGAGTTAGGGGGTGTTTGATATCACCACGGACCAAAGACTCGGACTCAGAGTGGTCCGCGTGTTTGATAAACCAAGGTTGTCACGGACTCGGTCCGTACCACGGACCCATATCAAAGATTGAGTCTTTAATAAAAAAGTGAAGACTCATTTTTTCATTCAAAAAACCCAACTCTACCCTTCAAAGCTCATTTTTTATATGTTGAGATGATATAGAAAGGAACCAAAATTGATCTTATTTTGTCCTTTGTTCTTGATTTCGGGTACTTGCGGGCACTCTTTGTAGGAGTTAATATAATTACAGGTAACATGAGCCTAATTCTTTTGTTTGAAGTTTAACTGAGAATTTTGATTATGGTTCCTACTATCTTGTTAGTTAGTTGTCTTGTTTGTTAATGGTGTTTCTAACTTGGATACCTTTTGTGACAATTATTATAGTTACTGGGTTGTTTGGTTGACCATTATATGTTTGATTAAATGTCTGAGAAATAATAATAAAAAAATATGATGCTGTAATATTAAAAATATGATGCTGTAATAAAACTTAATTGTACGCAATCATTGTTAGGTTTTCTTTTGATTTTTTTAATTTGGATTTTTTTTCTTTGGATTTTTTTAATTTGGATTTTTTTTAATTTGAAGTTGTAAGACATTTGGATTTGTTTAATTTAGATTTTGTAAGACATTTGGATTTATGTTTAATTTAGATTTATGGTTAATTTGGATTTTGTACGACATTCAGTATAAAAATAAACAGAAGGGTAAAATAGTCATTTCTCCCAGTCAGCATAGCCAGTCCGAGGCATAATCAAACACAACAAACTCAGTCTGCACCTAACTCAGTCTGAGCTCCAACTCAGTCTGTGCTCCAACTCAGTCTGCACCAACTCAGTCTGCAGCTATCAAACAGCCCCTTAGACTATTTTACCCTTATCATACTTATATCTTGTTTTTAACATTTGGGCCCTCGTATATTAACAAAACCTTACAACTATCCTATTGAGAATTAGGGATTTTTATAGGGCATCATCGGTAATTTTTTCGTTAAAATTTTTTCATGAACCCGATATGATTCCTCCTGCAATCTCTTTCGTCCCACCCTTTTTGTAAATATTGTTTAAGAACGTTAATTAATCAGTCATCATCATATTCTTGATGTGCTTATGAAGGCATGATATTACAACACCAGTGGCGGAGCGGGTGGACCACATATGTTTTCGATGTATATATATCTTAGTATTTTTGCTATAAAAGTCGCAGTTCACTTACTTTTGGTCCATCCATTCTAAAAAACGGACGAATTTTATCTTTTAATGTGCTAATGAACTTTTTAAGTCTCATATTGTTACGGAAACATTCATTTTCAATACACCAAAATCTTCATCACGTTTGCATCCTTCGTTTTCATGATAACCAGAAGGATAAGGGGATGCATATTATATAGAAAAATGCATTGTACAATCTTAAAGATATGAATAAACCTATATAGTGACCTTATTACATTAAACTATTATCTAAGATTCGTTCATACACTTTTTTATATCGATAAGTTATTTTGGCTCATCCACGAACGAATTCCTGGCTACGCGACTGTACAACACTTTGATGACACCACCTCAACATAAACATTAATTTTGTTGTTTATTTATATTTGGTTTATTAGTTCTATAAGTTTTGAAATTACAGTTGGTACTATCACCTTCTAGATGTTCATGTTTCTTTGGAAATATGTTACCTAAGAGAGAATCTTTGTAGGACGAGTGGCCACTCTTGGTGGACTACTAAATAACTTATTTTGTGGTCTGGTTTTGACCTTAATATAGGGTCGATGATTCATTTTATGGCGTAGTTCTGACCTTAATCTACATTTAAAGAGTTTATCTAATTATAAAGTCGCTCATATACTAACTCGTGAGGGCTCCTTTTGAGTTTTGATGATTATCCGATAGCAGTGACCACTTCGGTCATGAGAGTGAAGTTAGTTTTTTTTTCCCTTCTCGTTTTAGTACTATGAGTGTAATAGAGTATTTCTAAAGTTAATAAGAAAGGTTTACGTTACCCTCAACCGTAAATTATGAAATATTCTTAATGAACCATTGTACCCTAGTCTAGAACTAGATTAAACAATGACAACCATTTAATAATGGGTCATGTTAAGAAAACCCCCCTACCCTACCTACATGTCAAACCCTCCCTACATTTGTCATACCTATCACATTACTCATATCAGTATATCACATTTTTTCCCCATTACACATCTATATCTATACATACATATTTATATATCTATACTAGCTTATTGTCCTGCCTAATACGCGGATAATTATATCAACAAAATATATAATGTTAATAAATAACATATAACTTATATAAAAAGATTAATAGAAAGCTATTAGTCATGTAGACAAAATAATTATGTGAGCAAATGTGAAGTTAAATAAAACATTTACTGTTTTATTCGAAAAAACCTTATTAAAAATAAAATAATTATAATATATAAAAAAACTAAAAATATTGCGTAAATAGGACGAAAAAATACTGAATATTTTTTTATATGATATGTTTTCCGTTTATATACAAAACACTCCTAAAACAATAAAATAATTTTATTTTCTTTTTATAATATATAAAAAAACTAAAAATATTGGGTACATAGGACGAAAAAAAAAACCCAAAGAATATTTATATGATATGTTTTCCGTTGATATGCAAAATACTCATAAAACAATAAAATAATTTTTGTTTCTTTTTATACTAAAAATGTGTATGTGTTTGAAGAAAAAATATGTTTTATATTTTTTTATAATTAATTTAAAATACAAGTGTTAGATTATTTAAAGTAGAAAGGTTAATTAGTTTTATTTAATTATTACTATTTAAAATAAGGGTTAAATTATCTATTATGAAGGGGTTAAAATAAAATTATTAATGATGACATCATCAAAGTGATCTAATGGTTCAAATTAAAGTTAGATTTCCATCTGATAGTTAATATTTTGCCAAATGTCATTTTAGAACTCTCTTTTATTATATATTAAGATAAGATAATCACCTAACTAAAACTCTTTAATTTATTTCTTTCAATGGCAGTTGAAGCTTCAAATTACCACAACAACAGGTTTTTCATACATTTTCATCATCATTATCTATATGTATACATACATATCTATATATCTAATTTCTTTTTTTTTTATGTATACATGAAAATGATTTATCAAGGAAATGCGAATATATAATATGATTCTTTCATTTTTCTTAAATTTTTAATTTTTAAATTAAAGATGATTTTGATAAAGAGAATAATATATATTTAACAACTAGATTATTTTCCCGCGATAGCGCAAATAACGATAAAAATTGAATCGTAAATTTTATTTTTATATAGATATTAAGTTATTATGAGAACACAATTTTATTCTCTATAAACATGTGTAAATGTTTTAATAAATAAGTTTGATTATCTTTAATCTAACGGCTGAAATCAAATAGGTTAATTCATCCAATGGATCTTATTTCGCCATGTGGCATTTAAGGCCCAACTTTTATTATATTAAAGATTAAAAATAATCAAACTTATTTAAAAAAAATACCTTAAATATTTTTATTAATATTTTGGTGTATATAAACACATCATAGTTTTAACACAATTGTATAAAATAATTATATATATACAATATTTTCTAACATAAAAACTATCATATTGTTTTGTTATTTTGTTAAATTAATTTATTAAATCAAATAGCACACGAAGTAAATAATTAACCTATTTAAATATTAAATTATAAAATTCGAGTCTTATTTTATTTTTCTTAAGTTTTCGTACCTACACATTACAACTAAATATATCTATCTATGAGCATTTTCTCATATGAATGGAAATGAAGAAAGAATTGTTTACGCCTACGTTTTCATAGATCTTTTTTATATCTCTATTTTTTATGTAAATAATATAATTATATAGTTTACGAAATATGTAATTAGGGAGGAGATAATACGAAAAGTAATTGATAACCACAACCCTATAGATTGTGGCTAAAAAAAACTCTCAACTGCTATCTATCATAATATATATTAAAAGAGGTGCATTAAAAGAGACACATAACAAAATATAGACTATTAGATAGATTTTGATATTAATTTTACACCCTTAGATTAGATTGATGATGTCATATGACTAATGTTTGTTATTTTACGAGGTGCGTTAAATTATGTATAATGTTTGTTATTTTACGATACTTGAAAAAAATTAAAAAAAAAAAAAACGACCACAAAAAGACAAAAAAGACAAAAAAAGACAAAGAAACAAAAAAATGTCACATCTATGACACACATGTGTCATAGATGGTACACAAAGTGGGCCAGGGATTGGGATAACCTTTAGGGAGGGTAGGCATAACCAATGCCTTTCATAATTCACAACCACATATTGTATATATATGTTGTCACATCCGTTGTCTCATATAGCTTAAATATCAAGGATGTTATAAAAATCAAATTGAGTTTTGCACACGATATATGCATCACTAGGGATGGTAGTGGTTTAGTTTGGTTAGGTTTTTTAATAATTTGAAAATGAATTGAATAATTGGGTACCTTGAACTTATAAACAATTAGGTTTGGTTTTTCGGGTTTTGTAGTCAAATTGGCTCGATTTGACCTTTATTCATGTTTTTCTATACAAACTACAATTCGGCTTAAATAATATTAGATCAAACTACAATTCGGCTTACCCAATATACTATACATCAATGTTACACATAATAGTAGTTTTGTAACCACAATCAAAATGATTTGTTATTCGTTTGTCTGCAACTTTATTATAAAGATGTAATGCAATTAGACTATGTAACTCGGTGCGTTTTATTGGATTAGACGATTAGTAGTTATCGAAACCCAAAAAGTTATTGGATCCACAAAGCACATGAGTAATCTACTTGCTTGGCACGGCCCGGCCCAGACCGGCCCATCTGTTACACCGCCATTCCAATTCTCTCTCTAAACTCACCGGAAGGAAATCATCACCTCACCGGAATTTTCACCGGCGATTTAACCAAAAACCCTAACAATAATCATATAAATATACATACAGGCGCCTGTATCTATCATTCAATGGATCCTTCTATAATGAAACTTCTAGAAGAAGACGAGGTAAGTTTATATTCTATATCTATTTTCACGCGCGCGCGTGTGTAATTGATATTGAATTCATCTTTGATTTGCTTGTTTATTTGTTTAATTTTGATTTTACAGGATGAAACTATGCATTCTGGTGCAGATGTTGATGCACTTACTGCTGCTCTTAATAGAGATATTGAAGGCGATAATAACAGTTTTTCGATATCGTCATCGCAATCGCAGTCTCAACCGCAGTCTCTAACGAGTACTGATGGTAATTTTATAAGTGTTAACTGTATTTTTAGGTTTTAATTTTTATACGGTTTTACTCTTAAATCTATAGTATGTATGGAACTTTAAGATTTTGTTATTGTGTGTATCCGACTAGTTAAATACTTGCAAATGGTGACGTGGCAGCTTACGTAGCACCTTATATGGCTGCCACGTTGTCAGTATACATATATTAACGATTTTTTGACAGTCCGTTACCTACTATCTCTTTTCTATATAGATATAGATGATGCACGTGTTTTTAATTAGAATTAGGTTTAGATGAGATGATCATAGCTTTTATATGACGTAATTAGTCCGTTGTCGAGTGATTGATACGAATATTTTATGAATATTGTAGTTTTATCTCAGCAATTGAATCGTACGCCAAGCGAGTTGTTTCAACAGTGGCAATCGTCTAGGCGGCAAGTGGAAGCTACGATAGAGACAGAACAGCAGCAGTCGTCTGTGATGGAAATAAATCGACATGGAAATGACACCTCAGGTCAACCGAGCAATGGTTCTCAGTTGAAAAAGATGCAAAGAATTGGTTGTCAGCAAGCGGACAGTAATGAAATGAATCAGACGCCTGTTAAACAGGTGCCTTTTGCACTGCTGATGCCTGTTATATTACCGCAACTTGATAAAGGCAGGTCTATGCAACTCAACGGCCTTTATGCTCAATTAAGGGTATAGTTTATAGGGTGATTCTGTGACATCTTTTATCTGCAAAAGAAAATAAAAATTAAATGTTTTATCTACCTATAGTTATGCTAAATGGCCATGTTATTCTCAGAGCAATAGAATTTCAAAAGAGGAATTTGTGAGGCGACTGCGTGATCTTGTAGGAGATCATACGGTTAAAATGGCACTCTTAAAGTTACAACAAGAGGAGGTAAAGAAAACACTTTTTTCGTCTGTTATCGTCCATTATGGATATTTCTTCCTTTTAGGTCAGTATTTTCTTATATATAAAATACATCTCTCGTTAAGATTGTAAACCAAAATCGTATTGCTTCACTTATATGCACTTTGACCAACTCCGCTAAAGTATGTGCAAATTCTCATTGTCACTTTGATAGGAGTGAGATGTACTGATGTAATGTAACGTGGTTTTAATAAATAACTATGATGTGTTTTTGCTTACTAATAGCTTTCTGGAAAATGGAGTTCTCAAAGGAAATCATCTTATGTTCCATCTTCATCAATCCATCCATCATCGGATTCAAGAAGTCCTCCAATAGATAATACTGCTCAAAAACCACAATCGTTGGAACGCCAATCAGATGCACATGGAATACAAGCAAGTCATATGTCTTCAAATATTAGTGCTATTAAGCAAGAGAGGCAACAACATATGCACTTTCCACAGTCGCCTTTTCCTACTTACGGAAACACGGGTGCTCGCTTTCACTCAAGTTCTAGTTCAAATATGAAACCAGAAGACCAACAAATAAACAAAGTCCAGCGGTTAACACCACAGGGGCCATCTTCACTCTCTTCGCTACAACTTGAATCTTCAAAGGATGAAGGTATTAAGATGTCGTCTTTAAGGCCTGGTTTCTCAGCATCTATGTATAAGCCCGAACAAGTGTCCATCAGAGCTCAACTGGAACGCCATAATGCGGTATAATATATCAAGAGTCGTTCTTTTATCACTTCATTTTTGAAATAGTTGATCATGTTGTTAATAGTTAAACTCTCAAATTCAGGTTGGTGGAAACTCTTCATTAGCGTCTGGAAGTAATGCAAAGACACCCCCAAAAATGCCGACTGTTGGCCAGAAAAAACCACTAGAAACAACACCTGTTTCTTCGCTAAGGTAGTTCGACTTTTGTATTGAAATTATAATTTTGACTTTGCTCTTTTTTTTCTTTGACGTATATTTATTTTTTCTCGTACATATCAGTAAGAAGCAAAAAGTGACTGGTGAGTTTGCGGATCAAAGTCTTGAGCAACTTAATGACGTTACTGCAGTGAGTGGAGTGAATCTCAGGGTATGTGTTATTTTCTTATCACGAGATATATGTTTCTATTAAACCAATTAATTGATTAAATGACTTTGAGGTCCATCAGGAAGAGGAAGAACAACTATTTTCTGGGTCCAAGGAGGACATTCGTGCTTCAGAAGCTGCTAGAAAGATTAAAGGCTGATTGTGCAGAAAATTCCACTGATGAGAAAATTGGCAGTAATCAGTTAAGACTTTAATTAGTTATCAGCGACTTATAATACTACAATGTGATTTTGTGCTCATACAAACTCGATAAAATGTAGCTTACAGTTTAAGTTTTGTAATAAACGTTTAACAGTGGCAAAATGTGGAATAAAGAGCAGAAGCGATGATGTGGAACGTTGTTTGTCACTGGTGAGCTGCAAGCTTTCTTATCGATTAATGAATTAATTAAAAAATTATTCATTTTTTTAATGCAACTTGGTATCCAGTGTGTAGAGGAAAGAATGAGTGGATTGATAAGCAACCTGATCCGACTTTCAAAACAGGTGATTCTTTCGTGTCTGATATATTATCTTTTATTGGGACATGTAGTCGCAGTAACTTTATAATCAATTTCAGAATGCAAGTCCAAATACCAGTAAATATAGGTGCCAGTTTTTTCTTCAAAAATAAAATATATATTTTCTCAAGTTCAATATGCACACTTTTAACGTTTAATATAGTAATATGGACTCTTTTTATATTGAGAAATGAATACAAAAGCTGAATGTAAGAATAATACATGTCAATAATGATATAATTTTTCTTCTAGCGGGTTGATATTGAGAAGCCAAGACACCGGACAGTTATCATGTCAGATGTTAGACAACAAATCATGTCAATGAATCAAAAAGCTCGGGAAGAATGGGAGAAGAAGCAGGCTGATGCAGATAAACTCCAAAGAGCTGATGAGGCAAGTGTCATTTTTATCGTCAATTTTGATCATAATATACCAATGAGGCTTGACTAGTTTAACTTTTGTAATTGCAGTCTAACGGTAATGGTGATGGTGAGGATGGTCGTGGGAAATCATCTAAGGTAGTTAGTTGCTTCAGAATTTTGGAACCATTTTTTAGTCATTTTTGTGGGAAATCATCGGTAGTTATAATAAAAGTTTATATATGTGAAAGGTGAACAAAGAGGAAGATGATAGATGCGAACCACAGCTGCCAATGTTGCTGCACGTGCAGCTGTAGGAGGAGATGACATGCTCTCAAAATGGCAGGTAATGGCAGAGCAGGCCCGCCAGAAACGTGAAGGTGGTTCTGATGCACCGTCTCCTTCTCAGCCCAGTATAGATTTTGTGCTTAAGCCAACATCTGAGAGAAGTTCTAAAGAAAATCCTGATACCGAGAAGACTTCCGCTTCTGTCACTGACACTCCTGGTTAGTATCCTCTCTCTTTTAATTATTTATCATACCCGTTTGTGTTCTATTTCTAGCATGTTTCACCTTGGTGAGGTTTTAGATTCTTATAAGGGACATATGTAACAGGTCCAGTAAGGAAAAAGAATCGAGATTTGAGTTGGTGTGATAAAAGCGTAACACGGACTATCTCAGTCAAGGATGTCATCTCTGTACTTGGAAGGGAGAGTCAGATGTCAAGGTCCACACTATTATATCGCCTCTACGAAAAAGTGCGTTCAGATTCTTATGTAGCTACTGATATGCCAAGATTCCCTTAAAAGTCACACAATGCGCCTTATTATCACCAAGAAAGTTCCCAGAAAAAGTATAAAATTTTGCAGCTCAGAAGGTAGGTAGTTAGTTTTGATTTGTAGGCAACGGTAAACTTGCCGTTTTTGTTACAGTTGTTATATCCGATCTAGTCTAAAGCATCTGTCAGTTTAAAAAAGAAAGACTGAGAGACTAAGAGAGGGTAAGTAAACATGAATTTGTAGTTCTCCCCTACTTTTGGGTTAGGTTTGAATTGGGAATTTTGTTTCGCTTTATTCTTTGTGCACTTATTCTTGTTTATCGGGGTCTTGTAGTTTTTAAGTGAAAAGACGGCTAAAAATATGAGGATTAGGCTACGGAAACACTTTTATTTATAAATCTTTTACCCACAAAAGAGCTTCAATCATTAAAACACTTTGTAGCTATAAATAACAAAGATATAAAAAAGAAAGACTCAATCGGCTAAATTGTCATTGCTGCCTGCCTATAAAAGCCATAATATATATACAACCACAATAAACTAAACACAACTTCCCATCAGCATTAAAACATCCAAACACCAACTTTCGCTTTCTCGCTCACTCTAATATACACATAACTTCTTACTCCTAAATAGTCACATCTTACCATCCCCTTCCTTACTATTCCTTCAAGAGGGTCTTTTTCAGTCATTCCCTAACAAATTAAACCCCGAATTAGCCCTCCCCCCCTCTTTACACTTACACGACTAGGTAAAAACCCGACCCTACAAAAAAAAAAAACGACACTAGCAACATAAATAAAAAACAGGCAGTCTTGTACATCACTTTTCAACAGCTTCCAAGCTTCCTGACGCTTCATTATCTGTTGAACACGGAAGCTTACTACCGGCCTTCATTTTCTTCACGTCTTGACTTGAGCATATCAAGATCCTTTTCACCATGTTGCAAAATTCCCTGCAAGGGTAACAATCAAATATTAGTTAGCGAATAACTGGATTAATAATTTATAGATACTATTATTAGTGCAAAAAAGAGAACATACGGCCATGGATCATCTCCCATCAACATCATATCTCCTTCATCGTCAGTAAACACAATCTCCCATTGATTTCTAGGGCTTAACTCTCCCTTTATTTCAAACATTTCCTCGAGTTCAACAATCAGCTCGTCGTACCCTTTCAAAATAGTTAAATCCACCGCACGACCTACCGCTACTCCTTGCATTTGAACCTTAAAAAATTACCAATGTTAGATGCAACACAGAGGACTTTATAGTAATTTTAAGAAGATAGATATACCTTAGTGCGGCTTCGGGTAGAAGTGATATTTTTGCTTTGAACTTCCTTTGGTGAAATTTGGAACTGACTTTGTTCTTTAAAGTCTGAAGCCCCAGCCGTCAACTGTCCTTCCATTGACGAATGAAACAATACGTCTGATGGTGTTACTACGAGTGCTGTCTCAGATGCGATATTATCAACATTTGAAGGAATCTTTAAGTCAAAACCAAATAATCTGCAGCTTGAAACATTTTCGGGTTTCTTGTTCTCAACTGAATCTTGATTTTTGACGGATTCACGAGGCGAGTAAGTTGACCATGTTAGACCTTTACGATCTTCTGTTTCATCTCCGCCATACAAATTTCTAGAAGCTTTTACGGGTGAAGAGGATAACCAACCGGTTTCGATCTGAGTCCTTAAAAGACAGCCAGCGTTGTTAGGGCCATCACCTCTGTATCCTTCGGGAGTGCAGCTTAACGAAGCTGAATCATGTGATGTGTTCGGATTCCAAACGGCTGATACAGTTGAGCTTGAGGGTTCTGAAACACAAAGTACAAATTAGAAAAAACAACGTTAATAAATTAATATCCAGATCGGAAAAGTGAATTTTACTCACCGTGATTCGGGATGTCCATTGGAGGTCTAGGCCTTTTATTTTTTGGTGCCACTGGTTGCGCTAAACTCGTAGCAACAGGAGCTACAAAAGTTTCGATCTCCCACGGAGAAACCCTTTCCGGTCTAATAATAGATGCAGGTTCATCCCACTGGACCTGAAACGGTCAACAAAAGGTTTAACTTTAGTTTATCGACTACTTTTCATAATCACATAATTAAACAAAAAGCAAGCGTAAATCACTAACCCTCAACGAGCGCCACTTGGAAGATTGCCATTGAGGAGAAACGTCTTCAACTCCAACAACCGTTCCTGTAAACCTAATCAAATGAAGAAATTCTAATCGATTAGCATCCAAAAATAGCATTTGAAAACCAGATCTTAGAGATCGTATCATTTACCTTCTTTCGGGAGTGTCTTCGCCCTCAAACCTCATTTTAAATCTCATCCCAACTGCAAACGCGTTGTTTACAGCTTCTATATACTTGTTTAACCCTATGATGAACTGACTTGTCCTGAACACAAAATATTGTAAGAAAAACGATCAAGATTCAATTTATTTTTTAGTAACCATGGTTTTCTTATACCTTGGTTTGTAGTAGACGGCAAACCGAGTTTGGGTGTTAACAGCATGTGAAGCAGTCGCAAGAACTCCCAAATGCATACTCTGGCTAGAGATTACTGATGATGGCAGGGTAATTAGTTGACGAGCTTGACGTCTAACTCCAACACGTAATTCACCAGTCTCGCCCCTAAAAAAGGATATTTTAGTCAACATATAATCAAATATACAAAAAATTCAATCCAATAGCAACACGAAAGTACCTAAGAAATACAAACGAATCTCCAGCCACTAATCTCTTATTAGTAACGAAAGTACTCCATCCTGAGGTAAGAAGATGCCTACGCGGTTGACCTCTGAATATATGCTTAAATTTCCACTCGGTACCATGGAGATCATACGCTACCAACTCTTGAGTAGGAGTCGCTTGAGTCATGTCCTGAAAATTCAAAATCAGTAAATCAAAAAACAAAAAACAGATCGTAAAAAAAAGAAGCCATTATAGACGAAAAAACAATTTTACCAATGCGGGTAGACACTCATTTGCGTGCTTTCGAAGCACCGAAAATCCACCATGAGTACTGGTATCCGAAGCCGTCAAAACTTTGCAAAAAGAGTGAACGGTTGGCCTCACCGGCTCAGCTACACATCCATCAGGACTTGTAGGATCACTTTGCTGCATATCGATACATAATAGTAAATAAAACAACATAATTTTCATCAAATTAAAGTAAAATTGTGACCGAATTCTTACGTCTGTCTCCGGAAGTAGAGTGATTTGCGCGTAAACTTCATCGCTGTCTAGTTCAGCCTACAAAAACCAAAAAATTCATAAATTTTCAAAAATTAAACATAATAAAAACACACAAAAGAAACATATAAGCATACCATAAGCTGAGTATGAACAACACGACAAAGAATCTTTGATTTAAGATTGAAGAGAGGAATCCTTTCATTTAATTCCTGGTTTGTTGATTCCAACTGAAAACATCCCAAATATAGCAAATTAATATCAATAAAAATTAACCCAAATATAGAAATTATATATATATATACATATCATTTTATCCACAAAAAACATAGATCTAAACATATTAAACCCAAAAAAAAAAAAAAAAAAAAAAAAAAAAAAAAAACTTACTTGTTCTAAGTGACCTTGAGGAAAGTAATAAACTCTCTCATTATCTTTAGGTACTTCAACAAGTGGGCCAGCACAAGCTTTCCATAGCTCCCTATACAATGGATCTTTATTTTCCAAAAAAAAAAAAAAAATCATCAAAATTTGGGGAAAATTATATAAACATAGAAATTACATAATCAAATCACATAAAAATCAAAACTTGATAACAAATTTCACCTTCTCGAGGTACAAATACTTGACCCCTATTCTCCATGAAGAAGAAACAAGAAAAATTAATTGGCGCGAAATTAAAACTCAAAAACCATGAATTCAACACATTTTATGGTTAAAAGTGATGAATAAAACTGGGTTTTGAATTAATTGAAGTTTTATGAAGTAATTGATGAAACCCTAAAAAAACTGATGATTTTCCGTTGCGAATTTAGATCGGAAAAATTGATAACTTTCTCTCTCTAGAAATGTTTAGATGGTTTCTTTCTCTCACTAGAATCAATGGAATGTGAAACTGGTAAATATACACCTTGATTTCTTCTCTCTAAATAAACCTATACATACAGCTTATTTATATCTATATATATAAGAGATATATATATATATATATAAGCCTGTGTTTGTCTCCTTTCTTGGTGGTGTGTAGTGCGTGAAGCTAACCTATAACTAACCATGGTTAAGTTACATTAACTATAGTTAAGTTTTACTTTACTTTTTTTTTTATTTTTTTATTATTTACTTTTTTGAGGAAAATATAACTTTCAGTGAATGAAATGTAATTTAATAATGTTATTTAATGACTTTTATACTATGTAATCCGGATAAAAAAAGTAATAAAAAATGGTTTTTTTTTTGGAGTTGAAGTATTTTCATGTGATATTTAATTTAATAGTATTATTTAATGGCTTTTTTGGATATTTAAAGTGATGGTTAATGATAAAACGGTTATTGAATATGAGTGATCACATGTATTTTGTAGAACAAAGTTGAATTAAAAGTACATTAATTGTTTTTGAGTTTCAAAAAGTATTTATTAATTAAATATTACATTTTCTCTTTAATAAATACTAGTAATATACCCGCATGATGTCACTGTGATAATAAATTGTTTAAATTTTCTACGAATAATTTTCTTCGGTGGTACATAATTTATTATAAATAATTTTAGGAAAGATCAAAATTTTCGTTTTGTAAACATTTAATTAGTTTTATAATTCTAAATATTAACTTCACTTATTTGAAATTTTACACAATAAAATTGATTGTTTTAAATTTACAAAAAAAGAAAACTCAATTATTTAAAAATTTTAAGTATATATGATAAGTGTGTTATAGAGTTGTATAATTATTTAATAGTTAATTAATTAAAGAGTAAATTAGTAATATTATCATGCTTAAATTTCAACACTTTATACCCAAATATTTTATAATGTAGATATTTTCGATGAATATGTTTAACATGTTTAGATACGTGGGAAAAAAAGTAAATTGCGATAAATAGTTCTATGTATTTTGAGTAATTGTTCGTAGATCTCGGCATTATATAAATATTTCTGAAGTTATGTTTGTGCTTAATAAAATCTTTAAATTTTTATAAGGATAAAATATAAAATGACACAAAATAGTTAAAAACAAAAAGAAAAAAAATTATTATTTAATATCCTCTAACAAGTGTCTATTGGTCATAAGTTAAAAAAGGAAAAGAGAAAAAAATAAAATAACTATTTTAAAATTTGCATAAATAAACATTTATAAATATTCATGAGTATTTATTATGTATTTTTATTGTGTATATTAAAAGAAATGAAATATTTATGAGTATTTATTATATATTTTTATGAGATGGTATTTATTATGTATGAACAAGTGGATTTGTGAGATGTTATATTCAAATTCGAAAATTAAGAAAAGCTTTATTTATGACATCACTCTAACGGAAAAGTTAACGGCAAACCCCAATTAGACGGACGTTAAGACGACTAGCTATGATTAATCAATATTAAAGATTAGTGAATATAAGGACCACATGAACTTGATTTAATTGATTAACCAAAGTTTTACTTTCTCAATATTATTTGATAATTAAAATAAAAATAATTATCTCAAAATAAATATCATAAATTAATTAAATAGTAACTGACAGGTGTTTTTGATTAACATTTAATCCGTCATCTAAAGACCAAAAAGTGAGGGGACCATTCTATCATTTCTGTGAAGTTAAAAAAATGGGTTATTTTAATTTATATATTTTTAGCATCATTTTTCACACTCACTATTATCTTTATATTATTGCTTATGATATTCGAACTTATAATCTTTTAGCTAATGTGACACTCACATAATTATTCAAACTCACGTAATGTTAGATTTTAAAAGTCTTTTTATTCTTTTTAACATATAGTCTCTATATAAAGTCGTACTAAAGCTTTGTTTAAAAAGTTTTGTTAATTATTTGATGAAGAATAATTATGTTGTTTTGATGTTTTATGAATGATATTAAATAATTTTTAATGTATCCATTACGAAGATATTCAAACATTAATTACGTTAATAAAAAATAAATTATTTAAAAGAGCAAATTACCAAAATAATCGCCTATCACATACACTTTACAAAAATAATCACATGATTCGCGACGAATTTCTCGCGACATTTTTTTCGTCGCGAAAGTACACGTATTTTAATCAGACCAATAAAAATTCGACACGTTGTCGCGACACTGTTCATTTCTCGCGTCAACATTCATTTTCGCGACGACGTGTCTGATTTTTATTGGTCTAATTTTGTTTTATATACTTCTTGCGACGATAAAGTGTCGCAAGAAATTCGTCGCTAATCATGTGATTATTTTTGGAAAGTGTAAGTGATAGGTGATTATTCTGGTGATTAATTCTATTTAAAATCATTAGTTGTCATTTTTACTCGTTATAGCACAATAACTTTATACTATATTATTATTATATTTATTTATTTTATAAATATGTTAATAAGAATTATTTAATTACCCCACACGTTGCAACGCTATTAAATAATAATCATTTTTTATAATAAAGCATATTAGAAAATAAAACCTTTAAAAAATCTTTTAAATACAAATGAAAAACAAAAATATGATACAAATATTATACAAACAGATAAAACCATAACTGAAATAATATAAAATTTATGAAGCTATTAAAAGTTAAGTAACAAAATCATATCACAAAAGTAATTGTTACACATATATTGAAGTTTAATCGATTAAGTTTTACTTAAAATGAACATTTCATTATAGCTTTTATAACTTTTGTTCTCGGAACACTTGTTAAAATGCTCCACCTTATTTATTCATTTTTGAATTGTTCGTTATTTCATTCTTGGAGATTTCTTTTGTCTATTTGGACTTTCTTCTATGAGGTGGTTGTTTTAATCTATTTCTATTTTGTTTTGTCTTGTAAAAAAGAAATGTTGTTATTAATCTTAAATTTCTATTTAAAACAAAAAATGAAACGGAAAAAGAAAAAAAAATATCAGTTTAATAAACTAAAAGACATAAATGTTTGACTACCAAATTAAAGTATAATTTGTTTATTAATTTGATTCTATCAAAACATATTTATATATGAAATATTAATAATAGAAGTATTTTTTTTTAAACATTCATAATATATAGGATTGTTAAAAAAAAAAAAAAAATTGAAAGGGGGCTTTTGTAAATGTTAAAAGTTTTGGAGGGTTAAATAGTCATAAAAGAAAGAAAGAGAAAGTTAGAGTAAAATAGTTGTTTTGGTTTGAAAAACCAAGTAAATAACAATAATAAAATAATGAAAAGTAGTAATTAATAATAATAAATTAATAGGAAAGTGGTATTATATATATTTCAAAATCTTGTCAATTGTTATTGTTGATGAAATAAATGATATATAAAAATGCTTCAAAATCCTACTAATAATCCTTCTAATGTTATAAAAATACGACAAGTTTAATCAAGTAATTTCTTTCATCATCTAATCCTTTGATTTTACTAAGTGTCATGATCATGTTGTTAAGAGGATTATTAGGATAATTTGTAAAAGGATATATCGTTAATCTATTGATAATGTGTTATATTATTTATACTCTATTACATTATATTCTATGGTATTATATATAAAATATTATATCTTATATTAAAAAAAAATAACATTATGTTATATCAAATTGTAGTATGCTATATTATAAAATTTCAAAATCATTAATTGTATCATAAATATGTCTTTCTATACATATTTATAAAAATGAAATGAAAAATATATTATATGAAAAACTTATTGTTTTGTACTATATTATATTTAATCCGCTATTACATTATATTATATTATATTTTTATACTATATTATATTTTTATATTATATAATGTTATATTTTCAATTATAGTAAAATTAATTTATATTTATATTATATTAGATTGGGTTAAGTTATGTTATAATGTTTATGATGTTATATGTTATATATTCTATGTTATATATTATATATTAGGTTATATGTTATATTACATTATGCTATGTTATGTTATAGTATTTATTATGTTGTATGATATATATGTTATATATTTTATATTATGTTAAATTTATTTGAAAAAATAACATTATGTTATATTATAGAATTTTTAAATAAGATTATATATATATATATATATATATATAATATCATATTATGTTATATGTTATATTACACTATGTTGTGTTATGTTAAAATGTTTATTATTTTATATTTTATATGTTATATGTTATATATGTTGTAGATTCTATATTATGTTATATTTATTTAATATAACATTATGTTATATTATAGAATATAACATTATAATAATATATAATATCATATCATGTTGTAATAAAATACAATATATTATAGATACCCTGTTATATTATGCTATATATTATGTAATGCTATATTTTAAATTATAGTAAAAGTAATTTATATTTATATTATATTAGATTGTGTTATGTTATGTTATAATGTTTATTATGTTATATGTTATATGTTATATATTCTATGTTATATATTATATATTATGTTATATGTTATATTACATTATGCTATGTTATGTTATAGTATTTATTATAATATATATATATATATATATATATATATATATATGTTATATATATTTTATATTATGTTACATTTATTGAAAATAACATTATGTTATATTATAGAATTTTGAAATAAGATTATAATAATATATATAATATCATATTATGTTATATGTTATATTACATTATGTTATGTTATGTTATGTTAAAATGTTTATTATGTTATATGTTATATATGTTGTAGATTCTATATTATGTTATATTTATTTAATATAACATTATGCTATATTATAGAATATAACATTATAATAATATATAATATCATATCATGTAATGCTATATTTTAAATAATATATTTATTTAATATAACATTATGTTATATTATAGAATATAACATTATAGTAATATATAATAGAGTAAATTACATAGATCGTCCCTAAGGTTTATATGGAATTACGGTTATCGTCCCAAAGTTTGAAAAGTTGCATGGATGGTCCCAAAGTTTAGAGTAATTACGGATTTCGTCCCTAATTTGGACGTCCGTTAATTTCTACCGTTAGTCTGTCCCACATGTTAAACACGTGAGGGGTATTTTGGTCTTTTCGTCGTCTTCTATTTATTTACCCTTAGGGACGATCTATGTAAACACCATCTCATATTCTCATTATAACCTCATCTTGAAACAAAACTTAGATACTATAATCAAACAATTAGCCTAACAAATTATAGCTCAATTTACAATCACAAACTGAAAACAGATCAATCAATTCAACAAATCAGATACAATTCTTAGTATGGTATAATCGAACAATCAACCTAACAAAATATAGCTCAATTCAACAAATCGGATACAATTAACCTAACCAATCAGATCTACAGATTTCGAAAATCAACAATCAGATCTACAGATTTCGAAAATCAAAGTAAACTACAAAACGAGATCTGATTTAACTAACCAAAAGTGAAAGCGTAGCCATTAGCAGACATGAGTTGCTTATTGGCCATAATAATTCCAACGGAACTGATAACATTCATCGCCCATGCTCCGACGTCAGATACCGGCTAAGGTCCGTTCTGCTGCTGCCGGCGACGACGACGACGGCGGTCCGTTCTGCTGCTGCCGGAGACGACGACGGCGGCGGTCCGTTCTGCTGCTTCCGGCGGCGACGACGACAAATCAAGATTTTGCTGCTTTGCAGAAGTTTGGAGGGGTAAGTTTATGGTAGATCAAGATTCTAAAGTTCTCTCTCTACCTCTCTCTTTCTCTTTCTTGTGGTTAACAGTGTTGATAATTTCACTTGAACATGGCAGGTTAATGGATTGGCTGAAAAGTTAAAGACAAATCCGGATAAAGGGATTCATGAAGACGAGTCAAACATATTAGATAGGAAAAATGTCTTAGGGTTTTGTATAATTTTGTATGTGAATTTTGAAATATGTTTTGGATATTACACCGTTCGTATGTGATTTTGGGTATTTAGGGTTCTTAGACTTTTTGAGGTGAAAAGATGGAGTTAGGTTTGGGGAGAAAGATGATAGAGAAGAACAGATGCGAAATGACTAAAATACCCTCACGTGTTTTACACGTGAGGGAAGGCTAACGGTAGAAATTAACGGACGTCCAAATTAGGGACGAAATCTGTAATTACTCTAAACTTTGGGACCATCCATGTAACTTTTCAAACTTAGGGACGATAACCGTAATTTCATATAAACCTTAGGGACGAACGGTGTAATTTACTCTATATAATATGATATCATGTTGTAATAAAATACAGTATATTATATTAATATTGATACTCTGTTATATTATGTTATATATTATTTAATGCTATATTTTAAGTTATAGTAAAAGTAATTTATATTTATATTATATTAGATTGTGTTATGTTATGTTATAATGTTTATTATGTTATATGTTATATATTCTATGTTATATATTATGTTATATGTTATATTACATTTTGCTATGTTATGTTATAGTATTTATTATAATATATGATATATATATATATATATGTTATATATTTTATATTATGTTACACTTATTGAAAATAACATTATGTTATATTATAGAAATTTGAAATAAGATTATAATAATATATATAATATCATATTATGTTATATGTTATATTACATTATGTTAAAATGTTTATTATGTTATATGTTATATATGTTGTAGATTCTATATTATGTTATATTTATTTAATATAACATTATGATATATTATAGAATATAACATTATAATAATATATAATATCATGTCATGTTATAATAAAATACAGTATATTATATTAATATTGATACTCTGTTATATTATGTTATATTGTATTGTATTATATTATATATAAATATATATAATTAAAATAAGATTATGTTGTATTATCATTTTTATTATGTAAGAATATTATAAATATTCATTTTGAATTGTCATTTGTTACAAATCATTCTTGTATCAAAATAATAGTATCATTAATTCTTGTTATATGTTTATTTATCATTGGTCATCCTTTATCACTTGAAAAGTACAAATATCATTATAATTGGTTTTTTTATTTTTTTAAGCGGTGAAGAGTATTTAGTGTTAGTGTTTCTAAGTGACAAATAAATAACTCATGATTAAAAAACATGTTAGAGGGATGTTTTATGTTATTTTTTTAGCACGAGAACAAGTCTTGAAAAAATAATGAAGCATAACTACTATTTGTGATATTATATCTTCTATCATTTTACATTGCTATATGTTATTATATTATATTTAAAAAAATAGGATTAAGTGAATTAAAATGTAATTTTTATTTTTTTTTCATTTTGCTATTTTGTTTATATAACTCTCAAAAGTATATTGTGTGTATTATTTTCTTATTTTTTTCACATAATATGATTACTTATATTAACCTACGAAAGGTTAGGAAAAGTTAGACAATTATCACTTACGTAATAATCTCTATCTTTTAGTATGCTAAACGTTATTTTTATTGGATTGTTACTCACTATGGGTGTTCAACAACCTAACCATCATGATCAAAAATCCCCCTTAAAACATGAGTAGTAGAATATTTACCACTCAAATTTGTTTAAGAGTCTGAAAAAGACAAACAAGTGCAACAGGGTCATCGATAAGCAGTACCTAAGTCGCCTAGTGAATTGTATCAAATATTATGTAAAACTAAGCAAAACTCATGATAGTACATGAGAAGAAACAAATATATAGTTAAATCACATAATATGATTACTATAATGAAATTCGCCCCAAATATGAAGAAGAAAAACTCGAAGATTTCAAAAATCTTAGTGGTTGTGAGCCGTAGTCCTGGTAATGATGGGTCGTGATACCCATCTAATATAAAAGATAGGTGTGAAAGGTAAGACAAAAAATGCATTCACGAGTTATAGATAATATCATATAACTTAACACCTCATCAAAATTCGAATTCTCATACTACAAGTGAATTGTGAGGTTAATCTCGTATTCACCTAACTAATGTTTTTAGCATCTTTTTAACATGTCAAGCTACTAATCTCCACACAAAATCACCTATTAATAGGGGTGATTAAAAAAACCGAGAACCGGCTAGAACCGCAAAAACGGCCCGACTTTGGACCGGAACCGAACTGGACCGGCTATGGTGGTCTGGTTCTCGGTTCTCAAAAATACTCAAAAAATAA
Source organism: Senecio squalidus (assembly GCA_910822075.1). Classification (NCBI taxonomy): domain Eukaryota; kingdom Viridiplantae; phylum Streptophyta; class Magnoliopsida; order Asterales; family Asteraceae; genus Senecio; species Senecio squalidus. The sequence continues at coordinate 11,817,808 of CAJVGC010000582.1, forward strand.
ATCCGGTCCGGTCCGTGGCTAAACCGGCGGTTCACCGGTTTGGACCGAAAAGTTAACTTTTTCTTTAATAATATGCTAATATTTAATTTTATATTCATTAAACAATTAAACCTGGAAACAATATAATACCAATTTAGTTTCAAATCTCATCATCGTCACTCATGCGTACCGATTGTGGGGTACTTACTCTCCTCTAATGTTTTATTTTTGGGAAGTAAAATATATTATATTAAACAATGAAATCGAACCGGTAAAGTATTAAACAATGAAATATTATAACACCAATTAAAATTTATATAAAAATTAAACCAAATAGGAATCCTAATTGGTATTATATTGTTTACAAAAACAGTTTAGTTGATATACATCTAGTCGTCTATATAATCCATAGGTTTACTATGTTGAATAACCTTTTTTATTACTATGTTGTGTATTGTGTGAGGTATTAAAACCGAAAAGAACCGAAAAACCGGCTAGAACCGACTAGGAACCGGACCGAAAATGACACGGAAAAAGCGGTCCGGTCCTCGGTCCACCGTTTCTTGATATTTTTTGTCTCGGTCCGGTCCGGTTTTTTCCGGTTCGGTCCGGTCCGTGTCTTTTGAACACCCCTACCTATTAATCAAAATCTTAAGCCTTGAATAACACTTATCTTTTATCTTATCAAATTACATAAGAGTGATATACCAACTATATAATATATGTATTATATTGTATAATAAATGTATTATAACATCAAATAATTGAAATAACCTTATACGTTCATATAAACTAATGAATTTTCGTTATTTAGAAACACAATGACACATTCTACAAAGTTTAAAAATAAAAGAAACTTTAATTCTTCTTCCATTTATTTCTATTAATTATAAAATAAGTTATATAAATCATTCTTATGGTTTATCATAAAGATATTAAACCGTAAATGTTTTAAAAACTCATTAAAAATTATAGAAGTAGATGTGTGATGATGTCATGGGAAGGTGGGTAAGGTTGTTCCAAGGGCAGGCAACAATGTTGGCTATCCTAAAACCGGCAAAGAATTTCTGTTTCCTTTTTATTATTCATTATTATTATTATTATTATTATTACTAGTATAGTACCCGCACGGTGTAGCGGGGATAATAAACTATATTTGATATAATTATATTTTGAATATTTAACTATGGAAATTAAATACACAAAACGATAAAAACATAAAATGTATTTAAACTCCAATCATAATGTAAAACGTGAAGATACGTATAGATACGAACTTTTAAAAGATAGAAAATATAGTTTGTTGTAATTCTTGTTGTCCTTGTACTTGTTAAAACATTTGCCCATCAATAGTCGTTTTTTCTATTTCTTGATTGGTTCAAACTCACTTTACACTTCTTTTTTTTCTTGAATTGAGTTCTTTAATAGTTTTATATCTCGTTATCGGTTCTTCTTGGTAAGCTTCTTGCAATTGTTGACCATCTAAAACATAACATTGTAATAACAAATAAACTTACCTATAAGTAAGAGCTTTTAAAAGATAAAGATAGTATAAAATGGTCTCATATTTTTTTAAAGAAAATGAGTAAATACATATTTGAGCATGTATATCCATAATGATGGTTTCTTCTTCAGAGGATACCAACCTTTCTTAAGGTCTCATCTCAGATAGTTCAGTTATTCTTTTCAGCCCTACACTTAAACATAAACAAATAAACATTTTTAGCATATGAAACCTCATCAAGTACAATTAGGACCAACATGTGTGACATAAGTGTGTATGTGTTGACCAGACTTCCCATTCTCCATCAAACAAATTACAAAACAAACTTAGGGATCATTTTTAAGATGAACCTCTTTCGACTTCCTATTCTCCATCAATTTTTGCATGGTTTGTAATTGAATTTTTTTTATGAATTTGACCCATTTGTTAACAAATATAGTTTTGGTTTCCAATCATAAATTCTTTAATCTATATAAACAAAATTGGTTATTGTTATTATGGTAAATAAACACTTCTAAGTCTACATGTTTAAAGTATCTTTCCGTTCATTTACTCTACAAGGCTAAAAATTTATTAACAACATTATTTAATTATAAGTTATAAAACTATGTGGGAAATGTTTTATAATATAATAGAAATAGATTATATTATAGTGTAGATTTAGTATACGTATTTTAGTAGAAAAAAATGCATAATATTTTAATTATAATTTTGAAAGTTTTTAAATTAAATAGAAAGTATTTTAATTTTTTTTTAATTACATAGGAATTATAAGTTACTTGTTAGATGTTAAATTATTTTAAATTAATTAGGAAAGAGAGTGTTGTTTGACTTAAATAATAATAAATATAAGTTAAATAATAATAAATATAAGTTAAGGGTATAAGGGTAATTTTAATTACTTAAAATTAAGGGATTAAGACTCTAAGGGGAGATTCATTATAATATAGTATAAATATAGATAAATATAAATTAAGGGTATAAGTGTAATTTTAATTACTTAAAATTAAGACATTAAGATGGTGGAGGAAACTCTTTATAATGTAGTAAAGATTATTATTATTATTATTATTAATAATATTATATTAATTATATTAATATTATTATTCATTCACCTCGACTGTCACCGATAATTACATTACACAGCCCACTCCCTCAACGGCCCTACCTCCACGTGCCTCTCCCCTTTTATTCTTATGTACATACACGATGATACAATGTATATTATTATAGATATACACAAGTTAAAACCGACCTAAAAATAATATGTTCGACATAAGTAGTTGGATTTGGAGTTTAAATTTTAATTTTGATCAGAGGTAAAGTTTAACTCTATTGTCGAGGTTAAGTTTATATATAAAAATTAATAACAAATTTTATAAATTAGTTAAAGTTTGAGCTTATAACTATAAAAATATATAAAATAACTAGTATTAATACTCGTGCGCGATGCATGGTTTGATTTAAGTATTGTTATAGTTAAAAGATATCAATATAAATATATAATAACTTTATAAACATATTCATATCGTCAAATATTGATAAGTTATGTTATAATGTTACGTTAATAATCGTCGTTTTAAAATATGTAATTTATATTGTAGTTTTAGTAATCAAAAGGGATATGCACAACCAAAATTAAATAAGCAAATTCAATACATACCGTGTTTTCTAAATTGTTAGAATAATATTGAATTGTTGATACATAAAATTTTTGTGGTGGGTAGTTATATACATAGAAAAACCATAATTCCAAATATACTTAGGTTGAGATTTGTTATATGTTCACAACAATTATGATAGATACAAAGCTTTATGAAATATATAACTTTAACTTTAATTGAGTTTAGAGAGTGGCAGAAGACAAACGGGCAACAAGTTGTGCCGTTAACCCTTTTTGGATTGCAAAGTCAATATATTTAAAAACTACATCTGTTGATGTAAGTGTTTTATTAAAATATAATAGTATCACTGTTTGAAAATTTTGCATACACATAGATAATTAATAAAATTTTAATTGTAGTTCTATTTGGATATGACATTGTGTTATAATAATGAATAATACGGAATAAGAAATCATCGTTTGCAACTTATAGATAAATATAAATAATTAATAAAATTTCTTATTGTTTCTTTTTTTTAATAGTTTTATTTATTTATAATAACATATTAGTATTTATCCTAACTTAAAATATATAAAAGATATATTTCACATCATCAACTTTTGACACGTGTCGCTTCAAAAGACGTCTACAATTCACTTAAGAATTATGTCAATTTTGTATTAGTTATATATGTAGGTAGATGACTGTTTAGATAAATAATGTCCGTGTGAAATAAGAATCATCAATGTTTGTTTTATGTTCTGAATAAATAAACCTAATGATAATAATAAGGAAATAAAAATTGTTTTATTACATTTTCTATCAAATAAAATATATTTCTTTTTATAAACGTTTAAAATAAAAGTTCTAAATTAATAATATGATAACATATAAATTAGTGTTTTAAAAATATTATTAATTTTATAAGGATTTAAAATTAATTATTTCAAATAGCATGTTTAATTTTGTTTGTTTTGATAAAATATAAAGAAATATTAAATAAAACCTATTTACGAAAGTATAGATCAAACTGTTTACAGTATTATACTACTAGTAAATATGTAAGATTTAAAATTTTTGTTATGATATAACTGATAAAATTGATATCAAAATAATTTTTTTATAATTTAAAAAAATAATAATTAGATATTATAAATTACCAACTAATTACTAAAGTATTAAACACTATTATATTTAAATATCAAATAATATTTTATAAAATAAAAATTGGAGTAATTAGTGACTTAAGGGGAGGATCATATTTCCATGACTTTTTTCTATTAAGTCATCGGATTAAGTTAAAAACAAACATGTCTCTCACAAGTTATTGGATTAAGACAATTTCATATTAAATCAATTAATTCAAAATCAAACACCACCCAAGCCACATTCTACCGGGCTAAATCCAAACTAGAATAGTCTATTTTTTTTTATATATATATATTTCTAATTAGGTATATTTATAATTGTTTTAACTTAAAAATATGTATTTTAAGAAAAATATTAACTATAATTACATAAAATTAACATAACACTTGTTAATAAAACAATACAATATTTACTGGATATACCAAGTATGATGCTTAAAATATAGTTAATTATATTATTTAACACTAAAAAATAAATTTTGTAAATAGAGGTTCGACTTTTATTATAAAAAAAGAACGAACTTACGAGTTGGCTAAGTCTTAACATTCTAGAACTTTAAGTTTGTTCCAAGCCAAACTTTACTTTTTAAGACTTTTGGAGTTGGACATAGTTTTCCAATCTAGCTCTTAGGCGCACCAAGATCCGCTAATATAGATAATTTCTAGTTACAGTTTACAGTTATAATTTAAAACCTAACTATTATTATTTTGTCAATTTTTTTTTCTTGAATAAAGGCAATATTGAAATAACAACCCCAATATTTTATCCTTTTTTAATCTTATTATAAAAATAATTATTATTAGCATTAATCAAAATCATAATTATTCAATTGTTAAAAAAGTATATTATTGCCTATAAAATTATGTTGCCTAAAAAAGTAATATAAAAATATATGTTACAAACGGTGTGACATACTGTGGGTCCCACATTAGCACGTGGGAAGTAATAGGTTGGTGTACATTTGAGACCAAACCTTTTTACCTATTTCACATGGTCCCCACAATCCAGTACATGTCCTACACTGTGCCACGTGGTACGTTCATGTGGGCCCATCTGAGTCGTCAATTGTCTATTTCATCCTCAGTTCTTTTGTCTCAAATTCGGGTCGATTTGGACCACCAAATGACCCACTATTTTGTGTTTGGAATTTACAACCATGTATTCTTATATTCGTTAAACGACCTCGTTTTGATTAAATAAGTTAATATCCAAAATGTGTCGAGGACGACCACATTTTGATAGACGGGTACGTATGATTCATGGTGCATTAATCATTCGGAGCCTAGACCTTGGTACATAGAAATGAGACAATGTAATCGTTTGAGGTTGGTCCTTGACGAAAGTTTAGTCTAGTCCAAATGACCAATGAACCACTGTTTCTTACCTATTGTTTTTGTTTTCATACATATATTAAAAAAAACAGGTAGAAAATATAATTCTACATATAATCGTCAAAACTTGTGGATCAACTTATAAGCGGATCATAGATTAGGATCATAGATTAAACGGTTACAAATATATGTTCATATGTTGTTTGGAGTTTAAGGATTTGTTTCCATGAGAAAATTTGTTGTTCCGTAACATATTAATAACTTGTACTCTAGGAAAGAATATGTGTAACAATGATTTAGAGTTTGATCACTTAATGGTATCCCATTAGTTCGTTGATTCGCTAATTATATAGATATAGATATTGATTAGTATAATTTGAATATAGAAATCGAGAATGTTTATCGAATAGATTCGTATAAAAGGAAATATACGGAGTATAAAGTATGACCGATACTCGAGCATATCTAAAGATGCCCTAAACACTTATTTATTGTATTTTAAGGTTTTTGTGAAAATGTATTTTAGAGATTTAGAATTTCATTTGTAAAATAATTTATTAAAGTATATAGTAGGCGATAGAAAATGTCAAACCTTTATATTTAACGAATTAAGTAAAATTTAAAGTTTAATATAAATAATTTTAAGAATAGATTAATTTATTTATAATTCAATTCCTTGTTACTTTAGTTAAAACATAACTTAAAAAATAAATAATGAATCAAGCTTGCTTGCACTAACGTTGCATCTTTAAACGAGTTCGACACGTACAAAATGTCATATGAATTTTTACTAATACTCTATCATCTAGTGGTTTCTCAAATAATCTAATTCCAATCATATATGTTATTTTTAGGTTGTTTCTTATCTATCTCTACTATATTATAAAGGCTTTTTTTATAATTTTAATTTCTTAAATTTTAAGTAATTGAAATTACTTATCTATCATTTTAAATTTTTCACAATAAGTATCATTTAAAACATATCATTACAGTTAATGTTAGTTAATAAAATTTCAAGTGTATAAATTTAATAAAAAGAAAGAAATAATAGTTTAAGCATCTAGACTAGCATATCTTTAATTACCACAATAACAATAAGTAGAATACTTCAATAACTATTAGCCATTTTCTTTCATATAATAAAACTATTTTTATGTTTTGTTAAAAACAATATTGCTATATTGATTAAGGAATTTATGATTGGAAACCAAAACTCTTATGTGAGTCAATTTCATAATTAACGAGATTATTTTTAAACAAAATGGGACAAATGTTTGGGTCAAATTAATAAACAAGTTTGATTACAAACTCTACAAAAATCAATAAAGTTTGATAGAGCATAAGAAGTCAGATGATGTTCAACTTGAAAATTATACCTAAGTTTTTTTTTTTTTTTTTTTTTTTTTAAGTTTTTATAATAATAATGTAATTTTAATACAATATTGATTAATAAGTTTGAAAATTTTGGTTTAACTGTGAAGATCCTTTCTTGTATACAAGTGCTCTCCATTATTTTGTACACTTTTTTTCCCCGAAAATTGCAAGGTTGTAATAACTAATGTTTTTACAAATTGAGAAAAACTTTCAACATGATAGTTTGTGAGTAGCTTGACAAAATGTTATATATATATCCCAAGAAACAAACCTCAAAAGCAACATTTTTCCCAACCACCAACAACAATACAATGAGCAACAATGTTTAAAACAACATGAGCAATGTTCCATTGATTATTACACATAAGTACGTAATCTATCTTATGGGAAACATCTCTATGTCGCTTTGTCAAGAGAGATATCATGTGATGTATTAGTGAAGTTGTAAAAGATTCCAAACCGGACATATTATACACCTCACACGTATTATATCTAAAAGTTTTAAATAATGAATAAATTACATGTGTTTCAAAAGTTAATGTTATTCTTTTACATGGTTTAAGTATTTTCACTTTTCACATTATGATTGTAGTCTAAATTATTTTTCATGGTTTTTTATTTTTATATTCTATATACTTAATTTCCGTACTCATATTCCTAGAAGTATATATTTGTTTTCATCCACGACTGCAACGCCCGGATAACACATGAATATTTTTACATAAATTAATAAGTCCGGTTATTATTTTATTAAGGAGATTGTATTTAAAATTAAATTTGAATTTGTTTCCTAGTAAGAATACATACCTACTACATTAAATGAATCATATTTGGGAACCCAAATACATAACCCTCGGAATTATTTTTTAAACGAAAATATACGAATATCTAAAAGATTAACCTAATAGAAAGATAATAACTTTCGTTTTTATCAAAGATAATATATGAAGAATGAGAAAATGTATACGTTATATGTCATGCATTATTGATATATAACTTAATTATTTGGAAATAGCATCTTTATGCTCGTATAGAGATTTATATGCCATCTTTATTATTCTACGTACTAATAAGGTTGAATATCGTTGTTATTATATATACTTACTGTCTACAATATGAATACAAGAATTAACGATGATAATAACCAATTTTTCTATAATTATTATTATTTGCACTTCAATGTGACCTATGACGATCTTATGCTTAAAATTAAATATGAAGCTTATTTAAAATGTAATATCGTATTTAGTTATTTTAGTTGACGGCATGAATAGAGTTTGTTGAACCAAATTCTTGGGATATTCTAATGGATCTGGTAATGTTCCCGTTTTGATGCTAATTTGACTTACTATGGTCTATTTGTTAGCGAAATATAGTTTAAATATGTTTTATAATAAGTTTATAATCAAATTGTTTGACAAAGCTTTGGGTCATAATCATAGTTGTTGGTAGTTCATTTTAGTAGACTAAAATATGGTATTTATTTCCATAAATTATGTCATAAATTCATGTATTTTTTCAATTAATTTGATACATTCAACATATTTCTTTAGTTTGTAAAAGACATCACCATTATCTTAATTTTTCTTTTTCATTTTATCTCTTATTTATTAGCATATAAAAATGTTCTTCAATAAATAATTTTACAATTTATTAAGTTGGGCAAACTACCACTAGTATTAAATTAATAAATTATATATTATCTGTCCCTATCTAATTTTCATGTTATATTTTTTAAATTCTTTTTTATTTAACTTTAACATTAAATATTTTTTTTTTTGTGTTATATATTATTTGATAAAGATTATACTAATGAAAAATACATATAAACCCTAATCTATTCATATATTATACATCAACTAATATATAACAAAAACAAAAATATTTAAGCTCAAAGTTAAAAAATAAATATTTTAAAAAATTCATGAGGACAATCATAATAGAATAGAGGGAGTATCATATTAATATTATTATAGAATATTTTTTAATTATTTGTATCAAACTCTTAGTCGTATTTTGTTATTATTGTATTTATATAACCTCTTATATCTAATATGTTTTTTAGGTTATAACCGATCTCCTTCTCTTATCATATAAATCGGTTTTTTATATAAACATTCTCTATAAGTTTCCCTATTCATATCACATTAATAGAGAACGGTATAAAAACCACTCTCTATGCGACTTTATAATTATTTGTAACAAACTCTTATTTTGTTATTAATGTATTTATATAACCTCTTATAACTTATATGTTTTTAGGTTATAACAGATCTCTTTCTCTTATCATATAATCGGGTTTTTTTTAGTCGTTCTCTATAAGTTTTCCTATCATATCACCTTTATACATAACGGTATAAAAACCACTCTCTATAAGACTTTTCATTTTTTTCCAATTAATATCCTTAGCTTTTCTCGTAGTAATGATCTCACTTTGTCTCTTACACGAGTGAAAATCACAACTTTTAAGCTAGTTGGTCCACTTATACACCAATGTTATTCGCCATTTTATATCGTTGTGACACATTAGATTCTAATAGTCGGATAGATTAACAAAATATACTTGATTACCCTATGAGGAAGTTATCTAATATATGATATTGACGGATTGAGATTCGATACATATTCATATCTTATATTTAAGATTTTACACTAGTCAAATGAGTATCTTTATCGCTAATAGAACAATTAAAAGCCAAACTCTAATCATATATTTAATTTAATCAAATCTTGAATAAAACTTTGCATCTTGTTACATTTTAAGCTACCCTTGGTTCCTTATCGCATAAACTTTATTGTATATAATATATTATTTAATTAAAGAGTGCCTTTTTTATATCTATAATTAAATGTTTTTATTACAACCACCATCTAACACTTGTTAAATTTTCTATATGTTTGTCACAAATTCTTTTTCATATGACAAAATTAAAATTACGAGTCAAATTTGAAAATTATCAAGAAATATGTTATTTTTTTGTTAATGTTATTAGATTAGATTAGATTTGTTAGGATTTTAATAATGGTCAATTATCATTGATTATTATTTACAATACACTCAATGATCATATATGCTATTGTGTAGTCTTTTCTTTGTAGTTAAACACACTAATCACATCAAGTTTTTTATCTTTACTTTTAAGTTAAATGGCCTCGTGTCATTATGAGAAAAATTGATTATTTTTCCGCGTTGATGACAATAATTAACATGTGGTTACAACATTATATATTATGCTAACTTTAAATCTCGTTTTATCTTTTACATAATATGAATAACTCATGCGGGTAGATCAGTTGGTTATTGAAGAAAAATTTGTCAAATATGATCATGTCTCTCTATATGGGTGTATACTTACCTTAGCGAGCCGAGAGTGCAACATGTGCAAACGTGAGTTGCTCATTCCGATTATTAACGTTTTTACAAATGAACTAATAATATTTTTATAACTATTTTCAATGGATGTGAAAATACCAAATTTTGTGGATTGAAAAGGAAGATTTAAGTTTCAATTTTATAATGAACAAAAAGTGTATTTACTACGTCATGATACGAAATATTTTAATTATTTGAAAAGAATGTATATGATTTTATATAAGATCTTTATGATAAAACATATAAAATAATAACTTTAAAATCACAATAGATCGTGGACAAGGTAAAAGACAAACCAATTACATTTAGGTTGTGTGATTGTTTGGCCTTTAGTGTCACCAATTATATAAAGTTAAGTTGTTATTATTTTAAATTATAAATTACAAATAAAACAATAGCTTATGTTTAAATAATAAAAAAATATCGTATTAACTATTATCTCATAGGGTATATTTGGTAAAAGTAATTTATAGCTAGAGCTGAAAGTTTAAGTTTTTATTTTTCGTAAATATATTTGGAAAGTACCTGAAACTAGAGCTTATTTTTCAAATAAGTTCCATAAATAAACCCCAACCAAACAAGACTTATTTGAAAAAAAAACTAAGGTGCTGTTCTTTTAAACCAAAGGTTTTTCCTCTGAATTCGAATATCAGCTCTGAATAATCAGAGGTGGTCCAAAACTCTGAATCTGAATCAATATACTATGTTCATTTTTGCTTCGTAACATCTGTTTTACTATATTAGTACTAAACTGTTTCATTTATAAACCGTTTTAAATAAAAACATTCATAAAAATGTTCAAACATAGTGGCAACATTTTTCAAATAAAGATAATATTCAAACAACATTTTCAACATTTTTGCATTAATTGTGCCACAAATTGATCTCGACAGTTGATCATATATTGTTGATCTGTTGTATTTCCATGTGGTTGAACCTCGTCCGCATCGTACTCGTCCCCATCTTGTACATTCTCGTTAGCATGTACTTCACATCGATCATATTCGGAGAAAAAATCATCACATAATCCTTCTTTTTCGTATAAAAAGATGAATAGCAAAGCATGCAATAGTAATATCTCTTTGTTTTACCAAAGAATACGGAGTCATTCTCTTCAAGATGGGAAATGGTGCTTTCAAAACACCAAAAGCACGCTCAATCACGTTTCTAAGTTTAGCATGAGCGTGATTGAACAAATTAATAAACTAATTGTCTAACATCAATTTCAATATATAAAAATAATTAACAAAAGAAAAGTTCACATAAAAGTCAATGTAATAGTAGGAGTTTATATGCAATCGAAAACAAATACATATTAAAAAAAAAATTATCACCTAAATCTAACAAACAATCATCAATATCAATTTATATAACGAAATCAAATGACATACCATTGAAAAAAAATCAAAAATTACTTGAATTTAAGGATGTAAAACTTACTGGTGAAGAGAAAGAGGTAATCAGATGTAAAAAGAGGTTTTTTATGTAGGGTTGTATCAGATGTAAAAAGAGGTTTTTGGTCTCTGGTTGAAAAAAAAAAAGAACAACAAAATTTTTAAAACCTCTGACCCCTATTAAGACTTTTTTTTCAAAAAAGAACAACACCTAAATCCCTAAATTGAATCCGGGATCCAAGTAGATTAGGTTAAGACAAGCATGAGTTCAACCCTTTTCTCATAAGCCCCACCGATCGTAACATATATAACATGTTTAATGGTACATTGTATATACATATTTAAGTATTATTTTATGAGAATCATACAGGAACCTATACTAATATATATTTTTTTGGATAAATAACTTTTCGAACTAATATCGCATATTTATATGTTTATTATGCTATATTCGGTCATTTTTCGTATTAAATCAAGAAGGATTTGCATTTAATCGTGTGAAAAGTGTTTTATTCAAGTGACAGGTAAAATATGATCGAGAAATGGACGTTTGGACGAAGAAACGCAAGTAAATGACCAAAAAGACGAGAAATGAAGACAATATGGAAGAATGTTGTGGCGCAAGTCAGGTGCTGCGACGTAGCGGGTAAATAATGCGGCGCAATAAGCAAGTTAAAAGCAAGAATGTTCGAGGACCAGTCACTACGGCGCACCGGGTTTTAAAATTCGAATACAATATGGAAACATGGTGATTGCGGCGCAGCAGATAGTTTTTCAGATTCCGGATTTCTACCTATAAATAGAACACAAACATTCCACTTACAGGATAACTTTCGGAGGTCGAATCATAGAGATCGAGTTTGGAGCTGCAGGAAGGGCTAGTAAGCTAGTTTCGAAGAGAGATATTCAACAACGATTATTCCAAAACTTTTCTCTTTTTTAATCTCGATTGGTACAATGTTTATTTACTTATTTTTTCGGGATTCTTTCATGAACATGAGTAGCTAAATATTTTATTACTTGTTTGGTTAGGATCTTATGTGATGATTTGATTTTTGTTCATTGAATGTTTTTAGATGTTACTTGTTTAATCGAATATCCGTTCTTGTTTATATCTTAATGTTGTTTAAGTTTTTATACTATTTTGGTTAATTAAAAGTCTAGGTATTCGAGAGTAATTTAGAACTAGGTTAAACAATTGAAAAGAAACAATCAATCGGTCTATAATTGATTAGAAGTTAAGTAATTCTTAAAGCTTAGTTATTTATGATTTTTACTGTATTCGAAAGGAGCGGTAGAGTTTAAGATAATTAAAGATAATTAGTTATTCGAAAGGAACTTAATTATATAATAGAAAAGTTAAAGCAAAACATTCAATTGCATAAGTTAAATCAGATCATTAGTGAACTATTCGAACAAATGTCTTTCCCTTAATTGATTTTTAAAAAACATTCATTCTTTCAATCAATGTTTACACGTTATAAATTAATTTCAACCTAGTTTAAGCTACGTGACAACTCGGTCATAACCACCCAAATAATAGTATTATTAATTCTAAATTTTAAAACTAACTCGGTCTCTGCGAACGAATCCGATTTACATGAACTATACTATACACGGTTAGGTCCACTGACTGTAATCCAATACATAGTATCTTTAATATATAATAAAAGAGGGCCCTTAAATGCCACATGGCGAAGTAAGGTCCCTTGGATGAGTTAGATACCTTGATTTTAACCGTTAGATGAAATTGATGATGTCATCGAATATTTTTTTATTTTACACCCTCTTACAATCAATAATTGCATTCTCTCTTCAATTTCACCATTATTACAATAAAAAACATATGTCTTTTATTGGACTATGATTTACATTATTATTATTATTCTAAAATCATTTAATACAAAATATTGATATATGTGTATAAACATAAATGTATATATGTTATTATAACTATAACCAACATGTGTATAAAATAAATGTATATTTGTTATTATACGTGTAATATTGTGATCTCATAACAATTTAAAAAAAACGTGTTAATAAAAATAAAGTTTACGATTTAATTTTTATTTATATTTACCCACGCTATCGCGGGGCAATAATCTAGTTTTAAGTTTTATAATTTAAATTAGATCTTACATATCATAAACTGATAAATATTCATATAAATATTAAAATTTGGTATCTCTCATATTTAATTAAAGATTTATTCAATATTAAATTAATAACATTATAACTTTTTGAAGTCTCGTTATACTAATATATGTACTTGTCCTTTTTATATCATATAACATGTTTTTGACTCAATAAAATTTAGAAATATGTCATTAAGAGGATAAATATATAACTTATTAGTAGTATGATCTAACATTTTTTGTTTATCTAATCAACCATTATACTAGTTATTAACCTCCTAATTTATATTATAATTATAATAAGAAGTAATAAAATAACAATGAATGTGTTATAATTGAGTTTATGATAATATTATTGTCAAGGGACAATGACCTTTGATATCCCCTATAGCCCCTCAAGGGACATACCTTAGGTTCCCCACCATCCCCCAAAAAAGGGAGATGCTTTTTACTCTTTTTTACCTTCTCTCCAATTATTATAAACTATTATATGCATATAACTCATAATTTGAAGTAACATTAACACATACTTTTTAGTTTTGTTGTAACAATATATACGTATACAATATGTATCTATAGATGTGGATATAGTACTTGAACTAAACTTCTATTTCTATTCATAAGAGTAAATTACCAAAATAATCACCCATTACTTACACTTTACAAAAATAATTATCTAATTCGCGACATATTTCTCATGCCATTTTTTCGTCGAACGTACATATATTTTAATCAGACCAATAAAAATTCGACACGTTGTCGCGACACTATTGATTTCTCGCGTCAATATTAATTTTCGCGACGACGTGTGTGATTTTTATTGGTCTGATTTTGTTTTATGTACTTCTCGCGACGATAAAATGTCGCGATAAATTCGTCGCGAATCATGTGATTATTTTTGTAAAATGTAAGTAATAGATAATTATTCTGGTGATTAATTCTATTCATAATTCTATTTAATTGTCCACATACATTACTCTCAAGATAAATTGAAGATTCAACAACTTTTATCATATACAAGGAATCTAAACTTTTATTTTTATCGACTTTACTCTTACCGAGGACATTTACCATCTAAATCAATATGGATCTTAAGAAAACATGGAACAAAACGGTTTAAAATATATCACAAGTTGTAACTTTTGTTGACAATAATAGACATAGGTATAAAGGATTATAAGTTGTCATCAAGTACGTTTACAAGTAGATAAAAGCTATTAAGAAAAGTATGATTGATACTAATAATTATATTAGAATACACACCCATGTGGAGACCAATTTGGTTGGTGTTGCTTGGCTAAAGAACCCACAACAAAGTAGGTTTAAAGAAAAATGATTAAAACAAAAAGAAAGCTATTAAGATTTAGGTGATTAGGGGGAAATACATCTTTGAGTTGGAGTCCATGTGAATGACAATTATGGAAATTGTGAAAAAGAATTGTATATTTGTTTAATTTTTTTTTTTAACGACAAAAATACAAATAAGAAGCTTTGACATTGCCATCACCCCATACAGGTATTCAAATATATTAATATTAGTTTAAGTGAAACCAAATTTCGTTTGATGCATAGATTTGGAATCAAATTTTAGATAATAAAGTTTTATTATATGTTTAATGATAACATAACCGAAAAATTCGCTAATGAGTATTTTACTATTTAATCAAGTAGGCTTGATCGAAATAGAAAAAGGTCAAGCTCTACTAATATGAAATACATAGTGCTTTCTCATTCATTTTATATTTCTCATAATTATCAACCAATTTGTCATGTGTGCCAATTAACTAGTTGACATATAGTTGTTACACCCCATCACTCAAACATAAGTCCCAAATAAAATTAACTTGTGTTAGATAGGAAGAAGAAAAACAAAAACCAAAAACAAAACACAAGCTTATATCGTGTCCGAGAACACATGTAAAGGAGTGGAGAACAATTGTGAGGAGCCGAGAAGGGATGTTCTAGCGCTAACTTCATGTGCTCTTAATCGATTAGGTCCTTTTATAAGTTTATTTATTAGCGTATATATCATTACTCTTATTTCGGGATCAACTTTTTATATTTTTATAGTCTTGGATACAAAACTAACCAACATGTGGGGTGGGGTGGGGTGGGGTGAGTGATATATTTTGGTCCCCAAGGGGCAGTTGAAGGAGTGACCATCTTTTGACCAAGCCCAAGTCTTTTCCAATATGGTCTTAGCCCATGGACTATATGGATCCATTCAACCCCTTTTCTCTTTTTTTACAAATAAAGGAAAAGAAAATGACATGAAGGATTCAATGTTCACTTTAATCATTTTAGGGTGATTTTTTGTAACCAACATCTTTCTTTTTCCCCACTAAACAAGGACAAACCTTAATCACATGTGTTGGAACAAAAATATTATATAGTGGACTCACACAAATGAGGTATTATATTTTCTTTTTTTAAAATCCAAGTGGTATAGAGAGAAAGCAGGTAGTTCTTCCTATTTGACTCGAAATCGATCGATCTAGCCATGAGCAGGTTGAAGAGAGCTCTAATAGGTTATATTATATGTTTATACAAATGAAATATGTTATACTTATATATAAACTACAAATAAATCTTTTACAAATATACGTAACTTTTTTCTCCATACAACAAAAGTGGTCAAAAAAATGTTTAGTCGGTGAAAATAGACATGTCAAAAGAAATCGGGTTAATTCACACACATTTTTAGTTTATTAATAATTAAGTAAAGAAATAATTGCCTATTTATTTGATTTTTTTCTTTATAATTATAATAATATATAAGGTCTAATGAATTTAAATACATTTTTGAATGACTTTTAACTTGTTTGACTATTTATGACGAAAATAAGAACAGTTAAAAAAAAATCAATCAAGCTAACGAAGACCGCTAGTTAACACAAAACAATGTTATATTCTAATATGAAAATAATCTATTCAATTGCTTAAATACAATATGGAAAAAAGTTGGAATCGAAATCTATGAGATAGGTCAAAGAGAATAATGAATCAAATGAAAACCACTAGTTAAAAAAGTCAAAGAGGCACATTAGAGCTTATTGATTTGCTGATTAGAACCCTATTAGTGATGATATTAGTGTATTAGATTAGGTCAATTAAGGCATCAATCAAAAGTGCACCTTTTTCTCACCCGTAGCAAAATATGTATATCGTATTTTATTTTCATGATTTTATACCTGATTCGGTTTTAGTATGTATATAATCGACTCACTTATCGTTACCACTCGTCGTGACAAACACATAAAATACGCGGCTCTTGTCAAAAAATATCCTAGCACTTTCTAAAAGATATAAAAAAAAAAAAATTGCAATATCTAGCTTTTGTTGCAAGTTTTTAACCATACCTATTAGGCTATTATAATATCAAATACTAATTATAAATATTAACAAATTTATTTATATATTTTATTATTAAAGTTTATATAATTATTAATATTTGTATTAGGTGGACTTGATCACTAATAATTGTTGTTAATTACTTATATCCTAATTAATTTTTTTTATAGTGTCATAGAGTTTAATGATGGCTTACCTGCTAACATTAAGCACTGCCGGTTGTTGAACTAAGTTATAGTTCTTGATAATAATAATACTAATCACCATTAACTTAACTTCAAGACGAAAAAGCGATATCTATCAATTAAGAGGTTAAGTCAGTCTTCGACAAGGACAATTGTATGTAAGTAGTTTTCGTTAAAAAATATAAAATAAAACATGTCGACTGTATTAGTTTTATTAATGACAAAATTAACCTTCTAATGTTGATATCCATTGCTTTATAAAGATTTAATCATTATATTTAAGGTTTCGATTAAGACCTTAATCTTACTATTCACTAAAAACAGAAGGTCTTAGGAAAGCAACAACTTTAATAATCCATTCCAGCTTGGAAAATATTATTAGATTAATCGATAATTGTAAGTGGAGTACTCTCTCTTCTTTTTCTAATTATTTTTTCGGGAAATTGTTTAATTTAAATGTTGCGTGTGACGATACAAATGACGTCTAATGACATTGTCGACTTTTGATTAAAAAACTGAGAATTAGTAATAATAATACATAGATTAAAGTTAATGACGAGTACTAAACATGGCTTTATGGAATGCACTTATCAAACCATCAACTGGTGACTATTTCATGTTAAAGTAAGTGGTTCACTTGTGTGTTTGTTTGTTTGTGTTCTCTTTTCGGGTAAAAAACACTCTAAAAGTAAAATGAGAGGTATAAGGTTCGATTCTTACTAGGTTCATTCTTATGACATTTTGTTTTTTGTGCTCTTTACCAAAAGCAACGATATATTACCGTTGAGGACATTTTACTGGTTAAAAAATCATTACCTCCTGAAAAAGTAAGCATCTATGAACAATGATTCCCGTTTTGATGGTTTCTTGCCTTAGTTCCATTCATCTTCATTTTAGATGTGCCCTTGTAGATCTTTATAACGGCAAACGCTTTAGCCAAATCGTTAGAGGCGGTTCATTGGTGTGTGACAATTCACATAGATTACCTTCAAATACATAAAGTTCATTACTTAAGAAACCTGTATATTTAATGGGTATATTGTATAAGTGTGACTTCTTCTGGAGAAAGACAAGAGTCTTCTAAACGTTTGTTAATGCAATATGAAATTCCAAGACCGTCTTTGCGAAAATATGTTGTGCCATGAGCATCACGAGTTATCGCACCTCCTATGTACTCGACAACATTATTGGCTCCTCGTTTAGTCGCATGCTCCAAACTTTCCTTTTTAGAATTCAACCTTTTCCATTTTAGCACAATCCTTAGGCCCAAATTTCATCATATTGGGCTTGATTCAACCATCCATTTCATAAATGATGTGGTGTGTGATAAGCCCATTTAGTTAGCCCATCTGTGAGTTTGGGCTGGATCTTGGGTTTGGTTATCATCTTTTGCAAAAGTACAATGGGCCAAGCTAAAAGGCCCAACAATATTAATCTTGTATAACCTTTTTTTATTTTTTTGGTAACCTAGATATCCAACATTGAAAATCTAATCTCTATCATTCGAACAATTCTTTTTCCAACAAATGACGTGACAACTAATATCGATATCATGTTAGTTCGTATTCATGCGATAATGATTTTCAAAAGTAGCATATGTAAAGTAGACTTTTATAAAACTGGACACATATTATTTCGTTGTAAAGTTTAGAGTTTTGATAACAAAAGTAAAGAAATCAGACACAATATTTATTTGTACCTTAACTAAAACTCACACCTATATGTGTAGCGTCGGATCCTATTTTCATGAGATATAACATTTTAAATATTTACAATTGCTTTTCAGAGAAAACTATGATTATCAAGACTTTAAAGTTTTATACATTTTCAAACTAGTCATCCATTAAGGTTATAGATAACATAAGGCGTGACGTGACGACATGAGTAAGCCTCAAACTTT
Source organism: Senecio squalidus (assembly GCA_910822075.1). NCBI lineage: Eukaryota > Viridiplantae > Streptophyta > Magnoliopsida > Asterales > Asteraceae > Senecio > Senecio squalidus. Next base: position 11,837,090 of record CAJVGC010000582.1, read on the forward strand.
ACAGGAAATAGCGAGACGACGTTTTTCAAAGTGTGATAAGACATCAAATTTTTTTAATATATTTTATAATTTTTTATATACTTATATATATTTTTACTATTATTAAGTTATATAAATATCATTAAATTATTATAAAGTATGTTTTAACAGTTAAGTATATAGATTTAAGATATAGTCACAAATTACAATTGTTCGAGCAGTGGTTGTCAAACACGAGGATTGGGTGGTGTCAACCTTGGATCTCCTGTGATGATCACAGTGCAAACCCAGTAAGTTCTTGACGAACCTAGGGTGATCAAGGTTGAAGGTGAAAGCGAGAGTATATGAACTCTGTTTAAGCTTGTGTATATGTTTAAGTGAGATTGAAGTGAAGTCTGTCTACCCTGATTAGACTATGTATTTATATTACCCGTTTCAAGCATAGGGAACGTCCATCAATCAATGACGATCATGAATGCTTAAACTGACATAGTAATCAATCAGTGGTATACTAATCGTCTTCTACTTTATTATTGTTAACATGCGACGTCTCACAACCTAAGACAACCTAACAGGCGGTGCTTGGTAAGTGATGACCTATGTCGACCACCTGACAGGCGATGACAGCATGTCAGGCAACTGACAGGCGATTGACAGCTTGTCCGCGGGCGCCTGTCAGGAGGGCGCCTGTCAGGCGGGCGCCTGTCAGGCAATGGCATACAGGCTGTACAATCTTGACATGCGTTTCTTGCTCAATGGGCTTGCTTGTAGCATCAGGCTTTAAGCAATAAAAGCCCATGTTAGTATTTAGGTTTTAGGGATTACCTATATATATGCATAGGGTAATCCCTACTAACCTCATCAACAATCAAATGTTTTTAAAATATAACCATTTTTAGTTGTTTTTAAACTTTTTTTAATTTTTTTGTCATAACGCCTTACAAAAAACTCGCGTTAAGGAGCCCAATTGTTGGCCATGACTACGTTTTTTTGCCGTCACACCTAACATAGACGCATTATATGTTTTCGTAATTTCACGTCGCGTCTTAGCGCCGCCATAACACGTTATTTAAAACCTTGTCCATTATATATAGTTTATTTGGCCTTTAATAAAGAAAGGATGTATGGCTATAGATAGCACCTATATCATTGCCGCTAATTTCTACACGTATAGAACCCAAAAAAGAGTGTTTGCCTTTATCTTAGCATGTAAGCAAAGAATAGTAAGTTATGGATGTGTGTGTGTGAACACTTTCACTTCCATTGGAATCTCCTTTGCCATGCTTAACCTTATAATTTCTACCCTCATTTATAATAGTTTGTTAAAACTACCCTTTCGACATAAAACGATATAGTTATTGTTAGTTTGTAACTTTCGACAAGCTATCTTTCGTAAAATGTTAATAACTGACGACATTTACTGGCTTAACCGTCTTGACCGTATGATAATATGTAAAATAGGATAGTCTTTCTTATAAAACACGTCACTGCGTATTCTATATCAAAAGTTCGTAAATATTATCAAAGGTTTTTCTAGTAGTTTATCAAAATGATAATGTTGACATGTACCAAACAAGAAAAAAAATATCATAAGAAACTAATGTTTTTTGCAAATATTATAGAAAGTTTATTTATTCATGTAACTACCATCAAATTGATCTAGCGTTAATGTGTTCTAATGTCTTCGAATCTTTATATGTAACAACATTAAGATGTCAACAGAAAAGACTTAGAAAAGCTCATATGAATACTCTGAATCAAGAATACTCGTCTCTTCGGATAACATAACTAAAAAAAGCCTTACCCTTTTATCTACTTTATATCGTTTTAAATTTTAAAACTTCAAACTTAAAAGTTAAAAAGACATGTTACCAACACATAAACTTGTAGGGACTATACTTGTAAACTACAACCAAAAATTAAGAAATTAAAAGTCATTTTCAAGAAAACTTCTTCATCTTGTTCTAAAAGCATATCACTTTCATCACCAAGTCTTCATCTCTCTTCCACCTCTACGCGTTTTTATGTCATCATTTTCATCAGCATCTTCTTTTTTTCTATAAGTTTGCGGGTGTTTGTTTGTTCTTATATAAGGGCTTATAGCTTATTGACATTTCTGTTTATGTTTTATAAGCCTCGATTTTTTGGTTTATGTAAGTAACCATTTATAATAAGTCCATAGACGGTTGTATAAGTCGAGAAATCCGAATTTATGAAACATAAGTCGAAATATCAATAAACCAGCTTCAGTCGCTTAATTAGCATTTTATAAATTAAATTAAAAATAAAATCTTTTGAATATTTCATCATTTTTGAAATTTCCTAGAAATTTCCTTAATCTTCTTTATATATCTTTTTCACCTATTCTTTACCTCACTCCCAACACTTCTCAAAATCACTCAAACATTCAAACTTTTTTCATCTGGGTTTCAATTTCTTTGTGCAAAAACTCAATTTTTGAACTTTTTTCATCTGGGTATCAATTGGTTTGGTAAAAAAAAGCTCAAATTTACAATCTTTTTCATCTGGGTATCAAGAAAAGTTGGGTAAAAAGTAAAAATTTACCATTTTTTAATCTGGGTTTCAATTTGTTGACCAATGGAGAATACAAATCAATCATCTTTCTACCAATTCAGTGACCAGCTTCGTCTCCAAACCAACAATCTTTCGAATCTTTCTCTCAACGACTCCATTTGGAGCACATCCTACGTGTCAAAACGGCCGGAAAAAGATCGCCGGAATTTCGACATCCGTGTCGGCGGCAATGGCATCAAACCCTCCGGCCAATCAAATTCAAATTTCAACGGGTTTAACTTTGATTGGAAAATCGGGTCAAGTAATCCAAACCCGAACCCGAACCCGGTTGGGGATTTTGGGATTAATGGTGGGTTTAATAAAGGGGTTTATACAAAACCGGGTTTGAATATTAACCAGAATTTTAACAGTAACAGTAACGGTAAAAGTTTGAGTGGTAAAAATGGAGATGAAAAACAAAGTTATGGAAGTAAACATGGGAAAAACAAAAAAAACAACAATGTTAATAGTGAAAAAAACATTGTGGATAAGAGGTTTAAGACATTACCGCCGACCGAATCTTTGCCTAGGAATGAAACGGTCGGCGGTTATATTTTTGTTTGTAACAACGATACCATGGAAGAGAATCTTAAGAGGCAACTATTTGGTAAGTTACTATATACTTTTGTGTTCGTATTTGAATTATTATTGTATATATCTGACCTCCTATATGTTTGTAGTGTTCGTATTATTATTATTATTGTATATATCTGACCTTTTATGTAACGGTAGTATACTAGTTGAATACATTTTAGGATGGTTTCGCGATTACATAACCCTAGGGGATCGTTAAATGTAAAATACTAGTTGAATACATTATAGTTGACACCTTCAATAATAATATGATGTCTAAGTTTTTCGGTTTTGTTTGCTATGATAGGTTTACCACCACGTTATCGCGATTCAGTGAGGCAAATTACACCTGGTTTGCCACTTTTCTTGTACAATTATTCCACTCACCAACTTCATGGGGTTTTTGAGGTAATTATAGTCGTTCTTATTTTGAAAACTTGATATTAGGAGTATGATATCGACATATCGTTGTTAATAACTAGTGGCGCGTTTATGACACATGCTAACTATTGCTAACTAACACTGAATCGATTTTTGTGTAGGCTGCTAGCTTTGGGGGTACGAACATTGATCCATCTGCTTGGGAGGATAAGAAAAACCAAGGCGAGTCTCGCTTTCCTGCTCAGGTAAACCTCTGTTCCGTTTCATAACATAATCTTAAAATTTGAGAACAACTGCTGACGTTTTGTGTGCTTGTTGGGTATAGGTGCGAGTCATGACAAGGAAAGTTTACGAGCCATTAGAGGAAGACTCTTTCAGGCCAATTCTTCACCATTACGATGGCCCTAAGTTCCGCCTTGAACTCAACATTCCAGAGGTAAATTGGCAAATTCCCCATCTTTACGCCACACTAAAACAACTTGTGTTTCGACATGAAAACTAACAATGTTAATGTTATTGGTTGGAATGTAGGCTATCTCACTTTTGGATATATTTGAAGAGAAGAAAAACTAAAGGATGAACGTCGTTCCACTTAACAAACATACATGAATCGTTACGATGTTTATAGGAAGTTTGTTGGTTTTTGGAATATGAGAGGAATGTAGAGCTATATCTACTTACATAGTTATATATAAGTTGCATTGTAAATATATGCTACAAAGGGAATGTTACTAGAAATAAACGAACTTCATACTTAAATTCTTGACGTTACGGATTAATGTGTTCACTATATACTTTCGATTAAGTATAAGTACAAGGGGTCGTTGAAGTGTAATTGTATATTCGTACTAGTAACGAAATCACTTCTTACATATGTGTCCATCCTTTGCTATTTAGTTGCTGCTAGCAGCTAGATGTTGAAGTTGTTTTATTGTAAGCATGTTCGGTTATTAGTGTCGCTCACAAGGCATTGGTAAGTGTCGTTGTGCTTGATATTGATGTATATAACATGTTAACGTTTATAGTATCTCATATAGTATAGGTTAGGCTCGTTTTGTACATTTATATACATTAATACTCGATGCTTCAAGCCATCAACATTGGCCAACGAATCTTTCACGCGTTAATGACAGTCGGATGATTAATCATTGGAAATTTCATGCGATATAACTTTGTAAACCTGTTAGGAGACTCGGGGATCCACGAATACCCCATAAACTGGTGGAAGCGGGTAAGCCACCATCGCTCAACTTATATGACTTTCTAGGTGGATTGAGTTGCCTCCAAGGTGTTGAACTACCAGCTTTGAACTCTAGATATCTTTTGTAGAACTTCAAGCACACTATTAGGTTAGAATGTTAGATGAAGTATATCTGGGTTTGTGTTCATTAGGGTTTATGTAATCCTCCTATATATATGTTATCAATAATAATAATGATTAAAGGGTTTTATCATCGTAATAGGCGGCTGCAGAAGAAAAGAGAAAGCGAATTTCCAGCTTTAGACGGCGGTACAAGAAACTAAACGGTTAATTTAACCGGCTTTAGGCGACTTTAGTAGGGGTGAGCATGGGTCGGTTCCGACCTCAACCCGAACCCAAACCGAAATTTCGGTTCCTGAAAGTTCCAAACCGTTTGGTTCGGTTCCTCTCGGTTTCGGTTTTTTCCGGTTCGGTTTGGTTTTTTATTTCGGTTTTTGGACATGGGCAAATTCATAGATCTGTCAAGAAAAACTTGTGAAATAAATCTCAAATGGAAGCCTATGTACGCAATAATTGGCGGAGCAGTTCACAACCTATAACATAAAGTTGTGCATATGACTAGAACATAATGATATGAGTCGGAAAACTTTAAACACAAAATTAAGAAGAAAAAAAAATAATATATGTGGCTTAGTAAACTATAGCCTACATGGCAACAAAAAAATAATCAAAATTGAAGAAATAAACCTATATGTTGCTGAGTAATGTGACCTATATGACACCAAAAGATTACATTGATAAGTATGAGATTGGCAATTTAGAAAAGAAAACTTTGAGTCTTCACTATTAGCATCGAGAGTTTGTGTGTTTAGGGAGTAATTAATTAGGATGATTTAGAATTTTAGGCAAAGGAAAAAAATAAAAAGAATAAAACTTAAAATATCTACTAAAAGTGAACATATTAAAATTGACATACATATAATGGTTCGGTTCGGTTTTTTTCGGTTTGGTTTTACCCTCCGACCCAAACCGAACCGTCTTTTTCGGTTTCTCAGAAATCGAAACCCAAACCATCGGTTTTTGTATTCGGACCGGTTTTATGGTTCGGTTTTTATCGGTTTTTTCGGGTTTTGGGTTTTCGGTTCGGTTTTTGCTCACCCCTAGACTTTAGAAGAGAAACAAAAGAAAAAGTTAGCTGGCGGCTCATCCCTACGCCGATTAGGGTTTTAAGAAAAATATAGACGGCATCAAACCCGCTATTATGATAACATATATATGTATAGGAGGTTTACATAAACCATAGTGGAAACCTAATGGACCTAAACCCAAATATCGGGTTTGAGCTTATTATCTAATAAAGTGTTGTACCTTCTTTAGTGAAAACCAGTTGGATATTAATAAGTATGCGGTACGACTTTGCGAAAACTAGTTTAATCTTGTTTGTTACATAAATTAAGACAAGTTTTTGTTATGTTTGGTTTTAACTAGTCTAATGTATATAGTTGTGGTTATTGTGACCAGGCTGTCTAGAAAGTTAACTGTCTGCTTGCAGTTTGCATCATGGGGGGCCTTATTTAAGCTTTCTTTCTAATGTATCACATTTATGAAAATGATATTGTTTTTCGTATATTTTACAAGACGCGATTATGATATTTAAAGTCGTAAAATGAGCTTCAAAGTCTTCTTCAAAATGAGCCAAGTCATATGTTCGGTAAAGAATCCATGTGCAACTCCTAATCGGTCTAAGTTGATTAGTCGTCTTGGAAACCATCTCAGGCATGTGTAAAAAAGAGACAATGTTGATAAGTGCCTACTTTGGACAAACGATGTGTTGTCGTTGTCTCGGCCGAACATCTCTTATGTCGTCAACAAACTTGCTCGAATGTACACTATCACGAAAAGTCATATTGAAAGTTACTAAAAATTTGAATAATTGTACAATTCACAAACGTATGTCTTATTGTCTTTCTATCTTAAAAAATACAAACGAAAACAAAAGACAAAGGTAAAACGAAAGTACAAAGGTAATATGTTTCGAAAAACATGTTTCAAGAACACATAGGACAATACATCAACCCGTTTTCATTACATTCCGGACATCTTTCTTTATCTTTCTTACCATCCACAACGATCTTACAACTACCTCCACATTCCAAACACGGTACAAACCGCGCGCCACCACACCCTTCACACGCTTGTCTCCCGACCTCTCTTTCAATCCCGACTCGACTTAGGATCCTCCTGAGCCGACCCGTTTCATTCAATCCCACTATCTCATCTACTCCACCTATATACCTACCTTTAACAAACATCCTCGGTACACTCCCCAAGTCACCTAGTAACTCTTTCAACTGAGTACGGAACTCGGCGTGTAACGATATGTCACGTTCTTCGTACAAAAACCCGTGGAGCTCCATTATCGACCTGACCCGGTTACAATCGTCTTTCGTCCTTCGGATCCCACCCAATGAAGTCGAATATATAACCACTTTTTCCGACCCGCCAGGTGGACATATTTCCGCGTAATCCTCGAGTGGGTCCCGCTTCATAAAAAGCGGCGGTAAACCTTGTTTTTCTCTTTCCTCTTTATCTCGTTGTAAAAACGGGTTATCCATGAATGACTTATTCCGGTCCAATACTATATTATTCGACCCGGTTTGTGATTTAGTACCCGGATCAGTCTTTTTCAACTGTGAACCGAATTTGCCTAACTCGTTAAATGACTCAGTCTTCTTCAACCCCTTCGGCTTGTTAGCCGCCTTTGCATTGTTTTCGAGTTCTTCGATAGTATGAAACGAAAAACTTCTTCGTTTCACCTTTTTCTCGGGTACTAATGGCATATCCACGGGTTTCGAAACCGGTGGAGGTTTGTTTAACGTTGGTTTAAGATCTTCTAACTCCTTACTAACTTCATCCCATGATCTTGGAGCACTATCTTCATTATCATCAAGTTTCTCAAGTTTTTCTAAAATAGGTGCCATAGGCTTTTCATTTTCATCTTTTTCGTCTTCGTTTTCTTCTTCTTCGACTTGTAACCATGGTTCTTTGATGGAATCAATGTCGAAAACCGCGAAACTAGTAGCAGCGGGACGGTACACGTCTACCGTCCCGACATCGACTTGTTTAGATGTAGCACAACCCATGAATGAATATAGAATTTGATCAAATGAATATTTGGTTAACTAAGATATGATATATAAGTATAAAGATGGTGTTATTATTTTGTGTGGTTTGGATGAAATTAGGGTTTATCCTTTGAGATTTTAAGGTAGGGTTGCATGGGTGAGTTTGGTTGTGGATTGTAATGTGACATCGTGCTTCTTTATGCACCTTAAATTTTGTTTCATTATTTTTAAGATATGAAAATGATGTATTTTCGAACTATATATTTTGTGTTTTCTTACCTATATGTCGTGTTGGAACTTAGGCATATCAATTATTTTCCGTTAGTCGAAGTTTTGACTAGAGATCTTGCTAGCTAACACTTTGATCTTTGCTATTAAAGCATTTTCAACCATCACATCGAAAATATTATATTGTCATATCAATATAACACTTAACATTATATAACACTGAAAGACACTCCAAACCATCATACTGACATCTAAGACTCGAAAATTTTGTTATGACCGTTGAAAAAAAAAGCAACAAAACCACGCCGGCCATCACCCTGACCCATTGGCTATACCCTTAGAAGTGCACGTGATGGAGGCTAAAGTTTCGTCAAATTAGAAGAAATGTCACCCAAAGAAGGATATAGTAAAATTCTCTAAAATATTATCTATTTTTTTATTGGTCAACATGAATATCATGTTGAAACCAACATTAGAGGATTCTAATCTCGTTAAGAAATAAGAAAATAAACCTATACTAACTGATTTTTTGTCGGTATTAGGATCCTTTAATGTTGGCTTTCAACATGATAGATTATGTTGATCAATACAAAAATTAGATAAATAAAATAAGGGTCTACTGAGTAAAAAGTAAAAGCACCACCATTTTTACAAATCTTCCAACATGACCTATTATGTTGAAACCAACACCACGAAACTCTACGAGAATAAAGATAGTCCCAAATTTCGTCGCTGAAGGCCACATAGTCGTCTCTAAAGGTTTCCTAACATTGTACACTAAAACCTTTTGCGATGATCTAGGCACCTTGTTGTGATGACGGTCTCAAGTAAGACATGATGCATAAAAAAATATTAGACGAATAAATCTTTTAAAGTAACATGAAATTGTTGGTATATCAAAGTGTTTTGTGTTTATCGTCTAATTTTTAATAACGACATTTGTAAAAGATATCATGTTTGTATCAACAATATAATCATTATGATCATATTTAATAGAGTTTTGATAACAATAGCCATATCAGTATCAATAAGTTTTGTAAGTTTTGTTGGAGTAAACTGATGGACTTACTTTTACCCCTAATAAGTTAATAACTCAACGAGTTGTTACAAATGATCCAACCATAGGCGAAGTTAGAATTTGAACTTAAAGGGACTCGATTAAATTGAGATTGGCAGCCTAAAATTTTTTGTGGGAATTTGATATTTTAGCTTTATTTTACATAAGAATTTGGTCAAATTTGAGAGGGACGAACACCCTCTACCCCTACTAGCTCCGTCCCCGGATCCAACACGACATATAAACCATATGATCATGAGCCTAATTCATTTACTTTAACCATGGTCCATATGTGGGCATATGGCATTGATTCTATTTAACTAACCATGTTCTGTAACCTTAATTTATGTGAACATGTTACTGTCCTTTTTTAATCAATTTTCGTCTTCGTTGGATCACTTAATTTGATGCTTTTCCAACGGTCTTGTCCCTTAATTATACAACTAATTCAAATTTTTAAAAATATTTTGTTTGTTTATACATATATATATATATATATATATATAGACATACATAAGAACATAAACACCATTTCCAAAGTATACCATGGGAAATTGTTCTTTCAAAGGATTTGATCCGTGTCTTGACCCGAGGATTCAGGTCATGACACCCTCGGGTCAAGTACTAGAATACAACACCCCGAAACTTGTCTCAGAAGTCGTTAAGGACTTTCCAAACCATGGGATTTTCAAGAAAGATCAATTGTTATCGCCATTAGATCATCGTGAGCTACTTGTTGGAAGGCAATTATACTATCTTTTTCCTCTTGCTTTAGAAGAAAAAGATCAAACCGTAAAAGAAAAGACGTTGAATGAATTGGAGCCCGTTGAGCCAGTAAGAATGTCGACTAGCACTGTGGCGTTGAAACTAGTGACGAAGAATTTATCAGACGGGTCAGGGTTTGAAGTATTGCCACCACCTAGAAAAGGTGTATGGAAAGTGAAACTAGTGATCAATACAAAACAGTTGGAGGAGATATTGTCCGAAGAAGTTAACACTGAGGCGTTAATTGAGGAGATGCGTGCGGCAGCAGCTAGCTCAATGAAGGTGGTGCCACGTCGGAGCATGGGTTATTGGGGAGTAAAATTGAAGCCGATTTTTTGTAATGTGATGAATAAAAAGGTGGTTGATGATAGTCCATCACCAAAGTCGGTCACTCCATTGTTGCAGTAAGGAAGACCGGATCACTTGCAGTATGGAATGGAACTCCTTATTCCAATTTTACGTAATTTTAACGATTATCTTGTTTGTTATTTTGTAAAAACAGACGATAAACAAGTCTAATAAAGCTTTCTAGATGATGTGGTGAAACATATTTAGTTGCAATTAATTTACGAGTCCATACAACTCTGTTGTAATGTCAACGTTCACAATGTATACCGTCAAGAAAAGGTTAACGTATACATAAGCCACCAAAATATTCAAAACATCACGTTAAACCAATCAAAAATATCAAAACTACGGTTATTTTTTTTTTTGGGATTTAGATTCGATGTGAAGATTTAAAGCTGAGAATTAAGATTCAAAGTGTGAACGAAAGTTATAGAGCTCAGTGACAACAATTTTCTTGTTCACCATAGAATCGACGGTTTGTAATTGCCTAAACTTGCTTTTGCTGTAAGTGGCATATACAAAACCAATTGAATTTAGACTTCATTTGCTTTTGCTGTAAGTGGCATATACAAAACCAATTGACGGTTTGTAAGCGTCTCAAGAACCACGCTTTTGCAAGTATCTAATCTAGTTTCGCCACAAAATATAACAACAAGATGCATTTCCCCTATTGATACTGCAAAAATATTCATAAACTAACATGCAAGGAAAAAATTGCATCAAAAATGCGACCAAATTATCTACTTGCAGGTTTTTAACAGGTCACCGACAATGCATGATGTCATTCAAAGGCAGCACAAAAGATTTGAGACCAGATTGAACAAAACATGGTGCACAAAAACATTAAGACTACGAGTTACAGATAATGTTTAGTCCACAAAACTAAGATACCAAGGAGGTTCGAGTTGCATCTTAACGATCAAAAGATTTAGTTCACCGTCCCTCTAATTTCTTGATGGCCTTCTCGATTGCAGGTACACTTTTGCTGAAGTTCGACCATTGCTCAGCAGTTAAACTAATACCTAAACGGCAGCAGCAAAGTAGAACATCTCAAGTTAATGAACAAATTACAGTATTCGGAAAGAAACCAAATATATGTTTTACATATTTCTCCTTGTGGACAACTAGGAAAACCGAAGGTATTGAGATTAAGATCAAATTTTGACTCATTATTATCACTGCAACCAATTTAACATATTCGTTGAAGAAGTACATTATTATATATTAACGAAAGAGTACATTATTTATATATTAATGATTACACACGAGAAGACAATAAGAAAAAAGAGACGTAACTACACATGTGGTACTATCACACCGTTCAACCGTAACACCTACAATGTAAAAATCTTAAATTTTTTATGCTGACGTGAGGTTCTATTTCCTTTGAGATCTTACAACCTACTGATGTGTAGTGACGGAATGGTGATAGTTTGTTGTAATGGAATCGTAAAATACAACCTAATCCAATTCTAACCATCTCGATATCAAATTATCAATCAGATTGACATATCTCAAAGCATACAAAATTCAGAACATTAATACCTTTAGAACTGGGAAGCTCTTTGCCATCTTTTTTGTAGTACTCCCTTATCGACACCAAATTCTTCCCTTTGAACTCACTAAGAGTCACCCTTCTTTTATCCGACAACTACACAAAAAAGTAGCACAAACAGAGCATTAAAATTACTAGCATTCACAAACACACTCATCAATTTTCGAATAAAAACGAGCATAAAGGAAGTAACTCAATCGAATATTATTAATGTACATATTACGGTTTCATGAAATCAACTAAAAAAAAACAGAAACTAAATATATAAATTCAACATAAAGTAACATAAATACATTTTAAAAATCGAAATATAAACACAAAAATCAAAATCTGCCAAATTTTATGGAAAAACAGATTATGCATTTACCGTATAACTAGCTAAATCAATAAAACTCGAACATGAATTAACATAATTACATCTTAAAACACAAGTTAGAGTGTATGAAATCAAAATATGCATTTAACTTCCAACGAGCTAAATCAACAACAATAAAACAAGAACTAATCAAAATCTGCCATATTATGGTTTATGAAATAAAAAATCAGGCATTGAGCTTCCAGCTAGGTAAATAAACAAAACACGAACACGAATGAACATAGTTACATTTTAAAACCCTAAAAATCAAAATCTGCCAATTTAGGGTTTATAAAAACAAATACCTAAATCAAACAAAACTCATAACCTAATCAACACAAAAACATCAAAACCCTAAAAAAATCACAAAACCCCCAAAAATAAACCAAATTAGGCATTTTAGTAAATCAAACAAAACTAGCACAGAATTGTATAAGGGGTGTTTGTTTCGGCTTATGTAAGCGGCTTATGAGCTTATGTAAATTTTCATAAGCTCATAAGCCCATTTTTTCCGGCTTATTAGCTTATCAAGTTCAGCTTATGACTTTAAATAAATCATAAGCCGAAAAAAATGTTACCTAAGCCGAAACAAAAACCCCCTAAATTCACCACCAATAATCACAAAAACATCTCAAAACCCTAAAATTCAAAAAAATCAAAAAATTATAAAAAACTTACTCTACAAATAATGAGATTTCCTTCATCATCATACTCCTTACCACCTTTCTCCTCATCATCATCTTCATCTTCCACAATTTCTTCATTATCATTAGCTTCTTCTTCAGCTTTCAATTGCTGTTCTTCAAGATACGTTTGCACAATATTCCTAACAAATTTCTTCCGATCAGGTTCCGATAAATCCATTCCGAGTTTTTCGGAAGCCGATTTCCGGACCTGGAATTCAGTTGTGGATTCCATATCTGAGGCGGTTAGGATTTCTAGTACTGTTTTTTCTATTTTATTTGATAATTCTGAATCCATTTTATTGAGAATTTAATTTTGTTTTTGCTTGTTTTGGATTTTTGATCAGACTGTGTGTTTTGTTGCTGCACTGATTTGCCAAAATTTCAGAAAATTGGTGAAGAAACTGGAAATTGGGCCTTTTGTGGTTAAACTTCCATCTATTTAGGTAGTGAGTGTTTATTTACAATGCGTTTATGTGCTTCTTGACATTTCGGTTTATATTTTATATGTTATGAATTTTTCGGTTTATGTAATTATTTATGGATTTGTTATATTATAATACATAGTAATAAGCCTATAAACCGTCATATAAACCGAAAAATTTGTGCTTATATAACATAAACCGAAATATCAATAAGTCATAAGCCGAAATATCAATATGTCATAAGCCGGTTATATAAGTCCAAACAAACACTTTTAGAGTATGTTTGATAGATATAGTTTTTATATAGAGTTAGTAGCTTGTATATGTTATAATTGAAAGTTGTAGCTGTAAATATAAGTTGAGTCGGAAACTGAAAGCTATTTTAATTAGTTTTTTATTTTCAAGTTTTTTATTTTTAAAATGAAAATCTAAAAGCGTTACTATTCAAATGAAGCCTTTTTCGTTCAGGAACTTTTTTAATAGAAAACAAAAAGCTCAAGTTCTAAAAGACTGTAAAAAGCTTCTTGTCAAACATATCTAATATCTTTAAAGCTGAAAGCTTTAGCTTTTATTTTTTATAAATGTGTTAAAAAAGTAGCTGAAGTTGGAGGTTACAAATTTTATGACCTCAAACAACTTTTTTAAACTAAATAGTTTATTTTTGAATTAATCACCAGAATAATCACCTATCACTTACACTTTGCAAAAATAATCATCTGATTTGCGACGAATTTCTCGCGACACTTTATCATCGCGAGAAGTACATAAAACAAAATCAGACCAATAAAAATCAGACACGTTGTCGCGAAATTGAATATTGACGCGAGAAATGAATAGTATCGCGACAACATGTCGAATTTTTATTGGTCTGATTAAAATATAAGTACTTTCGCGACGAAAAAAATATCGCGAAAAATCCGTCGCGAATTAGGTGATTATTTTTGTAAAGTGTAACTGATAGGTGATTATTTTGGTAATTTACTCTTTATTTTTTAGGAGCTTATCTTTCAAATAAACTCTACAAATAAGTTCCAACCAAACGAAATTTATTTGAAAAAAGTTCAAACCCTAAATAACCCTCGTAAGCTCTCAAAAAAGCTTTGCCAAATATAGCCCTAAATAATTAAAATTACAAAAATAAGCGTATGAAACAACCATATTTTAAAGTAATTATCAAATTTGTGAAATATATTTGCGCAATTATTTTCGTCACGAAAATTAAATGTGTGATATAATTGTGCGAGAATATGGTGGGAGAAAGTGGTGCGAGAACGAGTCAAAATTCAATCTACTCATTTTCGGCGCTAGAATGTGGAGCTAGAATATGGCGCGAGAATATTATACAATTTAAACATCTCACGTATGAACGATAATGTGGAGCGAGACACATTTAGTTCTAGCGACACAAAGGGAGACACGATAACTTTTTGCAAATATGGTGATCACTTTCGAAATATGATTGTGTCCGAAAAGTATTTTCGTGATTTTCTCATTTACATAAATCATTTTTGACACGTACAATATCCACACAATTTTTTTTTATCGAGAAACATGTTTGTATTTTCAAAAATATTGAAACAGAAACCGCAATCTAGTTAAATCACATAGACGGTTTATACAGATAACTCTTCTAGAAATGTATTCCTAACTTTCATATGGTTGTAGTATTTAAGTATTCTTGTTATGTTGTAAGTCTTAGAAAAGGTAAATTATATAGACGTTTTGATGGTTGAACAAAAAAAAAAAATACATTTATCGTTTATATTACACTTCATAAATTTCATCATACCTCTTGTAACCAAAGTTTCTAAATGTTTAGATAATGTGATATAATCTTTTTAAAATTGTTGAAATTTAGATATATAAATAAAAATGGATTTCGCTAACCGTACTCCTAGCCCATGAATAAAAAATAAATCAATGATATAAACATGTACCTTAAGCAAAATACATGAGTCATGTTTCATTATATGTATTTTAATCGTTTAACAGTTTTAAAAATTTTAAGATTACATTACATTAATGGCTCATAGAAGTGATATTTACTATAGATCTACAAAGAAGTTTAGCAGTTTGAACATTGATCTTCGCTTTGTGTTTAAGAAAAGTTGATAATACCAAACATTTGTATGTATAGTCGATAACATATTCTTTATACGACTATACGAGTAGTTGCAGAAATCGCAAACCATTGATAACAAAATAACCAAAGTACCAACGATCCCATTTCGGATCTTCATCAGAAAATCTTCGACTTATGCTTGATTAACTATAACTACGAGGCGTATTAACAATCTCATCTTCATTTTTTAAATTTCCTAGGCCCCTTTTTCTTCTCACTGCAAGAATTTTAAGGGTGTCAAAACTCAAACTAAAAACTGATCAAACAAACAAAACTTTGAGTTTCGAAGTCAAACTTGTTACATTTAACTTCAAATTTGACATAATATTGAACTTTGTAACATGTACTACTGCTAATCCAAAAATAAGGGCGTTGTATTTACCTTTGAAATTATTAGTTTTAGTTTATTTGAAAGTAACTAGTTATATACCTAGATTGAGTTTCATCATCAGCCGTGGTCGCGGTGGTGGTAGCTGCAGGCACGGCTGGTGCTTTTTTTGAAACACTCCCAAAGCCAGCAACTTCATCCATGCTTTGTCCCTGCCGGCGGTAACGACCGCCGGTGGCAACAAAGTCAGGACAAGGCCGGTAAGCTTTTATCGGCCACCAACCAAATCCTGGCACGGTTGCTATCCCGCCTTGAATCCTTCCTTCACCATTACACCCAGTTCCTACCTCTGCTTTCCCACATCCCTTACAACCTCTACAATACATATTACACAACATTATATATCCATATTCATTATCTTTAATATTAAACATGAATTTAAATAATACGTTTACCCAAAAGGGATTGAACTGCTTTCTTCCTCATCTTGTTTATCGACTGTGGAAGTTGACGACGAAGCTCGAACGAGGATTATCGAAGCTTTCGACGACGAGTTCCATAATTTGTTAGAACCAAAAGATGGAAGATGATGTTGGGTAGAAATTTGAGCAGAGAAGAAGGTTGTTGTAGTTCCCATTTTCTCCGAGAAAGAAAAAAGATAACGGTATCTTGATGTGAGGCTCACAATCTGTTATATTATACCAACTGTTTTTATTTCTATTTTTTATAAAAAAAATATTTTTCTATAAAAGTTTTTTTATTTATTTGAATACAATTCGAACGACCTTCGACCCATTTCGTTTCGGGTAATTTCTATTTCATTCGTTTAACACGGTAATAAAGCAAAGCTTAATAGAAGCAACCTATTCATAAACAAATGAGAGTCTAAACCGCCGCTTCTTGTTAAACATTGTTACTAGCTTAATAATGCAACCAAATGATTGCTCTAGTTGAAATACATAACGACGATTTGCAGACATTTGAGAAACCAAAATAAAACCAACATATATTCAAAAGGAACTGCAATCCTACTAAAAAAACTGTACCATTCTTCCTTTTTTCCGCCAATAGGTATCATCTAATAAACTCATATAAAGAAAAGACACTTGGGTGGTCACCCGAGGAGCATGGGTGGTTGATCGGCCACCTGACCATCGGCAAGCATGACAGACCTATGATGATGAACCATGAACCACCGACCATTGTGAAGCTCAAACACGTTTGTCATGCTCATTGGGTGTGCGTTGTTGTTGTGGTCCATTCCTGTGTAGGCTTTCATTGTCACCCAAGCAACACCTGGCAATACTCGTGACCTTACATCTCGAACCTGGAATTCAATCGCTGGTTCCCAGTTTAAAACCACCCGCCAGCTCCCCAAAACCCCGAGGTACCTGCATTCGAAACAAAGAGTTTTTTCATGATGCTATGAATGTATTTTAAAAAAATAAGGTAAAGTAAAGGGTCATGGGAAGCTCACCCAGTAAAGAACTCCCCCGAGGCATGAATACATTTGACGTAATCTGCATTAAGCCAAAGCTGACCCATTTCTTGAACAGATCTTTCTCTTATGATGTCAATAAATTGTTGATTCATATTAACAATTGCTCTTGTAGCTGCGTAGTACGCCTTCCACCCATTAGCAGGTGTAACACTACGTTGTTCCATGGTGAAATCCTGAAGATAGAAATACAAAATTCAAAAGGTGCGGGTTGAGACGACTTCTTCAAAAGGAAATCCTCATGAGCCAAAAATGTCAATGTATAACAATTAAAGATATGCCGAATAAAAGTGAATATAAGTACAACGATTTACACATACGATACAGATATTTAATCTTACAAGCTTCAAGGGTACATGAAAGAATATTAACTGTTCTATTCCAAGTTTCCGACGGATCTTTTTAAAAAAGAAATCAGATGCAGTAATCTCTTGTCAGCCAGCCAAAAAGGAAACTTTCTAAGTTATTCAAATCCAGATTATCGCATACACCAATCAAGATTCATTAAGTAAATTCCGAATAACACCATATACAAAAATTGCTTCGTTCAACTTATAGTAAGATATCTACGCACGATGTACTAGGGTTATACTTATATGAGTACCAGAATATAAGCTTATTTCCTATATTACAAGTGAGAGAAAATGCTTAATTATGAAAAAAGATAATTTTGCCATAAGAGATGTATTAATTAACGAACTGGTAAGAAACAGTAAAGAACAACTTTCTACTAACAGGGAATCCTGACAAATGAATAAATCTAATTGAGTTCCTTTATTAAATAGATATTCATTTAAAGGTAGCACTACGTGCCCAACAAAGCAATATGGGGGACACGTAGTAATCCTGTTACAATGACCTTCCATTTTTAGATGATAAAGAAAGGAAAAAATTAATTATGACGTTCGACAAATAAGTCGGGACAGGCCACATATTACACATACAGCTATATGTGTTCACTAACTATAAGGAAATCCTGCTAGGTGTCACGATATTCAATTTGTCCTTTTCTATTAGAACAAAAATGTGCGCATTCAGACAGTTACTCTTCTGTTACATACTTACATGTTAACAGGTTTATTTCAAGCAGTACACAAACTGTATGAAACTTCAATATACATTCAGATTGTTTGCTTTATCAGCTCCGTAGCTTAATTACTACCCATATGATTCTAAAAACTCGGATAACAGCCTAATGTCATCTCAATGATAACTACAGATATGATATGGGTATCTATTTGTGCCACCCAATGTTTACGAGTCAGATGTTGCTCGTAGACAAACGTCAATGTCAATCTTGTGCATTGATAGACTAAAAACACTACCCCTTAGCCCCTCCATCTCACAAAGATGCAATACGTAAAATTTTTGTAAATGTATTTTACTTTTTGCCTATCGGCAACCACTGTTTCACATAGTAACATTGACTGGGTTCTTTTTAATACAACCTATTAAGGAGCACTTAAGACATGTAATCAATAGCAAAACGTTACATTTTCCTAGAATAATGAAGATATTTTAGTTTACACACTTAATGCATGCACAAGTTTAGTTAAAACGTTACTAAAAATAAAACGTCACAAAAATTATCTTAATACATACTAAGCCTAAGTTAAAAAAAAAAAACGCTCCAAGAACACAGAGTAACAGATATTCTGAGTTCATTACTATCAGTTATCAAAGATATCCTGCTTCACCAAATACTTACAAAAATAAATATCCAAGTTCTTGACTATTGTACAGCTCTGTATGTCTAGTCCACCTGGATAACCTCTTATTTCCAATAGTTAAAATCTAGTAACTTGGTTATGGTTCGTCTCTCACAGAAATCAGGGAGCTAACAAACACGGTAAATAATTTTTCATTCAGTTATACAATACTAACTAGTAACTACATAGGCACCCTCATCAAACTTTAACTCGACTGACAGTTTCAACTTAATTTCAACATTAATTAGCAAAACCCTACAGTAGTTTTGATTGTCCGTCCCTGTACTTCTACTAATTAACTGTAGTACCACACTTATAAACTTATTAATCTTCATTTGTTAATAATTCCGTGACAAACAAATTTTCAGTCGATGACCATACAAACCTAGCTCAAACTAATATTACTAATAACCTAACTAGGAAAATGACAAAGTTTCATAAACCGTAAATGACGGGTGTTTAAACAACATTAAATATCATACACGTTATAATCAGCAATTAGCCCCTTTCCTCACTAGAATTCAGCTGCTATATTCGGAATCAGAAAACTCACAGAGCACAGATTACGCGAAAAGTAAATAATTTTAAACGAAAGTATAAAAGAAAAACAACCTTATGATAAAGCGCTTTCCAAGCATTATCATCATTCGCAGCTCTCCTCATCGAAGAATTAGTCATGGACAACCTACAAAGACTCGGAAAATCCAAATAACTCAAAGCATGTGTGGTAATTTCCGGAACCAACTGTTCCATCATGGACGCACCAATCACCCTCTCCTCCCGCTCCCGTTCCCTCTCCACCACCACCACCTGTCCTCCACCTCCTCCGCCATTCATCATCCTCGCAGCAGTCGCGGTAACAGCCATAAAATCACAATTATCACACGCACAACTACAACCCCTAGGTTGTTGTTGTTTATGTTGCTTATCTGATTTCGATGAGATTAATTTTAATTTTATCAATCGGATTGGTAATAGTGAAATGAAACAGCATATGAGTGTTATAATTAGGGCTAGATATGGAGTAATTTCCATTGACGACGATTATACGACATCAAATTTATTACTACTTGTCTACACATAAACCCTAATTATATATAGATACAGAATATATATACATATATAGATATAGATATATAGATATATGGAACTCACTTAAAAGTATTTCCGGCGAGATGTGGGACCGGGGGGAGATTTTAGAGAGAGAAAGTGGGGGGTTTTAGAGAGAGAAAGGGGACATGTAACTGACGAAGAGAGGAGGAGTAACGCTTGTTTGGGTGTTTGTTTGGGCTTATTAGACGGGCGTATGGGCTTATGTAATTTTTCATAAGTTTATAAGTCTATTTTTTTCGGTTATCAGCTTATGAAGTTGAGGTTATGAATTATTTAAAGTTAAGCTCGTAAGTCGGAAAAAATGGGCTTATATAAACCGAAACAAACGTTTGTTATATTGGATGTCGTTAAGTGTTCCGTTAGTGAATATATATTATATTGGAGGGTTTTTTGGTCTTTTAGGTGTAGTTTATAGATAGTCAAACACGGCTAGGGGTGGCAAAACGGACGGGTCGGGTCGGGTTGAGTCGCGGGTCAAAACGGGTTAGGGTCAAACAGGTCAAGGGTCAAACGGGTCATTCTAAATATTTGGGTCAAATGGGTCAAGGGTCAAATGGGTTTAGTTGGGTCGGGTCGGGTCAACCCTAAAATTTTCATACAAATTTCTTAAACATACATTTTTTATTCATTCACAAATTTCTAAAAAAATAAACAGAATTTGATTATTATTTAAATTCTCATTTTCGTTTTGTTATACCAAGTTATATAGTACCACATATTATAAAAATTGAAATGAAAATTCATAACAAAACCATTAAATTTAAATTTGCGTTTCTTTTGTATACTGTAAACTATATTATAGAGATATTTTTAATTTGTTAAGTGATATTATTTATTAAATTGTTTTTTAAATAACTTTATCAAAATAATTGAATAAATTAGTTGTAATTTAAATTAAATTATTTATTCTATAGGAGAAGTAAATAAATAAATAAAATATATATTGTAGTTGAGTAAGGGAATATCAAATCTCTCATCTCCCTACCCTATTCTCCCTCATCTCTGATATTTTTGTTCTAAACACTTTATAAACCTTATCCCTTTTAATTGATTTTAGTTTTGGGATCTAAAAGTTTTGGTTAATGATCAATAATAAAAAGTTTATCAATTTCGATTTTGTTTTTCGAATTTTTGGGGATTAATTGCATGTTCCTTCTGGGTTTCTTTCTGTCGATTTTTGTTGGTGTTTGTGGCACTTTAATGGAGGTGACAACGGTCGGAAACAGTAACTCCGGCGATTAAGGTGATAATTCATCATCACCCGTTCGCTGACCCGCTCGACCCTTACTGATTTCAAAAGAAGTATATATTCAACCCGTTGGACCCGGTTGTTTAATAATTTGATGACCCAAATCAACCCGTATATGTCAAAATTTGACCCAAACAGACCCAATTTCTAGGAAAAGGGTTGATGTTGCCAGGCCTAAACACGCCAAATCGGCTATTTATTACGTTTTAATTCTGTAGTAAAAAGAAAGAAAAAAAAATCATTATTACATGTTTATGAGTTACTAATATATACAGTATCTATTTACTTTCCTCAGTACGATCCAAAATAGAAAGATGGACACTAGACGAAGCTTTCGACTAGATGTACACGAACTAACTATACCGTGTCTGTTTTCGAACTTTTTTCTCTATCCATCTCACTCTAGGCCAATTAGATGGTACGTATTATTAGAAATAAGATTATTGCTAAACATAGCTTTAATATTTGCTTAAATATATCAAGGGACAAATTGCTTCTGTATTTTGAAGTAGTGTCTAAAGATACACGTTTTGTGGCAATAGAAGTTCAAAACAACTGCGGCGACAACACATGTAACGAGTAGCAATTTCCAATTTCTATTGTTCCTGCGTGCTTTCTTAGAGATCCCATCCGAAAAGATCTTCAAGATGGAAGCAATTGCAAAACAAACGCTCACAGTCTGCAAAATGAAATCGGACTTGTCTACGTTTACTTGATCACTTGTAAGTTGTTACCTTTTCGATAGCCAGCCTGCAAAACAAGTTCCACTATAAGTAAAATGGATAATGTCATAAAATATTTTAGATAGAATAACATAATAGGTGACCTACAGATAAAACCTTCATACATATGCCAGAGGCAATGTGGATGGGTCGGGTAAATGGGTCAAATTAGCCCCAATTGAAACAATTTGTTTTCAGTACCGTCGGGTCACAATAGGCAAACATTTTTTGTTAATTCCGTCCTATTTAAGTAATTAGTCTATGTTATAAATTTTGAATATAAAAAACTAATGTTATAACAATAAAAATCTAGTCTGAAAAAGAAAAAAAAAACGATCTAGGATGTTGTAAGCATTAAAAATATACGTGGCGTGCTTCCAACTCATTCCCTCACCATTTGACAGGTTAGGATAAAACATAACCCAAATTGACCGTTCATACGTAAACCAGTTCCAGAACTCTGACTTAACCTACCAGAACTCCGATAGAGATCATTTATTACAGACTTAATCCTCCTAGAACTCTAACTCAACCATATAAATCCTAATTGTTAGGTTCCATAACATATAAAATAAGGCAATCCACATTTCAACTATATGCACTTTTTACTTGTTCATTATGCATGCAAGTACAGAATCAATAACCTGACCATGGGGTTTTTTGACAATCGACTTCAGATGGGATGACACGGAATTCTTCCACGATAACATGTCAGCAATTTCTATTTCCTGAAAATGTCACCAATTGTAGGTTAAGATATAACCAGATAAGTTTAACATAAAGTCAACACTTTACCAAACTAGGTGGCAATTATAACCAGATATATGTTTCATCATAACCGCAAAAGAAAAAATAAGCTAAAAAAGGAAACGGGTCAAATGGGTCAAAAGTCGCCCAAAGTATATTTTCAATGCATTAAACCTCCTAACTTATCCTATTTAAATAATCTGTTAATTACTGAAATATTAGGGTTTTCGTTTTTAAACAGTATAAAAAACATTTTTAGAAAGTGGGTAAAATGAGTTTCGAGTCAACCAGACTAGTAGAAATAATTAAAAATTTTAATCCCAACTTACCTGGTCCTCCCATTTGCCACCCAAATCATTGTCAGCATGTTTTCCATCCTTTACCATCCATTTACCCGCAGTGTGTGCTGAAGCAAGCGACAAACTGAACCAACATTTAACGCTTCTTTTGAAATCACAAAAAGATCTTGAACCATCCTTTCAATTGCATCTACACCATATACTTCAATTACATTTACTGAGCCACACATGCTAAAATCTAATTCTGAAACCTTAACAAATAAACACGGCAAATATAAGCGGATAGAATGAATCAAGAATTAAAAGAGTTTAAATGGTAAAATTTCGATGAAGCATTAAAGTGTTTACTAGTAGAATTCGTATGTTCTAAAGGATTACAATCTAAATAAGAATGATGAATCAAAACAAAACTTAGGCTCTAAGAATTATACAAAATTTACTATCTACACACGAAGAAGACTCTAAGCACAACCCACAAAAAGCAACCAAGACATTATTTACGGGAGCACTAACATATAACTGAGTATCGATAATTAACCAGTGGAATTAAAGCATTGCATTTTCCAAGGGATGCCTCTGCTTTCAATTAGGTCTTTCTTCGGTTCTTTTATGGGGTTTTCGAGCTATGTATATCAGAGTGTCATCTTCTGCTGGTTTTTTCTTTGCCTGCAGAAGAGATGGATGTTAAAATTGAAAACATACCAGAATCAATCTGAGTTCTTCAACCTAGGAAAAGCAGAGAACATACCAAATATGTTGGATTTCAAGGGAAATCGAACAGATGATCCTTTCCTTTTCACATCTTTAGTTTTCTGTATCTTATTAGCAGGGCCACTGTTACTACTACTTTCTCCCCTCAACATAGCAACTCCTTTCTTCACCTTTTCATGATAGACAGCAGGTGGTGCAAGCCTCAGCTGCGGCATGTTGTCTACTTGCACGATCCTCTTGTCTTTATCAAGGTTACTCAATATTTCATACTGTTGCAATAATACGCACTCAGCAGGCAACACAACATCACAGACCAAATAAAACAAAAAAACTAATAACAAAACTGACCCTTGATATTTGACGATCAAGTGCATCATTCTCATATAGGTGAACAGATGCGGTCCCTTGAGATGACTTGTGTTTTGATAAAGGCCTAATCACCAATTCGTTCTCAGCAGAGATCGAGTTACCTTTAGATCTTAGACCCTTTTTCTTTGGCATACAAATGGGGCAACCGGTAGAA
This sequence comes from Senecio squalidus, assembly GCA_910822075.1. Lineage (NCBI taxonomy): Eukaryota > Viridiplantae > Streptophyta > Magnoliopsida > Asterales > Asteraceae > Senecio > Senecio squalidus. The sequence continues at coordinate 11,861,360 of CAJVGC010000582.1, forward strand.
AACCCTCTATGAGAGGTGTCTTTAACCGGTAATTCACAATGCAAATGGCTTGCATGGCCACAATTGTAAACTTGAATGCCGGAGGTAGATGTTTCCTTCGTAAGGAGGCAATTACATATACAACAAAGAAGGGTCTGTGGGCCATGCCCATGAGAAGCTCCTCTTTTTAGTAATTTCATGGTATAATATGTATCATCCTCGATCAAATTTTTGGCAGTATCCTGATATAACAATAGACATCAGCCAAACTCGAAGAAAAAAATAGCTAATGAATATAATGGCTTACCAAAATTTTTCTTTCAAAATCATATGTTCCAAGCATTCCCAGTATGGTGGTCTTGAAATCACCAAACTCTTGGCTACCATTATCAGAAAGAAGTTTCATCATGATAGTTGGTAACGATACATATCCTATCATTCCTTCAACGATCTCTTTAATGAAAGTAGAGAACAACTTTCTCAAGATGTGAGCACCTTTATCTGACCCTTTGATTTTCCATTTAGTTTTGGCCTCTTCTCTATCCTTCTGCTTTATCTGAAATTCAGATGTAGTGCGATTCTGGTCCTTTTGTTCATCAGAGCATGGATTTGTTAAGGGTTCAAAAAATCTGCATCATGACCATGATAATTTACATCATGGAGAGCATGCAACTTTAGGGAAAACGATTCTGTAACCAAACTGATTCATAAAACAAATTGCAGCATATAAAGGAAAAGAGATCTATACTCTTACGTATCAAGCAACTGAAACCAGAGGGCCTCGGACTCATTGGGATCCAATCGAGAGCTGTTCCTTTGGCACAATCCAACACAGGCACTTACAATATGTAGTATGTCATTTACCTACAACAAAGATTGGACAATTGTGTTTTATATTGACCATATGAAGCTATGTTTAAATGAACAAAGGGAATGAATAATAGACCTCCTCCTTCGTGACTGCATTGGAATAATCATTTACAGTTTGAACAGCAACATCAAGCATGCTAAACTTATCCACAAGATCAGAAAGTGTGAATGAAAGGGCACTTCCAACGTCTCCAACTCTTTCTAATAAGAAAGCAGCGGCATCAATGATCCCATGTTCTTGACACAAGCGTAAACAATGGTCTACCCTATAGCTTTCACAGGTTTCAAGAAAATGAAGGACGGAATTGGGTTCATACTGACATAACAACTGCCGAAGAAAGAAACGCACTTTAGATCCAAATGCAATACCATTGAAGGTCATTTATAAAATACTTAACAGATATTAAAATAACAATACCTCAAGGTACATCTCCGTCATTTCATCAGTTACATGAAGTGGATTCTCACACAAAAACTTTGGGAAGTCGGAGATTCTTTCTAAGAAATCATGTACTCTTGTAACCAGAATACACGAAGATTCTCCTTTTCTTAGAGAATTGAAGCTCATGGTCCCGGTGGAATGAACATTGATAACTGCCTTAAGGTAAAGGAAAAGACTTTTCGGGTAAGACCTCAGCTCTACCAAGATTTGTTGGAATTCTTGATAAAAATGTTCAACAACTAGAAAAACAGATCCCTCTCTGCCAAAATTCATCATGCATAACATATAATTAGGAAGACATTTTAAAGGTAGGACAATTCAGCATCTGAGATAGTAAAAGAAAACTAAATCTGTTGTAACCTGCTTAATAGAACTAAATCTGGAATTCGTGAAATGACTACTGTTTCCAAAGAATCAGGCCTCTTGTCGCTCTGTTGTCGCAACAAATTATCGATATAGGAGAAAGCATGAACTGGTTCATCCACATCTTTCATGAAGCTATCAATAGCAGCTACATATTGATGTTTGCTGTCATGAATGAAGCCGCATGCCTAGTATACATAAACACAATTATCAGTCACATATTGTTTCTTGCGTGTGTGCGTGAGATAGAGTCTTAGAGAGAAAATTATTAGAACCTGGTAGAAGTGAGCTTTCTCACACATGTCTAACAAGTATCTAGAATTCCAATCTGTCTCTGGTGAGACTTTCAGAAGCGCCAGGACCTCTTTTTCTTTATTTTGAAACGAATTCACAGTTTTCCTTTCAACATTTGGTACAATGTCAGGTTCTAATGTCAAATACTCAAATATCTGACTTAGCAATTCCCTTGAGACTTTGGCCTCTCCACAGGCAACAAAATGAGAAATAAAATCAAGTATATGATCTATATCATCCTTTGAAGGCCAACTTTTGTCGGATTGAATATCCAGAATGTTAATAGCTTTGACAGTTTTTAGAACGAGCGCAAGAACGTCTACAGTCTTTTGAATCAGATCTTGACTTGCAGATGTAGAATCCTTTTCATCTACAAAGGCACATCTCAAAACATCCAACGTGGCTTTTGTATCCAACTCTAGGAGATGATATAGATTCTTATATGTTTCTGTAGACGATAAGTTTGTTGACCCCCATGAACTTGGAGCATTGGAAACCTCAAGTAACATGTATATAAGCTCCATTCTAAGAGATGGCAAACGTGCAGTGGGGAGAGCTCCATGTCCTGAATACACAATTTCAGTAAAAATCAAAACAAAAAATAAACATATATTTGGAGATATTGATTTGTTAGATAGAACCCATACCTGGAGGAAAAGCTAAGCCTGAAAAACAGTACTTTAAGTATACTAGGATCCTATACCTGTTTACAGAAATGATTAAGACATACAAAAAACTTCTATAAATAATATAACAACAATAAGTAACAATAAGTTGTTTATAAATACCCAAGTGATGGAGCACTCTCACTATCGCTGTTTCTAAATACCAGCAGCTGCTCCTCTAAAGGTGTCCTGAAATCATCTAGACCTTTATTGAACAGATATATTAGGGCCCCATATAAATTGTGTTCCTGGCATAACCGGACCACCTGGCATAAAAGTACAAAAAAAAAAATATGTTACTCATATTAAGTTCAGCTTTGCAAATAAAATTCTTATAACGTACCTGATTGAAGTCCAAGGAAGAAATGTCCATGTGGAGAACACATTGTTCAACACGCTGCAGCCAACCTTTTGTATTATAATGCTCAACCAGTGCTTGCATAATCTTCGATTAACGGAAAAATTGTTGTTTCAGATATAACATCTATGATAATAACAAGATTGCTTTCCTTGACTAACACGCATACAAAAAGATATAAACATGAAATACCTCAGGTGGTAGCGATCCAAGCATGTCCTTTAAAATATATGGCTCTAAAAGCTCCAAAAATGTCTCTGAATCAGAGAGTGATATATATTAGCTGTATGATTTTCTTTAACCAGGGCCGGCAATTTAATAATCAAAAAGATAAATGAAAAAGCTCAGTCACAAAGAGCAATAACTTTAGGCACAATGATTTACCTTTTTGTTGAACAGACTGAAATCGGGATAAAATTACATCAAAAAGGATGTCAGTTCTGTTGATGTGTACACAGAATTCAACTGCAACACCACCAACACGTGTGTACTGCTCTTTTATCTCTGAAGACATTGAATAACTATCATCCTTTGAATCATTCAAATTTTCCAGCTTTTCAAGTTGGTTTCCAAATGCCACTGATATATAAGAAAAAACCTCGTCCACATACGCTAATAGCAGCTCCACCAGGTAGGGCATTATTGTCCTTTGCACATCTACCAATGCTCTTGGAAGATCAAAAACGCCATGAGCCTGACCATCATAAAGCATCATAGCCATGTTGAAAGCACCCATCCAGTCACCACCTTTTTGCAAAACTTGGATACGTTCCTTCCATGGGAGAAGGCGGGAAACAACAAGATGTGTAGGCCCAAGTAAATACAATGATGCACCCCTAATAGCTACACAATTATGATGAGCTTTCTCTGGGTTGCCTGCAACATTGGTGAAATGGGTGTGATGTCCAATCAGATCATCTCCTCTGCCTCCATCTACAGCGAAACTTGTGTCGTGAATTAAAGTTCCATCATTTGCATACAAACAGAGCTGTCCAGCTGATGTCAGCACCACCAACATCTAAACAAGCATAACAATCTGTTACTTTACACACCACTAAAGATTTAACGTCACATAATAAATATTCAGCAAGAGAAAATCAAACAAGCAAACACAATCACCTGATCATCCAGCCAAGCAACCCCTATTGCTGAACTGTCGAGGGTCCATTTTGCATAGATTTTCAGTTCTGACTTCACCAATTTTGCAACTTGTACTATGTGATCCCAAGCAATTGCGAGCAGTGACACAGGTTCCGATTCTTTTATCTGTACATTCTCTGGAGAAAAAATTATATTACAAACAAAAAAGATTCTACGCACATGGTTGATTAATCAACTCGATTTGTAACATACCAGCAGAAGATCCCTTTGAGGGAGTCCAAGCAGCGTAAGGCATGGAATCATCCCGGACACCATCAGGCTTATTAAGTTGAGCGTAAACTTGTGGGGTGTTAGAAATGACTTTTGCCTATAAATGAAGTGAACAAAAACATATAATTGCCATTTGTACAAGACCAATAAGTAACCGTATTCATGTAATTTTTTAATAATCCCATACCACTAGAGCAGATTTATGAGTGACGAATACAACCACACCTTCTTCAGCCAAAGTCGGGTCTCCTGCAAAACATTCCTCTGATAGCAGGGGTAAAGCGCATACAACCGTGCTTGTTGCTTCATCAAGAAGGGTCTATTTTGACAAATTAAGATCGATTTTGATAGACTTAAAACAAGTACATACAAATTACAAATAAATATCAATATAGCTAAAACGAAGATAGAGCTTTACCGAGGTTTTAGAGGTTGAAAACCTATTAAGCCAAGAAGATGGAGAAAAGCGAATCAACTTAACCACACCTTTACTATCACCACTAACCATGTTGAACTGACGAGTAACTAGAGAATCCATTCCCAGATATAGCATGTGCACTACTGGAGCTTTATGTTCATTTAGAACTTTTACAGCCGAGACTTTTTGGACATCCCAAACAGTATAATGTCCATCGGCATATCCGGCAAAAAGAAGATCTCCTTGCTGACTGAAGGACATCGATGTGACTGGGGCATAACACCTATCACCTAGTAATCCAAGCATCAACATCTAAAATAAAAGCATTCTGGTCATTTCACCTTGTATATACTAACGACACGAAAAATATATGCAAAAGTTGTGTAAATTGAACCTTGGCCTCCATGTTATCAACATTATGTATAGAGTATTTGCTCGGAACAACAATGATCACCCCTCTCGACATTCCCACCGCAATATAATTAAGATGAACCGCTAGAGACTGTGGAGTTCCATGATCTCGCTTAAACGCTGGATTACAAAGTGTCCTGGTAATCATATTATTAGTACTAATACTAAAGTAACCCAACACAGTTGATCCTCTATGAACACCTTCAAGCTTCATCGGTTGAGCAGCTGCACCTTCTTCCCAATGCAAACCCGTAAACGCATGCTTCTTTTCAAGCTCCTCTGCATACTCAAGGCCATATTCCACGTCCTTTTCATCCAGTTTTCCACTTTCTGAATCATTTCTTTCAGATAATAAACTTGTCGTCTCCTCCTCAACCTCTTTATCATCCACTACGTCAACAGATTCTAACGCAGAAACATTTACAGAATCCGAATAGTTTCCCTCAATTTGCTCATCATTACTAACCGTCTCGAAACAGTCCTTATTTAAAATCAAATCTTCAATAATAGGAGATTCAATCTCCGGTTTATCAGCAAAACTAACACTCTCATCACTAAAATCAAGCTCAAATCCGTCCACTTCATTTACAACTTCCTCACTAACTTCAACTTTTTCATTCAATTCCACCGCTATAGTTTCTACATTATCTAGTTTATAATCCTCCTCAACTAAACTGTCATCCGCATTACTAATATCCGAACCTGTCTCACTTACTATCCTATCCTCGGTTTTTAAACCGAAACTATCCGAACCAGATTTCTCTCTAGTCAACTTAATCGCAGCAGCATGCGGAGTCGTAATCGACCTCGACGCAGCCATAGCTGCTGCCAATGCAGCTCCAGGTTTAACATTAGACCTGATTGATCCAAATAACGGCGGTAATTGGCGCGAAACAGTAAAACTGTCACCTAAATTTACTTTACTAGTAGAATTAAACTTCGATTTGTTACTGTCAGTAACTAATTGTGTGAAATTGGGGCTAGGTTTAGGGTTACTTACGGTGAAGTGAAATTGAGGTGATGATGATGGAGATGATGGCGGCGATGAGTCGTCGGAGTGGATAAGGAGGAGTTCGTCGACGGTGTTGTGGTGGTGATCGCTGTCGTCATCATCGGAGGAGGTGACGTGTGATTGAAGTAAGGCGTCTAGATCGAGCTCCATTGTTGTGGTTTCCGTCAAGGATTCCGTCAACAATTTAACTTAACTTTAAACGCTGTATTTTGATTATATATGATAAAAAGTATATTGAACAATACTAGACGTATAACGAAAACATCAACAAATCTTAAAAGGGATTTTTGACTAAAAAAAGTCGATTTTTGATTAATAATAAACTGTAAAAACCTTAAACCAATATTTATAGAGTGCAAAGAAAATTACGAAAAAATTGTGTAACAGCCGTTAACCAACATTAACGGGCGTGTAACGGACTTAACCCTTTCTAACGCGTGTTAGACAGGGCGTCGCGACACTATAACGGCCATTTCAGCGGAGCTACATTTTCTTCTTCCTTCCATGCTCCTTTGTGCTCCACTTGATATATATACGTTTCAGCTAACTCGTCAATCTTGTCCTCATCACTAGTCGAACCGGATTTTGTAAGGCTAGTTGGACGAATCAAAGACATGATATAATGTGTTTGGATTGGTTTCAATTAACCAAGTTGGCTCACACATTCAAGTTCAACCCAAGAAACGATAAGCAATTGGGAGGGTAAAAGTTGTGTAAACAGTTGTCCTTATCTATATTTTATCAAAATATTAAAAAGGAAAAACTATTTTTATATTATCCTTGACATTTTCTCTCTACAAATCCTAGAAAATATTTTTATCATATAATAAAGAGTCGGAAACTTAATTCGATAAATACTTCTCACATTGTGCTTGTAATTTTTTTTTCTTACTTCACACATGGCTTTTGGACCGGTAAAAGACTTAAAACACATACGATCAGTTTCTAAATGATGATGTCACCAGATTCCCCAATCCGGCCGAAGGGGTCTGCTGACAGAGGCTCATCAACAGCCGAAATGAACAAACATTAAGAGGTATGAAGTACTACGCCAACTAAACAAGATCCATAAACAGTAAATTTTGTTACACTAATTTGTTTATAGTCTATCTAAACAGACGGGTTAGTTTCGGTTTTACATCGAACCAAAAAGTCACAACAACAAAATCTAAGTAAATGCTACAAAGGATACAACAGTCCTAAATATTTCCTAACTGTTCAACTTTCTTGACCCTCGATAATACATTTGTTGTTTAAACTGCTAATAAAAGTTTAAAACAACGACTGCAGTGACTACACATGTAACGAGAAGCAATTTCCAACTTCTATCGTTCCTGTATGGTTTGCTGTAAGGAGATTGAAAGATTCGATCTGAAATGATCTTTAAGATGGAAGCAATTGCGAAAGAGACACAAACAGTCAGTAGAGTTAGTTCTGCTTTGTCGAGGTTTTCTTGATCACTTGCAACCTTGTGTATAGCTTGCCTGTAAAACAAGTTTCCGGTTAGAAAAAATGATAACGATTTGAAACTTATAGAAATAGGTAACATGCACCCCTCAAGTAAAAGAAAGTAAGGAAAATAGATTTGATTTCTTTCTCGTTACAGAAAATGTTATTTTTCAGGGTATGCAATTAATTGATGAACGCAATCTATAAATTTTTACTTATTCATTATATATGAACGTATAACATCTTTATAACCTGAGCATGGCGTTTTCTTTGACAATCGACTCTAGATGGGATGACACAAACGCCTTCCACGATTCCAAGTCAGCAATCTCCTTTTCCTGAAAATGTTTAACGGTATATAAGTTTATCATGAAGTATCACTTAAAAGGAGGTGGCAATTTCGACCTATTTACTTATGAATGTATCAATCCAGGCTATGTTTGATCGTTAATTAGAAACTAAATAAAAAAAATTAGCTAAAGAGAAAACATGTCAAATGAGTCCTACAGGTCGAAATATAAGTTTATCATGCAGGCTAGATATTTACAAAATAAAAAAATAAAAATAAGAAGGGTTAAAATCTTTTGGACCAACGATTTGGAGAAGAAGACGCACCATAGTCGTCTTCCATAGCAAAAGCTCCTTAATTTCCACACGTGTTTTTTCCACAAGCGATGAATACTTCGCAACCTCAATATCAAGTTGAGGGATTATGTCCCCTTGTCTCTTATTCAATTCTTTAATATAATCCTCCAACAAAGACAAATTCTTTTCGAGTAATCTAACCTTTTGCATCAAAATCTTTAAAACAGCATCACCGTGTATTCTCCCATTACTTTTCGCCACAGGTTCAGGAATTTTCGTCCCACTCGGGGGCTTCTTCGCCACATCATCGTCAACCCTTTGACCATCATCACCAACTTCCGTTTTTCCACTAGTATCTTCAGGCACCTTTTTTTTTTCATCACCCATCTTCCCATTTGTAGACCCTGAATTTTGTGCAGAAGCCGGATTCGTGTTCGAAGAATTAACATTTTTCGATTCTTCTGAAGTCACAATAAGATCTTCAAGCATTCTTTCAATTGCATCTACCCCGTATACTTCAATCAAATTTAACGTGCAGTAAAAATCTGACCCGTAATGACTAACTAAAGTCAACTTTAAATAACGAGCCCATTTGGGTTCCGGTAACTTGAAGTATTGTCTGAGTTTGACATTTTCCGCCACAAAAGTTCCAAGAGGGTACCATGTTTCAGTTGGGAAAACCAAACTTCCTGATAACGAAAACTGCTTAAAATTACAAGAATGGTGTTCGAAATTTGCAATCTTTACAGCATCAACTAAAGTCTCTTCCGCAAGCTCAATAATAACATATTTCTCCGAAACAGAACACGGGTTTCTTAAATACTTATCGTGATCTAAACCCAAAATATTACTTGCACCATTTGCTTCCTTGTTATGTCCCACAACTTTTGCACCTTTCGATGCAGAAGCATAGTTATAATCAGTCCCATCAGGTTCTAGTCGGTGGGTGATGTTTAGTAACCCACTCGGTGCACCAGCACCACTCGAAGCGTTATCTTGTTTTGTAATATTTCTAAACTCATCAAGATTAAGATACGTTAGATGGGTCTTACCATTTTGTACGTCTTCTTGTTTCTTTTCCATGTAATTATCTTGAATCTCTCTATCGCAAACTAACGTAGAATAACCTAAAACTTTGGAAATTACTTCCTCAACGGGACTTGTTCCTTGAGGGGTTTTTTCAGTATCTACAGAACTATTATCATGAGAGACTTCTTCGTTTGACTTTCCAGATACATTAAACTCTAAAAGCACCCTACTGTTATGATCATGACTTTGTTCTACGATATACGGACATACATTAGTAGTGGTAGTATTAGTAATATTCCTATTATGTGCATCTACATTCCCTGAAAAATTAATTTGAGACAAAATAATCAGAATCACATAATTAGAAGTAACAATACGAGCCACATGAGATAAGGTTTGGATGTGTTTTCGTACGAGTGTTTTCAAATTCTGATTATTTAAGGATTTTTAGTATTAAGATAATGATACGACCAAACCCACCATTCTATTAAATATCGTCCGCTTTACTACACCAGTCCAAAACACGTCCACTAGTTAAGGTCAAGTCTTTCATAATATACCCAACATATTTTCTCTGAAACGATGATGCGGGACAATGAATGTATCAGTCATCAGATAACCGCTTTCAAAACGCAATACCAAACGAAAACCCTAAACACAAAACTACATATCGAAAACACTAGCCAAACACAAATTAAACTCAAATAAACAAATATGTATTTCAGAATTCATATGAAAACAACAAAAGTTTTAATCTTTAACAAATGGGTAATTAAATTAAGCAATAAAGATTTCAAATTAATAAATAAATTAAAAAAACACCTTCATTTCCATGATTGAATCCGAATGTGGAAAGAAAAAGCAGAAAAGGGAACCAAAATGAGATCATTAATGGGAAAGACAGCAAATTGTGATTATTGGTGTGTAAATTGACATCTGTTTCGATTATTGGTTTCTTCATTTCTCATCAAATCATCCATAAGCGATATTGTGAAATCGATTATTTTTTACTCGGGTCATTGTGTTTTCTTTCGTTTCTTAAATTTCAAGATTTTGATGTTGTTTGATAAGTTTATGGTGTGTTATGTCTATCTTTGAAAGTAAAAGGGTGTGAAATGAAACTTTTTTACTTTTTGGCGTTGATGGTTTATTAGGCCCCTTATCTTTCTATAAGTTTGTAAGTGCCAAGAAAGGGTGTGCTTGAACATGGATTTTTTTTCCGTTTTCTATTTACCTAACAAGAGCTTATTATCTTGTTTATTAGTTAGTCACGGATAGCCAAAAGATATATCCTTCTTTATATACAGTTTACCTACAAAAACCTTAACAAAAGTTTATTATTTTATTTATCATAATACTAGTTAGGTCACAGATACCCTAAACATGAATCGTTCTCCGTTTACTATTTGTCTACCAAAAACTTAAGTAGAGCTTATTATCTTGTTTATTATAAGAGTGGTTAGGTTACAAATATCATGGACATGAATCATTCTCTGTTTATCGTCTACCTATCGAAAACTTAAAATCTTATTATAAGGTATGAGTTGCTTAATGGAAATAAAGTTAGACCAACAAAATAAGCTTTGACAAACACCACCTTATACTTTAATGTCTAAGCTACAATTTTAATCTTTGTGAAAGATGAAATTCTGGTGATCCTTTATCATATACAAAACATTTTAACTTGTTACTTTTTTTTTATTATTGTGACATATGTTAATAGCTATATAGCATCAATACATTGCTTGTTGCATATAATCAAATATGCATTTCTTGGTCAATTAACTCGATTCTAAGGTCAATATCCAAAACATTGCAAGCGATATTTGCCAATTCAATACTTGCTAAACTTTACAAATTGGTTGAAATTCCACATGTTATTACAAAGCGAATGTGTTCAATGATGTTTATTAGTGACTTCAAACGTATGAGGAAAGTTGAGACTGCCTTTAAATTTTTTGCTTTCTCTTCCATCAAAAGTGCTCTTAACGAAACATAGAAGTCTTACAGACGATCAAGTTAACACCATTTTGATCCAAAAAGACTACGATAAGAAATAATAAAAATAACCATCTACTCAAATATATAAAGGTTTAAAGTTTCAACATGCAATTTATGGCTAAATCAAGAAATAAAGTCGAGTCATCAAAAAACAGCTTATAATCCTCACTTTCCTACGGAGAAAGAAAGCTTAACGCAGTTACACAGTTTCTCTTAAAACATAAACCTTTTCAAGTAACAATGCTCTTCTGGTTTGATATATTTATCGTTGTGCGCTGAAAAGGGCTTTGCTAATGATGCCAGTAGCTTCTATATAGCGATCCACACACCTGGAAATGCAACTACTTTCTCCACCACTCAAACTGCTGCTTGGTTTAGTAATGCACTTGTCGAAGCACTTACCCCGCACAGTCTGTTTCATACAAAATTACAAAATGTCAAATTCTGAAGAAAAAAAAACTTCCCAACGTTAATCTCACAGTTAGTTTGTTTTTACATTCTTTAGAACGATACACTCTATAATCCAAGTAAGCTTGTGCTTTTGAGTTTCTTCCCACCCCAACGGCAGATGTTAACAAATGGAAAAATCAAAGGCCAAGAATATAGCGTTGCATCAAATTTAGCAGCACCCTTGTATCACTTTCTAAACAGCTAATCTTAATTGCTAAACAGAGCAATGCAAACAAATATATATATAAGTTACAATTCGAGATAACTGAAAGCCAAATTTTTTCCAACTACTTATATTGTAACTCAATCCCTCTTCGTAAAGTTCACGACTTTTTGTATCACATAAGAAAGGAAAAGAACTAAGAAGCAAAACAGAAGCAGGTGTATGAAATTCTTTCAAGTACACGACTTTATGAAAACAAATAGGGCAATAAAGATGCAAAAAAGCTTATACTTATGACACTAAAAAAAGAAGTAATTTGAAGGATACCCTTGATCCGCCTACCATATTCCAATACTACCTCACAGGTGTCAGGGTTCCAAACGCTAGCTTTTCAGTTTCAGCACCGTGTGGTCAGAGTTTCATAGTTGGCAGGTGACCACGGGAAATGCTAGTTCAAGGGTTCGAACATGGCATCTCCTTGTTAGGATACCCATCTCCTAGTGCTTGGCCACGCCCCCTGGCGATATGACATTCCATACTTACAAGACTATAAACAACTATCTCACACACTACGGCATTCCATACTTTTTGCAATAATTGTTATAACGTAACAAAACAAACTTTGTTCTATACACTCTTGCACCTCACAAACTCCTCAATAGCCATAAAACGACACAAAAAGACGCTCGGCACACATAAGCTACTAACTTACTTTAAACCCTAGAGACAAAACTAAAACCTACAACGACCGACTAAATTGCGATAACCTAACCAAATACTAAACCCTAAAACATATTCTCGATTACAAAAAGATTCTTAACATATTAATTCCTAGCCTAAAAAGTAATTTTTATTAAATTTATAAGCATAACAATTCAAAAGCTTTGTGCTTTTTTAATAATTTATTAAAGAATAAACAGATCTAGGTTAAAAATCCCCAAAATTGATCAATTTTTTTTAATACCTCAAGAAATTCTTCGGCGTAGGCCTGAGCAAGCTGAACCTTAAGCTGATCCATGAAGTCGTCGGCGGACATTTGCGAAGACGGCGATGAATTCGACGGCGATGAGAAGGAATCCATTTCTGATTTTTGTGTTTTTTCTTTTTTTCTGCAAATTATAAACCCTAATTTGTGTGGGTGACTTGTTGGTTGGTTTTATTACCTCTAAAACCCTATCGAAATTTATGTTTAGGGACCCTGGTTTTAGATATAGTGACGATTTTCGACGTTTTAACTCCGATGTTTTCGAAGCCGTTGCGGATATCGTTTCGTTTATTTTTTCGGATTAGTGGTCGGACCGAAGTAACCGGATGAACAGTGTATCCGGACGGCCCGAACCGTTAGCACACAAACGGTTTGTCCAGATAAATTGAGTCGTTTTCTTGGCAGGTCGCTCCAATCCGGATTAAATAACATAGGCACCGCCACTATATGTGTTATTGTATTTAGATTCATATCTTTATGCATGTTTTCCGATATTATTTTCGACCTTATTTAAACTGAAATTACTAAAATATCATTTTTCATTGTCGTTCTTACTGAAGTGTGTTTTAGTAAATTCACTTTGAATAAGAATGGAAATAAACTCAAAGATTTTTCATATGATCGGTGTTCACTTTTGAAATGTTGAAGATTTGGAATGTAACACTTCTATCGATTATCCTTGTTTAAAATTGATGTCTCATAAAATAATACTATCTGAAACCTAGCGAGAGAAAAAATAATATATAATTTTTTAAATACGTTAATGATCTTACGTTATTAAACAACATGTAGGGAGAATAAATATGCCTTTGCTAGTTGGTAAAAAGAAAAAAAAATACGTTAATGATCTCACGTTATGCATAATTTTTAGATCCTTGAGTCGACATTGTCTAATGTAATGCACACATTTCTTCTTGAATATTGATGTAGAAAGAGACTTTGAAAATAAAGATGTCTTTTCTAATTGAACAACAAAATTGTCGATTTGTATCATAAGTGAAAAAGGACTTTTACATGACATGTTTGGTCACATATATAAGATGTATGTTTTGAGTTAACAACCACATTTACCATTTCGACCGTAAAACAACTCGCATGGTATGCTTAACCTCTTTTATGATTTGATTCGGATCACGTCACGTTTTCGTTATTAATCTCTTAATTCCAAACAAACCTCGACGATTTTAGGAAAATTCTCGAAACTTATATTTCGTCTAACATAAACACGAATATAATAATTCGAGTTGTCTACATCGTCAATAGTTAGAGTCATCTAGTTTTTGATATTTTAATTTTCAATTAAAATTTTAAACAAATACAAGGATGGCCTACCAAGTGAATGTCAAAGCCCATGACATCTTCATTAAGGTCCCAATAATGTGATTTAGTCAAATAGAATCAACATAACAATCAATCGACGATGCCTAATCCCGTCATATATGAAAATGTGCGTTGTAAACACTCGTATCTCTATCCGTGGGTATTCAAAAGAATGACTTCTACAAGAGTGTGTGAAAGTACATATTTATGCGGGTGCAACTCAATATATGTAAGTGTGTGTGCGAAAATATGTAAAGAAAGAGTATATATTAATAAGCAATAAACTCTATAAACATAAAGAGTATAAAAGCGTAAAAGCCTTAAACATGATTTAAATCGATTGATGAGTTATCCTTAGTAATTAGTTCAATGACAAGACCAAAAACAAGTTTCATTAAAAACAAGTATCGTACACCAAACCGAATACACCTATCTGGTTTGGTTACAATTAAGTTTATCGGTTTAATCTGTTTGAACGAAATTATTTTCACCTCTAAAAGATCAAAATAATCATTTGGAATATTACAGTTCTAATTAACTGTTAATGTTTATATTTAATCTAATTATATACATTTTTAAAAGTAATGACTACCAACAACATAAAAAGATGTATTTTATGTCTTTACAAATTAACTGGAAAATATATATTTTTGTATAAGAATTTTATCAAATAAAAAATATTTGTAATTTGGCAAAATCAAGATTGGATCAAGAAGATTGGTGAACTACAATTTTTTTAATATTAAAAAAGTCGTTGCTTAATATAAAAATTGAATTATTGAAAAATAATTAAACTTAAAGTAAAACTGAATCTTTTTTATATTCAAACCTTGACATATAATCTTTTAAAATATTAAAATATTATAACATGACAGATGCACATATGCAATAAGCTAACAAATTTAAATAAAATAAAATAAAAATTTCAATATAAATAAGTCCACATTCAATATTGTTTTATGTTGTTGATTCATTCGATTTTCTATCAAGGGTTTGTTTTTTCATTTTTATCCTCTTTAAAGATCCGAGACTTTTGAACGCTTTTTTGATCGATTTTATGTCATTTTGATGCTTTTTTATAGGTGCGTTACATAACGATTATTTGACCATGAAAAAAATGTCGATAAAAGAATGTTGTGGTTTCTTGAAGAAACTAGGGAACCACCCTAGTCGGATTATTCATCATGCTCTTCTTGCTTCCGAGACGTCATGTCAGTAGCAAAAACTTCTTATTTGACACTAGATTTCGGATGAGTTAATCTTAATATGTGTTTGTTTTGTTTCATAGTTTCTATTAATGAAATTGAGGCGTTATATGATCTTTTTGAGAGATTAAGTTATGCTATAATTGAGGATGGCCTTATTCATAAGGTACGTCTATAGATGGGGAAACATGTCAAATGGGTCGTTGAACATGTTAACATGTCGAAAATCGCTCAAAATGTACCTTTTATTTCATAAAAAAAAATATTTTAAGAAAAAATGTTTTTGACCCGTTACCCAACCCCCTCCGGTCCATTTTTTACGGGTACCCAACTTATTTGACGTCCTTTTTGTGACCTATAGAACACATATTTAAAGGTCAAGTACGACGGTTTAATATTGAAAAAAAGCTTATAACGCCATTTTATGATCAGGAAGAGTTCCGGCTTGCGCTTTGCATCAATAGCAGCATGCAAAATCTATTTGCAGATAGAGTGAGTAAACTTTTTTCATTTTTTCCCGGTTAAAGTGCGTGTTTTATCCCTTAAAATGACGAGTTCGTGATTATATCACTGCAGCTATTTGACACATTTGACATCCAGAAAAACGGAGTTATTGGGTTTGATGACTTTGTTCGTTCGCTAAGCATATTTCATCCTGATGCTCCTGAATCCAAAAAAATAGAATGTAAGATACATTGAACTTAAGTTGATGATTTATAACAAAAGAAATACATTGAACTAACATTTTCTCATCTTATTGAAGTCATGTTTAGATTATACGACTTGAAACACACAGGGTTTATAGAACGCGAAGAGGTAAATCAAAACATACTAAAATTTCGAAGTTAAGTCAAATGTTTACTTTTTGAAACACCGATATTGAAAAAACTTTTAATTTTGAAGTTGCAGGAAATGGTTGTGGCTCTGTTGGGTGAAATGGAAGTAAGTTTATCACCTGATGCAGTTGAAGCAATCTTAGATAAGGTACTACTCATGGACTTAAGCTTCAATGTTGACGTTTTAGTACTCGACTTAGACTTTTAGTGTTTAACTCTTCTTCGGTTAGACAATTTTGGATGCAGATTTAAATGGCGATGGAAAGATTGATTTAGAAGAATGGAAAACATTCATCGCAAAGTATCCATCCATTCTCAAAAACATGACACTTCCCCTTCTTAGGCGAGTTTTATATCCATCGATGCATTAAATAAATGATCTGTTTTTATCATAAGATATTATTTATTTTTGTTTCGTTTTTCTTATTCTTATTCACAACAGGGAAATCACGCAAGCGTTTCCAAACTTTGTGTTAAATACTCAAGTCCGAGATCTAGAGATAGTAATATAAAAAGCAACAAGTCGACACTATAACTAAGAGTCGTTTTTCTTTGAAACATGATTTAAGTCCTTTGTATACGAGGATTCACTTTCATCATACGTCTTTGTAACTTGTTTTTACCAATATATTGTACTTATGATGTCGTCCCTTGATACATCTATACATATAGCTATCTAAATTGTTAATATGAATTTCACTTTCATCATTCGTACTCTTTGTAACATTATTTTTAGCAATGTATTGTCCTTATGTTGTCGCTTGATACGTAGCTATACATAACTAATTAAATTTTTAATGTGATTACTTGTGAACGAAATAAGCAGTTTAAACTTAAAACCTAGCCACCATAAACATAAAAACATGAAATGAAAATGCATGAATTTTAAGGATTTTGCTAAATATAGCCTCCGGGGCTAGTTGAAAATTAATATATGGTGTTATTAATTTTAATAATAGGTTGAACATTTTTAATTAAAAAGATAAAGATTAATTCTTTTAAGTTAATCTTTAATGAGAACTAGAGAATGGTGGGGGTATATGTAAACCCATGTAATTTGTTATAATTTGGATAAATATAAGATAATAAACATTGTTTTAAGTGGGATAAAACTCTTGACTATGTAAACAAACAAACTGTTACTTAGTCTAAGATATTATCAAGATTGTGGAGAATGGAGGCTAAAAATCACGGATATCCCTGATACTTTGGTGATCATGGGAACGGTAGAAGATTTGGGTTTTAAACTTACGTTTCTAAATTATAAATAGAGGTGTCAAGCTCTATTCCAAGGTGTACCAAAAATCAAGCAATCTTTTCTTTCTCCTTGTGAATCCAATCCATTCTCTGGTTAATTTATTCTCTACAAACCTCTTGTGTATTTCGGTTTATTGTTTCGCTTACAATAACACCGTAATTGAGACTACATCAATCCTGGGGTGTGCGGTATGAAGGCTTGAAGCGATTATACGAGCGTCGTAGAAACCTTTTAAGGACAGGGAAATAACCCGTGTAGTCTTTTGATTGTTTGTTATTTCAGGTTTCATTTTGTTGTTGTTCGGATTCGAGGTTGCTGTGTTAAATAGTTCCAACAATCTTAAAAGGTTTCTATTATTTTAACACAAGTGTTTAAGCAATGGAATCCAGCTCTATGTCATCAAACCTTCGCATCTTGAATCAAGATTTTGTCAAGCTGGACAAATTCGATGGGTGTAACTACACCCGTTGGGCTGACAAGATGAAATTCGCCTTGATTGTTTTGAAGATTTCTTATGTTCTTGATCCGAAGTTGGCCCCAATTCCGGAGAATCCTCTCCCGGATAAAGATAACAAAGATGATGAAGCGGTAATTACCGAGCTCGAGAAACAAAGAATGCTTCGAAAGGAAGATGAGACCTTATGTTGCGGACACATTAAGAATGCTCTATCCGACCGGTTGTATGATGTTTACGGTCCAATGACCGATCCTCGTGAGTTATGGAATGCTTTGGAGTACAAATACAAAGCACAAGAAGAAGGTACAAACAAATATCTTATTTCTAAGTATTTTGATTATCATATGGTAGACGAGGAAAATATCTTGGAGCAAGTGCATGAACTCCAAGTTCTCGTGAACAAACTGAAAGCATTGAGTATTGTCATACCTGAGATTTTCCAAGTAGGGGCTATCATTGCGAAACTACCACCTACGTGGAAAAGTTTTTCTTAGAAAATGATGCACAAGTCGGAAGATATCTCTTTGGATGATTTGTTAAAGCACCTTCGAATTGAGGAAGAGGCTAGGATTAGAGAAAAGTTTGTTCATCCTAGTTCTAGTGTTCATCATGTTAAAGCATCAAATCACATTAACAAAGGTCCTTGGAACGTTCCATCGAAAGCCAAGTTGGGGGCAAATGGTGGAAAGTTCAAGAAAACCGCACCACCGAAGAAATCCGGTAAGTGTCATGTTTGCGGAGAGATAGGACACTATGCTCGTGAGTGCAAGGATAGGAAATCTGTGAATGGTGATGTGAATGCTGTAAACACCGAGGTTGTCGAAACGGTGGCACATGTTCATCTAGATGATGGCACTTTTGCGGCATGATGGTGTGGTTGTGGAATTGTCTTCTGTTGGTTTATGCACTAGAGTCTGGTTCTTCTATTTGAATAAATTCTTTTATATTTATGTCGAGGCAGTTGGTTTTTCAATTCTAGGTTATTGTTTTTCAATTCTAGTGTAATCATTTAATCTTGTTTGCTTTGAATTCTAGTGCAACGTATTATTAATAAAAGGTTTTATTAGTTTTGTTTTATGAAATTGATGTTGTACAGTTAGTGTTTTCATGATTTGAAGCAAATAATTAAATGGTTCTTATAATATTCTAAAGGATTGCAAAACAATTAGGAAAATATGGTTTTCAAAGAAAATGAAACGAATTATATTTTGTAGAAACTGTAGAACTTTTGTTAGCCATATTAGAATAATCATTAGTATGAATAATGATATATTCTTGCATTACGTCACCATAATATCAATTGGAGATCAAAATGTAAAGATTTTGATATAGAAATATGATATTAAAAGAATATGAAAAGTATTATCCAATTGTAGTGGATATGATGAGTTCTCATATCTTTAATATATAATAAAAGAGGGGCCTTAAATACCACATGGCGAAGTAAGATCCGTTGAATTGATTAACCTCTTTGATGTCAGCCGTTAGATCAGATTGATGATGTCATCAAAGATTATTTTCATTTTACACCCTCTTACAATACATAATTACATACTCTCTTTTATTCAATATCTACTCAAATAAAAAACATAATTATAATTTATTTATAGAATTATTTAATTTAGACTATAATTTACCTTATTATTATTCTAAAATCTCATAACACAAAATATCAAACCATGTGTGTAAAAAATAAAGGTGTATATCTTATTATAACTATAAACAACATGTGTATAAACGTAAAAGTATATATATGTATTCTACGTACAACACTATTTTCTCATTATAAATTAAAATCTACATAAAAGTAAAATTTATGATTCAATTTTTATTTTTTTCCCGCGCTATCGCGGGACAATAATCTAGTTTAAATATATAAATCATAATACCAAAGGAGTGGAATATGATAAAATTATATGGCAGATTGCACAAAAAAGAATGTTTGTCGTAGCAATATATTGTACAAGAATTGTAGCAACTGGTACAAGTCTTTGATGCGGCGTCAATATTAAATGTGTGTTGTAGACTCGTTAAACTAAAACTTGTTGGCTTAAATTTGTGATCATGACTGATCACCATGATCACGGTTTTGACCGACAATTTTGTAATGTATGAATAGGGAATTAAGTACCTATGTTATATACGAGAACATGCATACCATTACACACATGTTTTTCAAGTAATATAAGAAACTTGATTTTGACACCACTTAGTTTCTGACGAGAGACATGGTGAGTGTTATGATAAGAACGATATTTTTGTGACTTATTGATATCGCTCATTTATATGACTATTTTATCGCGATATTCATTGTGTTTTATGTCCTAAACGTAATGGAAATGCCCTTTTATGCTTATGTTTTGTAAAGTTTTGTGTTAGGATTGAGTTAGGTGTTTTTGGAGCAAAAAGAACGAGTTTTGTGGAGTTTAACTTGAAAATGGGCAAAGTAGCAGGATAGGCGACGCATTCGATGGACAGCTCAAAGCATTCAGCTCGGAGCTGGGAATGCGCCTCCAGTCCACCATTGGCGGGGCATTCAGGCGATAGGAAGTGGGAATGCGCCTCCAGTCCCACCATTGGCGAAGCATTCGTCTGTTTGGCAGTTTTAATGATTAATCAAGAGAACACCAAAAGACTACTTAACACTCATAAAAAGGGACGAGAGGAGGAGTATTCAATCATCTTTTTCATCATATTTTGGGCATTATCATCACCTTGGAAGCATCACTTTCATGGGGAACAATCGTTAATTTCATATTTCATCAAACAATCGCTATTTCGATTTCGTTTAGTTACTTGGAGAATTTTTGGGAACTTGTTACTTACAATTGGTATTGAACTTTTACCTATTTTTCCTTGCAATTGAATTATGTCTTTCATATATTTGATTGGTTTTGTTACAATTATGAATAGCTAATTTCTTCGTACGTTTGCTTGGATTTGTGATCGTTTGTGTGTTAGATTTTGGGTGTGAAATTAGATTGATGTTTAGAGGTTAATTGGGGATCCGTTTGGGTTAATATCTTAATTGTCTTGTTAAAATTGTTTATACTCTTGTTTGGTAATCTAAAAACGGGTATTCGAAAGGAATCCGTAACTTTTACTAAAATAGGAACGAATTAATCGGCCGGTCTTTAGTTGATTATAAGTTAGTGATATTCGAAAGGAATCATTAACAACGATTTGAACAAGTAGGTATTAACACGAACGCTAGCTACTAAATTAAGAGAAATCGGTTTAGGAGTTAGTAAGCTATTCGAAAGGAAGCTTATAGATTAATTCTCACACATCGGCTTGAAACTTTATGCACAATTACTTGAGGTGTTAACGGTATTCGAAAGGAATCGTTGCATGGTTAGGTAATTGGAGAAATCCGGTATTCGAAAGGAACTTAGGATTTTACATTAGAAGTTTATCGACATTTTCACACCTAAGAAATAACATACATTCGTAAACGGTCCAAGCAAGCGTCTTTTTATATATTTGAATTACAAATCACTTTTAGTCGTTTTTACTTTAAGTCTTCCTAAGACTAAAACCCCCACTTTGTTACTTATATATGTTTCATAAACGACAATTGAAATATTCCAATTGAAAGTCCCTGAGTTCGAACCCGAACTTGCCCAAACTATACTACAAACGAAAGGGTACACTGCCCGGTGTTGTGGTCTAGCGAAAGCAAAAAGGGAAGACTAGATTTCACACATCAAGTTTTTGGCGCCGCTGCCGGGGACTTGATAATTGGGATTATTATTTGTCGTTTATTGTTCAAAGTATTTGTTTTTATCTATTTTAGTTTTTAGATTTTGTTTTATTTATTTTCAGGTGCTTTTCACTTTTGGTTTTTGTTTAGTTATGATTTACAGGTTGTAGATATTAGATGATGAACAGGAGATATAGCAACTATTATGGATATTCGGATAAGGGAAATTACCGAGACCCAATATGTGATTTTGGTTATGATGATAGAGGACGGGGGAACAACCAATCTTACGAACGAGAATTTTGGTATGAGGAAAATCAACCGAAGAAAGAAAAAGAGCAAAAGTTGAAAGAGTGGTTTAAAATCTTTGTTGAAATGAAAAAACAGTTTAATGATGGGATTTTTAAATACTTGGAATTGCTAGATCTTCGACTTGAACTTGATCGTCAGGATTTTGATGTTGCAAAACAACGTTTAGAAATGCAGTTTGAGGAGTTGGAAGAAAGAGCAAGGGATCAACAAGAGGAACAAGTAAATGCAATTTCAACACGGTGGGAATATGAGTATTGGGATGAAGAAACAGAAAACAAAGAAGAGCCCGAAGCTGAACCTGAACCCACTGCGCCGCAGTCACACTCACTGCGACGCTGTGATATTTCAGAACCCGTTTCCGATTTTGATAGTGATTTTGAGTCGGACGAGGAAGAATGGGAGGACCCGGTAGTTCAAATACATATGGCCCCATCCGAATCAACTAATAGTCCACCGGTTCAAGTTTATGACACGGAAAGTTTTCAACAATTTAAAGAGGAGGAAGCGAAGGTACAACCCGAACCGCCAAAACCGTTTGCAAAAGAAGCTGAATTTTGGGATAAAATCCATTGGGTGAAGAGTTTGGATGAGGAATTGGAAGACTTCCTCGGATTGGATATAGGAATCTCGGATGGGTCAGTTGTTGGTGACTATGGAGATATTACTTGGGACGGATTACAAAGAATGTTCGATTCAAATGTCGACTTAAATACCACAAAGAGCGGGGAAATAGGCGATGGTGTAAACAAGGAGGTAGAGTGTTGGGAAACTATCATGGAGGAGATTGAGGAGATGGATGAACTGTTTGAAAATCAACCAACGGGTCAAAAACAGATTTCTACCCAATCAAACCGGAGACCTTCAAACGATCAAGTAGGGAATGAATCATTGGTCAAAAATGAAGATGGGGCACTCTTTTAAGTCTCTGACGAGAGACTTGTTGGAGGATGTTAGAGACATGGGTCTGAAACCATACATAATTGGTTAGTGATGGGCACCCGACTCGGTTGTAGTGCTCCTACTTCACGAGTTTAATGGGTAATAACAAGTCACTAATCGATAGAAGGTGCTATCGCTAAATCGAACCATGTAATATAGATAGTACGACGTTGTCGAGAATAAGGATGAGATTATACTCTTAACAAAGCTTTAGAGACGTCTTAGCAACGAAGACGTTAGATAAGTTTTGCCTATATAACCTAGGGGTGGTGCCGCCTTGAATAGAGAGTCGTGGTTTCTCTCTTAAAGGGTTATGAATCAGGATTACGCGCATGGCCATATTCGCGCTAAAGTGAGAATACACAAGCATACATGGAAGTGCGTATGTATTCACCGGTAAGATCACAAAATTTGGTTTAATCTTCGGACACCATTATTTTATAAGATTTGTGGTTTAATCTTCGGACACCATCAAATCGATCTTACTTTGAGTATGCATATTAAACGGGTTTAATCTTCGTGACACCTTGTTGCATGACATGTTTGAGTAAGTAGAGAAATTGTTCAACCTGGTGGGGGATTGTTGAAAATTAATATATGGTGTTATTAATTTTAATAATAGGTTGAACATTTTTAATTAAAAAGATAAAGATTAATTCTTTTAAGTTAATCTTTAATGAGAACTAGAGAATGGTGGGGGTATATGTAAACCCATCTAATTTAGGAGGTCTTATAATTTGGATAAATATAAGATAATAAACATGTGTTTTAAGTGGGATAAAACTCTATGTAAACAAACAAACTGTTAACGGTAGAAGATTTGGGTTTCAAACTTACGTTTCTAAATTATAAATAGAGGTGTCAAGCTCTATTCCAAGGTGTACCAAAAATCAAGCAATCTTTTAATTTATTCTCTACAAACCTCTTGGGTATTTCGGTTTATTGTTTCGCTTACAATAACACCGTAATTGAGACTACATCAATCGTGGGGTGTGCGGTATGAAGGCTTGAAGCGATATTATACGAGCGCCGTAGAAACCTTTTAAGGACAGGGAAATAACCCGTGTAGTCTTTGATTGTTTGTTATTTCAGGTTTCATTTTGTTGCTGTTCAGATTCGAGGTTGCTGTGTTAAATAGTTCCAACAATTAATATAATATTAAGCGTTTAAAAATGTTTCACTTTTAAAAAACAACTCCTGCAATTGGTGTAACAACTTCTTGAATTTAAGGAGTACAATCGCTTAATGCCAATTTACGAAATAAAAATTTCATAATCACAAGCGATTGATTTGTCATATATCATATGCTTGCTTCCCCGTGAACTTGACTTCAATCGGGCTAACATTCTTTCCAATTGACCTCATGTTTTGACCAACACCTGCTCGTCCAGTGTTGACTTTTTCCGCGTAAACACCATCTTTCGGGTGCAAATATTGTACTTCACAATTTGAAACACCATGTAAAACCTGATACACGATCTTGGGTAAAAAGAGGGTGTTTGGACTTTCATTTTAGTTGCCTCATATCGAATTACTGCGTTTATTAAAATAAATAGTTTCTTGAAATATATTTAACTTTACTCTAAACTTTATAATATCTATCGAGTGTTTAAATAAGTTGTGTTTAAATAAGTCGCATATAGTATGTATCCAATCCAACTTTATCTGAACATAAGTGCACACACATGTATACTAGTTTTAAATAGGCTAGATTCATACAATATCAATATTACATGTATTTTTTGAAAACATGGTATTGTGATCAAGTTCGGGTAAGGTGAATCCAGCCAAAACTACGCTCATGCACTTGCCTTAAAGGACGATGGTGAAGGTACAAATGGTGAGATTTAGATGTCGTTTAACGACATACGATGAACGAGCTAGGAAGATTGTTTCTATGGTGAAACTGGGTTTGAAAGATGGCTAAACTATCAAGCACGATGATATAGTGAATGTGATTTTATGTTTTAAAGTTTGTATTTCAACCAAATAGAATGATTTATCTAAATACGTAGTATATAATTAACTAGTTTTAATTACGGTGTTGAAAATATAATTTTAATGTTACAAGATAAATGATAATAAATAATTATTTAATAGAAAGATAAATAAAAAATAAAATAAAAAAAGACATTGTTTATGGTCACAATAGTTAAAGTTAAAGAAAAATCTATAAGTTTATTGCTTTAGGATTAAGATAATTTCAATAATTAACTAATATTTGATTAAAATAATGTATAGATATTCTATGTGTCAGTTTTAATAGAAGCCTACGTGATGCTCAAAAATTGTTTCAATCATGTATTTAGTTATATATATATATATATTAAGATACAAGATTGCACAATTCTTAAAGCGATACATAAGCGTATTTTGAGACGCCACGTGGCAAAAAAGTAAAAAATTTAAATAAATTCTACTAATATTATTAGTTTATTAATTAATCTGTTACTCTATTATAATTAATAAAACGTAAATAAAAACTAGATAAGTACTAAAATTATTCTATTTCATGATAATTACTAAACCGATTATTAAGATTAAAGGTTATAAAATTTCGGGCTTTACAATGAAGAAAGTCATTAGAAAAAACAAATATTATGTAACTAGATTTGGTATACCAAACATGTAGTTATTACTTTTACTTCTTCACATTTATTTAATAAAATATATATTTTTTATATTTTATAACTAATTAATTTAAAATTAATTTTATTCAATAAAACATCTTCTTTAATCTAATTTAAAAATAATTATTTTAAATTATTTTAATTATTTTTTAACATTTTATTTTTATAAATAGTAAATCGTATGAGAATTAAAATTAATTTAATATAAATAACGTATTATAATAAATATTTAACATTTGTGAGAAAGATGGCCTACCAAGCGAATGTCAAAGCACATGCACACCAATAAATGTGATTTAAGTCAAAATCTAGTCGGTAAGAATATATCTTCAAAATCAACAACATCTATCAAATGTTGTAAACGATATTTTTTTACCGACGAAATTTAAAAATTATAAGAATATAAATGTTATTAAATTACTATTTTCAAACAATTATAACTTAAAAAAATAGAAATACAAAATTAATTAAATTGATAATATACACTTTTTCTTTGAATAACACCAAACAAAGCCAACATTTTAAAATTTTTTATAAGAAATATGTGGATATTTTTTTGTTGTGTTTGTAGAATTTAGATTAAAATAATTTTTTTTGTTTGCGTATAGATACAACTATAAACGACTTTTCAGTTAAACAAATTTGTTGTTAGATTTTAAGTTATTTAGATTAAAAGAAAATACTAAGACTTTAATAACCAAAACGTAAAAAAAAGAAGAAAAAAAAAAGACTTATGTTCATCATGCCATTTAATGATCATGCCATTTAATGAATAGTTAAAAACATGTTGGTAAATGTTAGACTACGCGGAGTGGAGAAGAAAATGGGCGTTATAGGCCAGTCAGCGGCTATAACGCCCCTAATAACGCCCTCCACCACTCCTACAGCGGCACTATAAGGGCGTTATGGGCGGAGGCGTGGTAGTGGTCACGGCGTTAAGGGCGCTGGCGTGTTTAATTATAGACGTTGTGAAGTGTTTAAAAACTCATGAGCAGAATAATTACCGATTTCGATGATGATGAAGGAGGTTTCGAAGATCTCCTTGGTGGCTGATGATGGCGGTAATGATGGTGGAGAAGGGTGGCGGCCCAACTGCAAAAGGGGGAGGGCGAATTAGGGTTTTGGAGGTGACGGTAGGAAAGGAAAAGGAAAAGGAAAAAGAGATTAGGGTATTTTTTTTGTTATTTGATTAAATATGATTGGGGTTTAGGTTAAGTAAAATCTTTGGTGGGCTTGGTCTAGTAATTAGTTTAGACTAGGCCAACCCGATCCTTAAGTCATTTAAACTAAAACTCACTTGTAATTCGGTTATGGAAAACTAGAAAAAAAATGGATGTCCAACGAGACGTAGAAATTAAAATGATAGACGTAAATTAAACCGAGCGATAAATAAGAATTTAACAAAAGTCTATAACTAAAGGTCCTTACACGAGATATAATCTTGTAGTATGTTTTTTTTACACGATAAATAAGAATTTAACAAAAGATTTTACTTAACCTAAACCCTAATCATATTTAACAAAAGATTTTACTTAACCTAAACTCTATCACTCCAAATCATCATCACCCACACACAACCACTTCACCATTTTCTATTACTCCACATCATCAAACTTTTTTTTCTAAAATCACACTCTCTTTCCTACAAATCACCTCTATCACTCCACATCATCATCACTTACACACAACCACTCCGCATAGTCTTAGATTTTGAATTAGTAATTACATCTGTTTCAATAAAAGCGTCTATCATTTTATTTAATTTTACTTCAAAATTGTTATTTGTTTTTAAATATGAGAAGTTAAAATATAATAACCTTTTTTTTTTTTCCTTTTTTTTTTTTTAACTTTTTAGACTTTGAAAATAACCATTATCATTAATAAAAATCATAATAAATAATTTAATAAAAATATTTTACTTAATTACATTCATCTTATTTCCAAACATTTTTTTAAAATGAAAAGAGTATTCATTATTACAAATTTTTACCATAAATGATTAGGATAAGTGTTGATAGATGACAATATAAATTTTGACACGAGCTACAAGTGCTAAGAGCACACGTAGTGGTTCCATTATGGCGGATTATAATTTTAGGTATTTTTATATTATGTTGGTGATTTTAGTATAATCAATTGTTTAGTAATATTATAATTTATTCAACTATGAATTAGAAAAGTACGAAAAACATAATCATTTGATTTTTTACAAAAAGTAATACGTCAAGAACTATAATTTGTTAATGATAAGAAAAGTCGTACTTTGCTAAATTAAAAATAAAAATATAGAATCAATTAAGATCCTAAAGTACATCAGGATATTTTAGATTCAAACCTTCGTGATCATTTATTATCTTTTTAAAATTAAAAATATGTGGTGACAAATTTAAATTAAATAATTAGAATATATATATATTATATATATATATATATATATATAGGTCCACTATTCAATATTGTTTCTATCGTTGCTTCACATCATTTTCAGTTCCAGGTTTGTTTTTCCATATTCATGTTCAATTCTTCTACAAATTTATGATTTTCCATTCAAACTTTAAAAAAAATTTCGAATCGATTTCATGTTATTTTCATAGGTTGATTACACATCAAGGTTTGGCCATGATATCGATAAAAGAATGTTGTAGTTTCTTGAAGAAATTAGGAAAACCGAATCATATTATTAATCATGCTTTTCTTGCTTCGGAGACATCATGTTTGTACCACAAACTACGTACATCTTTTTCATTAAAAGTTCTAATGAATTATTCAGATGACTGATCAGTATTTATTTATTCATAGTTTCCATCAACGAAATCGAGGCATTATACGATCTTTTTAAGAGATTAAGCTATGCCATCGTTAAGGATGACCTTATTCACAAGGTACTTTTTTGTATGAAAAAAAATTGTTCTATAAGACCTCGTTTGTTTTCTTGGATAAGATCTTAATACTAGCTATATCACCTATTCGGTCAGATATGTGTGTAATTAGCTCGTTTGATAGATAAAACCTTTAAGTTCTTAAATGGTCTAGTTTTCCTTCTATTGGTTAAGTGAAAAAATTATGTCTGACCCCTTTTATTATATTATAATAAACTATTAAACTATCAACTCTTCAAAATATAAGTTTGGTAGATGCTTAAGGAAAAGTAACTTTTTAACATTATAATATTCTAATTTTCGTAATTTATATATTTCAAATAAATAGATAAATAAATATTAAATATTTTGTTATTAATTTTCAGTTTCAAATTATAGCTAAAACAAAAGTTGTTACAACTTTTAATTAATAAAGATAGTCTGATCTACTTTGAAAATAAGATATAACTAGTGATTAAAGTTCCCAAAAAATGATAATTTTGTTTTCTTATTAAATAAAAGATTTAAATTGTGAGGTTTAACACAAGTTTAATTGATAGAAAAGTTTTATCATGTTAGTTTACGAAGAAAAAAGTACTACATTTTCCCCTATCGTACTTTGTTTGTTATAATATTTTCACTAATATTTTATTAATATTCGGTATTATTGTTGAAAGCACTTATTTTCTAATATAGAGATATTTTTTTTGTTAAATTTTAAATTCAATTATTTGTTATTGTTTTTATGCAATTTAGCTAATTTAATATCATTAAAAATGATAAGAGGAACCAAAAGAGAAAAGAAAAAAAACAAAAGACCCAAGTATCCTCATTCAGAACTGGTTATCATTCAGAACTGGTTTTCAAATTCAGACTTAAATATTCAGAAAAAACAAAAGACCCAAGTATCCTCATTCAAATATGTAGATAATGTAAAAATATGATGTTTTTTTTTCTTGTCAAAGTTGATACATATTATTTTTTAAAATATGACAAAAAGTGTTTAAATCCTCACAAAAACAAGGATGATTTAATTACGAAAAAATAATTTACAAGATCATTTCATGAACAGGAAGAGTTCCGACTTGCACTTTTTAGCAATAGCAGTATGCAAAATTTGTTCGCGGATAAAGTGAGTATTTTTTTTTCTTCATTTTTTTCAAGTAAAAATCCGTGTTTCTCTCTGTAAATGATGATTTTCTATATGATATAAAACTCAACATGTTTTTTTATTTTAAAAAACAACGATATCAAAACGATATTTTTGCAGTTGTTTGATACATTTGACATCAAGAAAAACGGGGTTATTGAATTTGATGAATTTGTTCGTTCACTAAGCATATTCCACCCTGATGCACCGGAATCAGACAAAACTGAATGTAAGATACATTGAACATGAGTTGTAGATTTATAACCAAAAAATCAATTTGTTTGACTCTTAAAGTCAAACATTGACTGTTCTAAAACATATGATTCATTTTCCATTCACTAGTACTAACAGCAACATTTTGTAAACATATCAGTCATGTTTAGATTGTTCGACTTGAAGCACACCGGATTCATAGAACGTGAAGAGGTATATCAAAACATACTAAAAATACGACATTAAGTCATTGATTGACTTTTGAAAAAAATCTGATATTCCGCGTACTTAAAAATTTAAAGGTGGAGGAGATGGTTTTGGCTCTCTTGAGTGAAATGAATGTGAGTTTATCAGATGATGCAATTAAAGCCATCTTAGATAAGGTAATAACCATAGTCTTCATGCTTCGATTTTGAGTTTTTAGTCTTTGACTTTTAGACTTTTAGTCTTGACTCTTTTATCGTTAAGACAATTTTGGATGCGGATCTAAATGGGGATGGGAAGATTGATATAGAAGAGTGGAAGACATTCATCTCAAAACATCCATCCATTCTAAAGAACATGTCTCTTCCCCTTCTTCGGTAAGTTCTATTTCCGTCTTATGCAATATGCCTTGATATCTCTAACAATAAGTTAATAAGTATAAAAATGATCAAAACTATCATAACCCATTTTTTTTTCTACAGGGAAATCACGCAAGGGTTTCCAAGCTTTGTGTTAAATACTCAAGTCCCGGATCTAGAAGTAGTAACATAAAAAGTAAAAGGGTGACTTTTTCGTTGTAACGTAATTTTTCAGTCTTTGTATATGAGGATTCAACTTCATCATACATCTTTGTAACATGTTTTACTTAATATATTGTATTAATGCTGTTTGGAACTGTTTACTAAACTGCCTATCGACTCTTATTGAAAATTTTAATATAAAAACTGTTAAGTTTGCCTGGCAAACTGCTTATTTGATTATATTCTTTTTTTTCTGAGTAAATTAAACCCAATCCTTCGGGTGCAAATACTGTACTTCGTGATTGTTTGAGTGTGACTGTTAGTGTAGTGAGGTTTTGATTTGTATTTTGTATCTAAAATCCATATTTATTTTGTGTGTTTGATCTTAATAAATCTTTAAATTAGTGTAATTGATGATTTGTTTACAAAATTTTACAAGGACACCCAATATATAAAAAGACTACTACTTAATAAACATGTTAAACGCTTTAAGAAGGTGTTTGAGATTGCGTTTTGAAGCCGTTTATATGATTAAAGGGAGTACGCAGTGTCTTGAAATATATCCAACTTACTCTAAAGTGTCTTGTACATATTGAGTTGAATATGTTGGTGAAAGGTATTGAACTTATATTGATGTTGAATATGTTGGTGAATTTAGTATAATCGGACTGTAATTTATTTGATACGAAATGGATATAATCGTTAAATACTTAATTCTGTTTACAAATATTAGCAAGGGTAAAGGGCCACAACCTCTGGTTATATGAAAACATGTAGTTTTTCGTTTCAAAAAGAGATGGATTTCTTTACAATTTCCTCTTTGTTTCGATCACATATTCTTTTGCCTTGAACTTCATTTGCATCATTTGAATTATCCCTATATTGATTTTGTGATACTAAAGTCAAGTGTGTGTCGAAATACTTTATAGTGAAAGTGCAAATGTTGACGATTCAAGTTGATTATCCAAACAAATTTATACCCAATTTCTAACAATTTATAGGGACATATTATGAAAGTGAACTTACACAAACTATCAAAGTTTATCAAAACCTATTTTCTAAAGGGGAAAATTGCATAAAAATGTAATGACAGTTCACCAAATTGTTATTGTGTTTGATGAACTTTAAAGATATTATATCTAATGAAATAGATTTTTATTTCGTAAACATTATATGTAAAAATTTACTTGAAAGCTCGTTAGTTTTATAAATTGAATGTATTTATTATTATCTTTTTTACAGTTACCTGTCACATATGTTATACATGTTATCATTTACATTGGTTTAAGGAAGAAAATAAAAATAATGAGTACCCTTTATTTAATTAATTTTTAATAACAAATATGTTTTTGATATCATTAATTAGTGTAAGAAAATAACACCATCCAAGGCACTTGAGTAAGAAAAAAAGAAAAAAAAAGAAGATTTTATATATCTATGGAAAAAAAAAAGAATTACTCACAGGAATAATCACATATCACTTACACTTTACAAAAATAATCACCTGATTCGTGACGAATTTCTCGCGACACTTTATCGTCGCGAGAAGTACATAAAACAAAATCAGACACGTCGTCGCGAAAATAAATATTGACACGAGAAATGAATAGTGTCGCGACAACGTGTCAAATTTTTATTGGTCTGATTAAAATATGTGTACTTTCGCGACGAAAAAAATGTCGCGAGAAATCCGTCGCGAATTAAGTGATTATTTTGTAAAGTGTAAGTGATAGGTGATTATTTTGGTAATTTGCTGTGACATAAAATTATATATTTTATGATAATTTCTAAAAACATTACATTCAATGACCAATACAAAACAAGTTAATTAAATTTTTGTACAATATTCTTTTTCTAAAACTACCTAACATTATATATGTACAAAATTTAATAATTTGATATATAGAAAACCATATAAAAATATTAGTTAAAAGTTTAGACACTAATAAAAATTATGGAAATGAAGCACACGGAAAATACACAGTTAAGTATGCATTAATCACTTTCACGTTAGAGAATATATACAAAGGACAAAAAAATATAATCTAACTATTTATTTAACTGTTTTTTCTTCTTAATAATATTATTTAATTTAACCTAACATGAACTAATAATTTAAACAGAAATCAACTTTGCTTTATATATATAAGTCCACAGTCAACATTGTTTTCTATTGTTGCTTCACTCCATTTTCAGTCACTGGTTTGTTTTTCATTCAAATTTTAATACTTTTGAACGTTTTCTTAATCGATTTCGTGTTATAGGTGGATTTGCACATCAAGATTTGGCCACAATGTCGCTAAAAGAATGCTTTTGTTTCTTGAAGAAACTAGGAAAACCGAGTCAAAATGTTCATAATGCTCTTCTTGCTTCGGAGACATCATGTTAGTACTACATACTATGTACATCTTTTTCCCTAGATTTCCGATGAACTATGATAATCCGTGTTTTTTCATTCACAGTTTCTATCAATGAAATTGAGGCATTATACGCTCTTTTTAAGAGATTAAGCTATGCCATTATTAAGGATGGCCTTATTCACAAGGTACTTTTATACTTCTAATTGATGAAACATTTCAAATGTATATGAACAAATGTACTTTTAAGTATCCTCATTGTATATAATGAAATTTAAAAAATATGTCTATTTTTTTGAAAAATTGTACAAAAATGTATCAAACTTTCATATAATAGTCATTTATGTAATGAACTTTAAATTATATTTTAATGTAATGAACTTTGACTTCGTTAACTTGTGATATCGTTAGTTTTTTTTTTTTTTTTTTTAATTTGAATTGATTTGTGATTTTTTTTTTATAGTTAGGTGTCACATATATTATACAAATCATCATTTACATTGATTTACGAGATAAAAGTCGTCGATTCTCTTATATTTAGTGGGTGTATGTTTCGGTTATGTAACGGGTTTATGAGCTTATTTGAATTGCAATAAACTCATAAGCCCAATTTTTCCGGCTTATGAGCTTATCAAGTTGAGCTTATGAGCTTAAATAAACCATAAGCTAAAGTTGATAAGCTCATATGCCGAAAAAATTAGGCTTATGAGCTTATCAAAATTTACATAAGTTCATAAACCCATTATATAAGGCGAAACAAACACTCCTTTAATTAATTTTTATTGACAAATATGTTTATGATATCATCAATTTTGTGAACAAATGTCAAAAAACGAAAAAATAAGACAATCAATTTGAGTTAAACCATTTATACTACATGTATCTATGATGTTTTTTTTTTTCTTTTACAAAAAATGAAAATTTATGATTCTTTTGATATAAAATAAAGCTAGTTATATATAATGACAATTTAATTAATATCCGTTATATCTGTGTGTAATTTTCTCTACATAGAATGACAATATATTTTGAAAATATGACAAAAAGTGTTTAGATCCCTACAAAAATAACGATGAATTAATAGCGAAAACAAGTAATTTACGAGACCATTTCATGAACAGGAGGAATTCCGGTTTGCACTTTTCAGCAATGGCAGCATACAAAATTTGTTTGCAGATAGAGTGAGAATTTATTTTATTTTAACTTTTACATATTTTGAAGTTAAATCTGTGTTTCTCTCTTGATATGATGATTTTCTATATGATATAAAACTCAGATGAATCATTTTTAAACAACGATATCAAAACAATATTTTGCAGTTGTTTGACACATTTGACATCAAGAAAAATGGGGTTATTGAATTTGATGAATTTGTTCGTTCACTAAGCATATTTCATCCGGATGCACCAGAATCGCACAAAATTGAATGTAAGTTATATATATGAGTTGAAGATTTATAACAAAAAGTGACTTGTTTTGAAACATATGATTCATTTCCATTCACTAGTACTAACAGCAACATTTTGTGAACATATTAGTCATGTTTAGATTATTCGACTTGAAGCACACCGGATTCATAGAACGTGAAGAGGTATATCAAAACATACTATAAATTCCACATTAAGTCAAATAAGAATTGTTAAAAAAAAATCTTATATTCCGCGTACTTCAAATGTTACAGGTGGAGGAGATGGTTTTGGCTCTCTTGAGTGAAATGAATGTGAATTTATCAGATGATGCAGTTGAAGCCATCTTAGATAAGGTAATAATCATAGGCTTCATGCTTTAATTTTGACTTTTTACTCTTCAACTTTGATTTAGTGTTTGACTCTTTTTTCGGTCAGACAATTTTGGATGCAGATCTTAATGGTGATGGAAAGATTGATTTAGAAGAGTGGAAGACATTCATCTCAAAACATCCATCCATTCTAAACAACATGACTCTTCCCCTTCTCCGGTAATTAGTTTTATTTCCGCTAATCCATTGAACTATTATAGTACGAGAATAACAATAATAGGTATTCCGCATGAGTATGTAAATCATGTAACAAAGCAACCAAATGACATAAGTAAAGCTTGAATCCTTC
This sequence comes from Senecio squalidus, assembly GCA_910822075.1. Lineage (NCBI taxonomy): Eukaryota > Viridiplantae > Streptophyta > Magnoliopsida > Asterales > Asteraceae > Senecio > Senecio squalidus. Next base: position 11,896,255 of record CAJVGC010000582.1, read on the forward strand.
ACCTCCGTTTTATGTTTCATGTCCCTAACCAGTAAGATAACACAAGAATAACAATAATAAGTATCTAATGATCTAAACCATCATAACTCATTGTTTTTCGTTTTTTTTGTTATACAACAGGGAAATCACGCAAGGGTTTCCAAGCTTTGTGTTAAATACTCAAGTCTCCGATCTAGAAGTAGTAACATAAAATTAAAAGTAAAAGGGTGACTTTTTCGTTGTAACGTAATTTTTCAGTCTTTGTATATGAGGATTCAACTTCATCATACATCTTTGTAACATGTTTTACTTTGAATTGTCGATTAAGGATGTTTGAGATTGTGTACTAAAATGCTTATCGGCTTCTAACTAAACAGTTTAGTATTGCATATTCAAACTGCTTATCGGATTACGTTCTTTTAATGAACAATGGGCTATCTAGATGTTTAACCGACTCGTTTAGCACAATACAAAAGCACAGAAACATGAAATTAGAAAGCATTTGTTTTAATTACGAAAATAAAAATTACATAATCACAAACCATTTGATTCATCATATATCATAAGGTTGCTTTCCGGTAAACTTGACTTCAATCGGGCTAACATTCTTTCCAATAGACCTCATGTTTTGACCAACACCTTCTCGTCCAGCGTTCACTTTTTCCGGGTAAACACCATCTTTCGGGTGCAAATATTGTACTTCACCATTTGGAAACACCCTGTAAAACTGATACTTGATCTTGTATTTCGACCTCAATCTTGTTCCCAAAGCCAAACACTGCTCTTTCCTAGCCAACTTCAACAAATTCGGTCCTTCCCTCATAATCGCAGCACCACCAGTTGGCATCTCGAAGATCTGCTCTTTTGGTGATTCCCATGTGATAACGTAGAACTCCTCCACCTGCATGGACCAAGTCAGGATTATTCATTAAGTAGCCAATCAATATATAAAGATTATTACTAAAACTACGCGCTAAACGCTCTAGGGGGTGTTTGAGATTGCATTTTAAGACCACTTATGTAAATATTGCGTTTACAAATTGGAGCGGTTTCTTGAAATTTATTCAACTTTACTCTGAAATATATTGTATGTACTATATATATATATATATATATATATATATATATATATATATATATATATATATATATATAAAGTTATATTCATATTAGTTGACACGTTTCATGTTACATATTTACTAGTTTTTAATTAGTCAGATACATACAATAACAATATTATTACCTGTGCTTTTCGTAGTAAGCCACCAGTGCTTCCTGCGAAAATAGGAGACGGGGTGTTGGGATCAAGTTCGGGTGGGGTGAAACCAACCGGAGCTTCTTTTTTAGTTGGAGTTGGAGCTGGAGCTGGAGCTGGAGCGCTTTCGGCCGCCGCCTTGATGGTGAAGGTACGTGTGGTGAGATTGAGATGTTTGACGGAGGTGAAGGCGGATTGTTTCCATGGTGAAACCGGGTTTGAGAGAGTTGGTGTGAACAAGGATGCTTGTGTAGCCATAGCCATAGGTTTGTGTTTGTGTTTGTGTTTGTGTTTGTGTGTTTGTGTGAGTAGGAATGTAACAAGGTGGAAGTTAAGATTATGTGGAGAGGAGTGAGATAAGGTGATATCTAATAGCCAATCAGAATGGGGTATTTTGATTTGCTTCCATATCTTTCATGTTTTTTTTTTTGTTTAAGATAATAAATATATGTTTTGTCATTTATTTAAATTTAACTTTAAACACACATAGTCACATACCATATATTTTGTGTGGGCTCTTCCTCTAAAAATATATAAAATCTTAAAGAGTTAATTACATAATTGGTCCATGTGTTTGTTCCAAAACAACGGGTCCAGTCCCTGGGTCGCAATTCCTTCGGACCCAGTCCCTGGACCCTATCTTTGGTTGCACGTTTGGTCCCTCCCACTAACAATCGTTAAAAAATCCCGTTAAATACATCACATGCCTGGCACGTGATGAGTAATAAGGTAATTTGGCCTTTCTTTTTTCCCAAAATCAAAAACCCTAATTCCCCTTCATGTGTTCTCTCTCTCATAATTTCTTTTCCCTTTCACCAATCACTCTCCAATTCCAACGATCATCAAAACTCATTAATTCTGATTCACAATCCAAATATGAAGAAACCATTTCTGGATCACTTGAAATACATTTCTTTTTCATCCATTTAAAATATTCATGTGAAATCGCAGCTTGACTTCCCGGCGCTCCTCCAAACAGAAATTCAAACTCGGGATTACCAATCTCCTTTTGACAAGTCATGTGTTCAAATTCGTCACCGTTTTTAGCAATATACTGACATAAAACTTCAATCTTCCTAACCGTTTTCTCATCTCTAGGCGGAGGTGGAGGGATATCAGGTGTATCTTTCACACTCGTTTCAGGTGGAAGAGGTGGCGGTCCGGGAGGAGGAGAAGACGGTGGAGGCGGTGGTGCAAGTGATCCAAAAGGAGCAGGCGAGAAGTAACTGGAAGTAGGTAGCGGAGCTAATGGTGGTGGCGGGACTCTGTAAAAATGTTGCCCTTGCGGATATGGTGGTGGTGGTATTCTCGGAGCTGGATGTTGACTTTGACTCCAGTTCGGATTCTGTTGGGGAGGAGGTGGTGGAATCAAGTATGATTGATTTGGAAAAGAAATTATGAGAGAGAGAACACATGAAGGGGAATTAGGGTTTTTGATTTGGGGAAAAAAGAAAGGCGAAATTACCTTATTACCCATCACTTGCCAGGCATGTGATGTATTTAACGGGATTTTTTAACGATTGTTAGTGGGAGGGACCAAACGTGCAACCAAAGATAGGGTCCAGGGACTGGGTCCGAAGGAATTGCGACCCAGGGACTGGACCCGTTGTTTTGGAACAAACACAGGGACCAATTATGTAATTAACTCAATCTTAAATTTAATAATAACGGAAACATGATAGGTAAATATTTTGGGATGGTCAGAGATTTGAAGAGAGTTTGGAGTCGGTTCGGGGAAGATATGTTAGACAACATACATCATAACGGGAAAAGACTCGCTATTTATTAATAGGGAAAAATATCAAAAAATGTAACATAAAATACAAATTTTGACAATTGGGGTACGTAAAAACATTTAAAACCAAAAAGGATTATAAAATCTAATTTGTTTTAAAAAATGATTATAAAATCTAATTTGTTTTAAAAAGGATTATAAAATCTCATTTGTTTTAAAAGAGAATTTTCTAAAATTATAAATCGTTAAAATGAAGTTTCAAGTCTAAATTTTAAGATATAATTAAAACTCTTTTTAAAAATGTGATTTTCTCTAATTCCTCGTGACTTTTAGAAAAAAAACGAGACACGTTATTTAATGTTTTACATGTTGAAAACAAGTTAAAACCTGAACTTTCGCAAATAATCCTTTATTATACCAAATTCGATTTTCTAATCCTTTTTGGTCCAAATTTTTTTACGTACCCTCAAATGTCAAAATATATATTTTATATTACCTTTTTTTGCATTTTACCCTTATTAATAACTTGAATATAAATCCTTATTGTTTACTAGTTTATTGGAAACTTTGTAGGTGAGTAAAAAATAATTTTTGATTAAAACGAAAATAGATGAAAAAGTCGTAGATTGGTGTTATCAATTATTTTTATTTACAGTAGAAACTCTATAAAATAATACACTTAGTACCATCAAAATTTATTAATTAAAAGAGTTATTAATTAATCGATAAATTATTAATTATTAATTTATATATTAATTAATATTTTATTAATTTATACTAGAATACTTAGTTTACAAACACCTTTCAAGCTTCCACTTAATTATTGTATACAATGCATTTATATCAAATGAACGGCCAAACTTGAAAGAAACCTTCAATCTCCCACCTTATTATTTTTCTTGTGTTCAATGTATCACTTTATGGACATTAAAAATATTTTCTATATAAATACAAGATCAAAATAGGTTAACACAAACAAATCATACACACAACATGGCTTCCCATCTTAAAGGTGTGAAAAAACAACAATGAAAGCGTTATTGGAATTAATAAAGATGATATCGATGAAGAAGATGATGAAAGTTCTACAATGGAACCCCCTTCGCGAAATGAAGCTATTAAAGCGACAATCACATTGAACAATTTTTTGTTGAGCTATGAGAAAACAACACCAGAAGGTCTAACCATGCTAAGGAAATTTAGAGACGAGATTCAAGGGGAAATTGATTTCAACAAAAAACAAAAGACAATTGAGACATTTTTCAGGAAACCTTCATAAATCATTCATGTAATATGATATATATAAAGAATTATTAATTTATATTTTATATGAGGTCTAAAGAAATTATCAAAAATGTATTATCTTATAATTTTAGCAAATTATTAATTTAGCACCCTATCCCCAGTCGGAACCGACAAAAAAGTATTATCTTAAAGAGTTTATTAAATAATGTAGTTCGACACCAAAGATTAAGTGATTTTGGTGTTATCAATTATTTTTATTTTGTTGAGTTTTATTCGACACCAAAGATTTCATTAACGGCTCAACTGCGAGTAAGAAGGTGCTTAATACACGACTGTATAAGCTTATACAAACTCCAACCCGAGCCCATAAACGGTATCCATTAGATGGTACATGTCGTTCCTGCCAAAACCTGATAGTTGCGTAACAACTTTTCCCGTCAAAATGAAAGTTTGACATCCTTTCATCCCAATTTTTATCTGTCGTTTGCATAACATTACATTTGGTCTCGTGTCAAAAGATCGAAAACAAAAACAGTAAACAACCTAGATTCTCTTACATAGAATTTTAAAAATGTAAACCTTGAATTATCCCAATCAAGAATTATGATATCTAAGACAATAATATATAGGATCGGAATACTTAATTGACAAAATGATTCATACACGATTCTCAGGTTTTTTATCCACATAGATTATCAATCAAACACATTAACAGTCGGCATCTTAATTTACAAACAATTAGAACTACTCCGATCGATATGAATTTGAACCTCAATATCAAGAAAATATCCAAGATTAACATTCATAAAAATTTTGAAATCCATTGTGTTTGACCCTAAATTGTCAAACCATTCCTGATTAACATCTGTAAGTTCTGGATTCGAGCTGCTGATCATATTTCCACCACTGATGCATCCCATGAGCTTCTTTCAAATCACGAGCACGGGTCAAATTCACAGTCAGATTTGCAGACGGAAGAAGGTGAAGTGGTTCATGTGATTCCTTCCCGATTGCATCCATAAACAGACCTGCAATCGAATGCTGGGACGCTAATCGTTCAATTCCTGCCGCACCGATACTCTCCATCTTTCTTCTATGTCCAAAATACCCGATATACTCTGAACAAATAGGATCCTTCGGATTTACATATAAACACGGAATCCATGTTGACAAATCAATAAACTGATTATTTTGCACATTGTTTCGTTGCTGATGATTGTTTTTTAGTTTCACGGCAGCAGCAAGTCCAGCTGTCACAAAACTTCCAGCGATTCTAAGCCCGTGTTTGACTTTTTTGTTTTTAATTGTTTCAATAGGAGCGGAAACAAATGGCGGATTAAAAAGATGAGATTCAAGAAAATATCCCTCTTTCACTATGTGTTTACCGACAAGCATTGCCATTGCTGATCCAAGGGAATGACCTGCTAACAAAATATTTGTATTACCAGAAGCAATCAAGCTTCTCACAGCTTGAATTGCGATTTCGAATCTTGATGATCGATGTAAAACGTTTTTGACAAAATGGAGATCTAACTGTAAGTCTCGAGAGAATGCATCACCTTTTGTTACCGTGCCTCGGAAAGCAATGATGTGAGACGGGGTAAAATTTGTTGAGAGAGTGTTGTTGTTTGGTGAAGGTTTGGGATTAAATTTGTAGATGGCGCCAAAAATGGATGAGTCAGCATCGTCTATGAGTTGACTTTGTAAGTCAAAGTTGAAGAAGTTCCACCATGGAGGAGCCAGAGCTTCTAATCCTTGGCGTTTTTCTTGGCGGTCACGTTGCATGATATATACACCTTGAACCATGCATCCAGCAACCGAACGTCTGTGATCCACATCGGTCCTGATTCATCGTAATAATTTGTTTACTTAACATTTGAAGTGGCAAGATGGGCGGGTCAAGCGGGTTGGTTAATGAGTAACAAAACAATATTATCATACAGATTCCTAATTCTTGAAGAAAATAATTTAGAAGTTCGTATGCATTAAAAATACACTTCATAGTTCATACGAGTTTAAACGCATTTGACAGGTTCCTTTTTACCTATCTTTTTTGTTTGTCACTTTTGAAAGTTTTTAGAGTAATTTACGCGAATGGTCGTTATGGTTGTACCCAAGTTTCACGTGTAGTCCACAAGTCTTACAAATTACATCAAAACTCCGGGACGTCTGCGATAAGTAGCGCCGGTTGGTCCCTAGATCAAGTGATCTAAGTAAATTACCATTTTCCGAGGGAAATGATTAAAAGAAAAGGATATTTTAGTCATTTCACTTGGTCCTCAGACCACTAGTATTACGTTTTTGATTCATTGACTATACGTGAAATTTTGGTACAATCACATGGACAATTCACGTAATATCCTCAACCCATTCTTAAGTAAATAGTCCGAACTTCAAATATCATATTATGAGCGTTAAGCACACAAGGTGTTTAATGAAATGTCTACAACTGGAAAGCGACGAAAGGAAAAAAAAGGCGTTACCAGTCGATATTAGTCAAGTGTAATGGCCCGGAAAGCTGGAAAATATCCCTTTCTGAAGCCATTACATGTATGTTGTTTATTCTCGATTATTCGGTCCTGAAATATCAAAAAAGGACAAACAGGTTAATATAAACTCAACCTAATCAAAAAGGCAAATCTAGAATAAACTTTTATATAATAGTCAAAAAGGGTAAGAAAACCCCAAAAATTTATATTCATATAGTATAAAAAAGTGTCAAAAACATTCAAGGAATACAGAAAATTCATTCCTATTCTGACATAATAAATAGTAATAAGCCCATAAATGGTTCATAAGTCTGAAAATCCAAGCTTATGAAACATAAGCCGAAATTTCAATAAGTCATAAGCCGCTTATATAAGCCCAAACAAACACCGCTAAGTACAACAATGAAAAGAAAATAAAAACCTAGAAATTAAAAAAGTACTCATAATTTTGGGAATTTAGGCTTATCAAGTGTACTTGAATTAAAAGACAAATTATTTATGCAGTTAGTAAATTAATTAGAAATTTAGAAAAGAAAAAAAGAAAAAAAAAAGGTACCTGAGATCTTGAAGACAGTAGGAGATCTACCTCCCTTGGAAAATAAAAAAAAATGTTTGTTTTTAAATTAAATTAAATTATATATTGTCGGTGACTTTGAACCTGTAACATAATACGTATCTTCTGAGTCGTTTTCGGAACTTCTATAACTAATGCTAGTAGTAAACGAGTCGAGCTGACCCCAAGCTCGAGTTAGGCTCATTTAAGTTTATAGAGTTTGGTCTAGAGTTTCATTTGTTTCGAACCTAGAGTTTTATTTGTTTTGAGCCTTATATATTAAGCTCGAACTCAACTACGACTTTTATTATTTAATTATTCAATAAATATTTTGATAGGTTTTACATTATTTTTCGTTTCAAAATATATATATATATATATATTGATCTTGTGAACAATAGATTTCAAATTGTATATTTTCTATTTTACAAGTGTCTTTCACATAAATCAACCTTATTAGATAAACATTTTAGATGACCAAGAAATTGGTTCGAAAACAGTCACGAGGATACCCAATTAGGCCATGAACGAGTCAAAGAATCGCCCTACCGAAATCCCAAGTAACCGAAAATGGATAAACCTCTTTGTTTACCCGTTTCACATGAATCAACCAAATTAATCAAGGGTAATTACCACTCAAAAAGGTTAAAAGTGTATACAACAAGAAAAGGCAGAAAAACATGTTAATAAAAACTAATATAGCATCTCCCATCGAATCAATCCTCAAAATGTTGTACACACTTTGTTTTACAGAAAATTAGCCTTCATGATTCCATTAGTTTCTGAAGGATCGCCTGCATAAGACATACCGACAAAAGCAGTTCAGCTAACCATCTTTTAACTAATGTAAATCACGAATGTAGAAAATAAAAACGATAAATGATCCAACACAAGTAACTTACTGGACATGCGCGATTTGATTTCAACCCTTGATGCAATTCAGAAGGTGAAATTAAGAGCTTCACTGAACGAAACTCAATAGACTGATTATTTCCTCTATCTGCAAACTCGATTAGCTGACGCTCAAGAAGGTGCTCAAAGGCCTGCAAAAGTTATAGGTTGCGCATTATAACTTATAAAGACCATATTGGAAGCTACTGATATCAACAAAAATAAATAGAAAAGTAAAGATTACCCTCAAGCATACACTACGTGAATAGTTATCAGATGTCTGAAATGAATCATGAATAGTTTTGTACTCTGTATGGAGGATTAACTACGTAAGAAATCGCTTTGAAGAAATTTGTATGATTATTAGAGAAAGAATTTATACTAACCTTTCATTATAGAATTGAAATTATATGACTCTTGTTCTTTGACTTCTAACCTCTTCATGCAAACCATTATATAAAGTTCCAAAATCGAGCAATCTAGAACAATATTATAAATTTAATTCGCTTCTTTCCATGAAAATGAACACCATTCAATTGAAAAATGTGTGTTATAACAGATTGGGTTAAATACACTGAATAACGATGACAAAATTAACAAATTTAATTTGATTTTTTTACAAAAATAATTAACTACGTAGTAATACCTTTAAGACAATCCTGCTTCGGCTGCCTTTGGATGGTTGAAAGTGCAGATTTAAAATGCTCAAGAGTCATGAAACCAGATTTTAAATCAATGTAACTTACTGCAGAAAACCTAACAAATAAAAAGTCGACTAGTTTAGAAAGTCACAGCAAAAATGTAACAAAAGGAAAGTTACGTTTATAGAACACAGGAAGACGAACTTACAGAAATCTTAAGAAATTACTAAAAGTGGAGTCAGAATCTAATAATTTATCAGTGACTTCAATGAATCTTTTATCTGCTAAGATGGTCTGTATCACGTTAAGAAATTTCATACTCTCGGGCAAAACGTCATTAACACAAGCAATGTCCTATTTTTTAAGCAAAAGAAAAAGGTTAAGGATACTGAAATTCTTGAATTGAACTCTGTTACGTAGTCATTAGGGAGACTTGAATCTGTTGGTAGCAGCAAAACGTGTTTCAACAGTCTGCAAGATGAAAATACGAGCATCAAAGCAAGGACTAGTTAATTATATCAAACTTCAACTAACAAAAGATATGATCGTGTGACAAGTACCTCTGTAAATCGTCTTTTTGGGGAGGAAGAAACAAAAGTTTCCGATGTGAGAACCGAGATCTTACTCTTTTCTCCAACAGCTGATCTGCATCCTACAGGGGTACGCAACCAGAAATATTATACTGAAGTTCCTAAGTATATAACAACTATTATTATTTAAATCCTTGGATTTCTAACATACCAATCGACAACTCACACCAATTACAACAGCTTGTGACGATACGGATTGCATTGCATCCAGCAAGCTATACAGTAATCTTTGCTTACCCTGTAATGATACGTTTGTCTTAGGAACATGAAAGAAATAGGGCAAAAAGGAGTAGAAGTAAAGAACGACAGCTCCATGTTGAATTCCAAACTTCAACTATGAACCGAAAAAGTAAAAAAAAAAAAATGATTAAAATCAGTATGCTAAAATCACCTGAGCAAAAAGGTCGAACTCATCCAACACAAAAACTACTGTCTTGTGTGCTAATCCGCATTCTCTGGTAATGGAGATTATAATTAAGTAAAATATATTCCCAACAAAAACACATAACGAGAACAAAAGAATGATAAAAACTGACCTCAACATGGCTATCATGAACTGAGAATTATCATCAAATGACGCCTGCAATACATTCACAAGATGATGAACTCCAGGTTAATTAGGCTCAAATGTATCTTAACAGTCATACAGGAATCTGAGAAGATACCATTTTAGAAAACATCAGTTCATGCTCAATACATAACTGTCTAGCAATTTCCTGAAATATACATGAAACAAATTATAACGAAGAAAAATAAAATATTACCCCTTCACATTAGAAAAGCAAATTCTTCGGCTAATTAGCAACTCACTTCAAACGATAAAGGTAACAAGAGTATAAATCTTACCTTTATAGCACAATTATCATCACAATGCAACAGCCCGTTCAATTTAATCTAAACCAATCACAAAAACAGCTAATTAACAAAGCCTAACGTGAATACAAAATCATTATAAATAGATTAAAAAAAAACATATCACATACCACCGAGATCATTTCAGGATACTCTTTCAACAAATCTTCTAGAACAAGATCCAAAACCTACAATCCAACAGTCAACGACTTAATTCCATCACATTACAAATTACGGAACTGTCTGAAAATATATCTAACTTTACTCCGAAGTTTGTTCCTGTGTAACCATCTTAAAACGCGTCTACTGCATATTATATCTGTCCAATTAAAAACCTGTAACTAATGACTTTGCACCACATCGCAACTTACTAGATAGACACATATATTCAAATACATACAATAGCAATTTTATTAAAGTTAGATACATGCAGTAGACACGTTTTGTCTAACTTTTAAATATTGTTATTGTATATATATAATTCATATGCAACCTAAGTACACTTTCGAAGTAAAGTTTCATACATTTCCGGACACTTATTCAAAAAATTATCGAAAACCGAAGCAAAACAAAAATGAATTTGATTATAATACTATACCGCGACTTTACCGCAACCTCGAGGACCTAAAAGTAGCAATGAATTGTTACAAGCTTCAGTTACTGAACTTGATACAATAAACTTCAACTTACTGAAATTTATTCACAAATTAAATTAGCAAAACATATACATGTACACATTATATATATATATATATATATATATATATATATATATATATATATATATATATATATATGAATTAGACCTGTAACTGCTATCGGGAGAATCGGAGAAGAGTGAAAAGATGAAATTAGGGTTACAAAGACGAGTACGGAGGAGTAGTTGTGCTGCATCTACTGTTGTTTTTTGAATCATTTTTATTAAACGGCGCCGTTTTGCTCCGGTCTGAATTTCCGATCTGAGATTGGAGGAAAATGGCGGGAAAAAGTTGTTATGGTGGTAACTGGTAAGGATAACTGGATAAGGCCTAGAAGAGTTGTTGGGCCTTGTTGAATTTTGTTCTAATTGTAACCAAAGAGTGTTTAAGTTAAGCTAAATGACGATTTAAGGGAGTGTGTATTCGGGCCGGGGGGGCGGAGCCAAAACTAGGACAGAGTAAGCAGTTGTTTCCAGTAACAATCCGGAAAACTTTGCTCCCTTTAATTTGACTTCCAAACGAACTTTGTTTCCACGTAAAATTTGTTTGACTCAGCCCACGTGTATAGTGTGCACTTTTTTGAGTAAAATTGATACCGTCTCGATGGGGTTACCCGCTTTTCTAAAAAAAATTGAAAAGAAAACGTGTGACTTTTCCTCTGCCAATAATCAATTTTAACTTACTTTGTACTTTTTTTATATGTGGGCAATTAGGATTTTATGAATAACACGTACCGATTTAGTGAACACAAAACATTCATAAGGGTTGAAATACGTTATTGAGAAAGTATTTCACGATTCATTATCAATTCCAAACCTTTTGTCTAACAAGAATAACCATAATTTGATATAATCCCATTAAAAAACCCGTATCTTGTTTATTTATGTTTTTAAAGCGTAACCAACGACTAAACAACATTTTATCACCAATGCATTTTTTATATCATGTTCGTTACAAATTCCTCAAGCTCAATGCATACATTCGATAAATCGTTAGCATTGGTAGAGTTGGAAATGCAAATGTCCTCTTTTGCCCACGATTACTACTATAACTGGAAAACCATATTACATAGCACTTCGCGCTATGTAACTCGTTTAATCATTGTACTAAGATCATATAATAACGAAATATAGAAGTGCAAAAAACTTAAAAGAGACTCAAATGACAAGTTCTTTTTACGTCGTTTTCATCACCATGAAACTCCACTAATCTCCATTTGAGCGCTTTTGTATAACTCTAATCTTTTTGCTAACGATGAACGCCTTTTCATGATCTCAGGATCTTCATCCAACAGATTTGATAGTTGACTTGGCTGCATACAAATCATTTTTTATCATAAAAAGCAACAAAGAAGCAAACTAATAATCTCGACTAACGAAAAAATTGAAAATACACCTCTGTTCTAAAATAATTGTCCACTTCTGAAAAACAAATATATTTTTGGATCTCAAAGTTTAAAAACGTTTAATAATTGGTAAAAGGGTATAATCGTCATTCTACTAATTAATAGCTTCATAATTATCGTTTCTTAAATTATGTGTTTTTTGTCTCGTCTCGTATTCAACAAGTGAAAAATGATCAGTAACTTACTGTTTTTTGTCCTAGCTCCGCAAAGAAACGATCAAGTAAGCTACGCTTAGCTTCACGAACTTGACAATGAACCACGGATTTTGGAACCGAGTTCACGAGTCCTGAAAGAACCATATTGACATACTGCAAAACTGTCGTTCCTGTTTCCAATACATATAAAAAAAAAAAACATTTGAAGTGTGGGCCAAATTATTATCGAGACCCAAAAGTAGTGAGTTGAGGAACTCACCAATTCTTCTAAGGTACATTTCGTTATATCTGTCGAAAATGGACTGTGTTGGGTTCCCACCTTTCTCGATATCATGAGGAAGGTTGCGAAAGAAGTCAACTGTCAAATAACAACATTCCATGTCAACAAGCATAAGTGTTGCCTTTTTACTTTCGGTTTTCATTCTTTCAAGTGACTCATATGCAGCCCGTTCTACTTCTTTCCTTAAACTCGGGTATTGCTTCAATTCCTGATCAAAAGTTCATGTTATAAATTAAAAAGGCAAGAGAATGTAGAGGTGGCAAAATGGATAAGCCGGGTGGGTTGAGGAACGGGTCAAATAGGTTCGAGTCAAATAGGTTCATTTTTCTTCTACTCCAAATTGGGTCGATCAGATTGACCCCGAAATATTTTTTGTCCTAAAGTATATTTATTTTCCTTAAAAATATAATACAGCGTGAATCGACCTCTTGATAAATAAATGGGTCGAAATTGCCACTTCTAAGAAAAAGGAACAAAAAACACACCATGGTCTCACTGATGGCTTTCCGAACCAGCTCCTTTAAAATGACATCAACCTGAAATCTTGAAAAGTTAGCTTATTTTCAAGAACTAGGAACTGAAAAACTAAAAAAGTTTTTGTCTTTTGATTTACCGCATTCACAGAGGCCACAGCGGGCCCTTTAATGGTAACTAATGAAGATTCAATAATGTGACGATATCCTTGTTCAGGAGCTATAAGATGTGGTTGATATCCATCAGCTTCAGTAATCAGTTTCTTTATATTTTCCAATGATAACTGCTTGTCGAACTGCAACATCTTGAGAGCAGAAGGAAGCTGGCTTTCGAAAACATGGTAGATTTTATCTCCTCCGCTTCGCCTACATAATATGAAAAAAAACAGAGTTAGAGTTGGCAAAAGATTGGGTCGGGCAGTTTGGGTAACGGGTCAAAACCAGAAATATATGGAACGGGTCGGGTTGGTTTCACCTCGAAACATTTATTACCCAGATTTTTTTTTAACCCGATTGGCCCGTTTCCTTTTTAACTATTTTATTTATTTATTTTACCCATCTGACCCGTAAAAAAAATATATATATATAACCCAATCAACTGATGTGGCTTTGAATATCGCATACGTACATTCCGTCTAGATGTTCTTTGTAAATTTGATCAAAAGCCCGACATATATCCATTATCAAAAGCAACTTTCCCTGCATTTTAAATATTGTTAGCATGCATTATTAATAAAAAAGAAAATTGACAAAAGACTTACACCAGCATCAGTAGAAATAGGCTTTCCGAGATGGCTCAGTTCAGCTTCAAGATCAGCTAAAGTTCTGCTGATTAGCGACTGTATACCCGGGATTCGGGATTTTATCACACCTTCTAAATGCTGAGAGAAAATAAAGTCATCTGTCAACGATCTTTACATAAAATAAAATTCATTTCAAGTAAAAAGTTTTTTTTTTTTTAAATATTGACCTTTGAAAGCATCTTTGCAAGATACTCAGAGCCCATTCTTGAAGCCATGTGGTTGTATTCTCGGCTGTTAGAGAAGTATTCGCGTTCTTTACGTCTAGCAGAAGTCATATCAACCCTTTTGTTTATATCTTGTTGTGAACGATTAACAACACCAACCCATGGAAACTTTAACCGGTAGGAGTTTCCTTCTAAGATCTAGAAAGCACAAAAAAAATGAATAAAATTAATCTCATTTAGTAGAGGTGGCAACTTGGGCGGATCGAGTAATGGGTCAAAATGAGACGAAAAGTGTACTGAATATTATTAAGCATTTTAACTTACATCAACCGCATCGGTACCCTTATCCATCAGATCAATTTTCGTCAAGACTCCAATAGTTCTTTCTCCTATAGAGGCAATTTAAGCTCGTAACTTTAGAGTTTAGAATGTTGATACATTTTAAAATTTAGCTACTAACTGATACGCATTCGGTTACCTGTGGGGTCCACTTCACGCGACATTTTAATCGCATCTGATGTAGCCAGATCTTGATTAGCAGGCGAAATTGCCAAAATAATACAGTTTGGCTACGTTAAAAAAATCTCATTAACATAAGTAAGTCGATGATCTTATATTCATTTTAGCAATCGAATTTATAGTCTACCTTTTGAATGTAGGCGCGGAGCATATTCTCAATATCTTGCACTATGCTTTCAGATTGACCGTCTACATTCATTCAAGATTTGTTACATAAATATTAACTCGTTTCATGTTACCTACTTTTGTTAGACGGTGAAAATGTATGTTCTGTAACTTACCGACTGCAACTTTCGTGAGGCCGGGAAGATCAACCAAAGTCAAGTTGACCACTTTAAGATCAAAATTGTCATTAAAGTTATTTTGAAATTTGCTAGAGACTTGTGCAAGTTAAAGATACATTGAAATAGTGTTGAAGACTACTATAAATTTACCGTTTGGAGAATAGATACTAAGATGAATCGGGACACTTGAAATTTGTTTGGTTTGACCAGTTTCACGATCAGTCTCGTCTGAAATCTCTTTTCTAACAGCAACTACATGTTATAATATCACCATAATTATGTCGTTACTTTTCTAACAAAGCCATGAACCATTCAAATGACAAGCAAAAAAGTATATTTGGTAATTCAACCCATTTACTTATTAATGAGTCAATTTCGGTTATGTTTTTTGCAAATGGATCAAACTGAGAAAAGTTGTCTAAATGGGGAACTGGTTGAAACTCGAAAGTCGCACAAATTTTTTTTAACTCAAACAACCTCTTAAATTGTTTTATTCAAAGATATGAACAAACAAAGTGTTTGGCGGGACAATCCGACCTGATTCGTCATGGAGTAAAAATGACCCATTTCAACCCAAACCCATTTTGACCCGTTACCCAACCCACATCCCCGTCCAGCTTTCCACCTCTAAATTAAACAATAATGTCATCTATTTAAGAAGTAAGTTTATACCAAAATCATAAAACTTTCTTGATGGAAGATGGAGGAACTCGGCATATTCTTTGCCTTCATCTATCTTATGAAGCTGCAAAACCAGTGGCCGTCGAGTAACGATTCCTGCGTATATCAAAGTTAAAATAATAGTAAGGAAAAAAGACACGTTATAATTTCATGCCATATGCGAAATGTGTTATCTATCAACTTCAAATTTTAATCAACTGATATTATCATTACCTGATCCTCTAGGCAAGAAGTCTTTCCCAACAATACTTTCCAAAACCGAGGATTTCCCAGAACTCTACCACAAATCAAACAAACCCATTAAAAAGAAAGAATCTTTATTCCATTTTACCATAATATATACGATTTATCATCTTAAGAAACAAATTCTAGTTACTACACACATACAATTCAAGAAACGAAAGACGGGTATTCAATTATCATTTCCAAGTTCCAACCTTCACGACCCAAAACATGCATACATATATCTAAAGGTGGTTGCACACGTAAACTAAAAGCAATAATATTTACCGTGTATTCTGCATATATAAGTGCAATGAAAGATGGGTATTTGATAACATCCACAACGATAAAGAAAGATGATAAACCGACAAACCTGACCACCGACAACAGCAATGGATGGCAAAGAGTCCCAAAGAGTAGGCAATGAAGCTGCTTCCCCATGATCACCCAATGCTGTGCATGCTCTTTGTAATTTGTTCACTAAACTTATCAAATTCTCCATAATCCAGGCGCGTTTTTCACTCTTTGTTGTGATTGAAATAAAGAAAGAGAGCAGGCCTTATTTCAGCTGAAAGATGGTTTGTTTTATAGGTTGAATTTAAGCATAATGACTAATAAGAGCTCTACAAATGGACCCGAAATTTCATTGTTTTCATAAATTTAAACTTTTCCCCTCCTTCCTAAAAGTTTTGTATTCGGGTCAACTTTCAATTAAATAGAAGTTATCCAACTTTTTCCTATTGAGGACATTTAACAGCTCAAAATGAGGTCATTTATACGTCGTATGCATTAAAAGAGATTTATTGAAGGCGTTTATTTGGGTTTTTCAAGATTTTTTTCAGTTTTTACGAGATTCTTTTAAATCGTCTTTACAGGAGTATATTATATCTTTTATTTGGCAGAAGTCTGCAAGCATTGTCCTCTTTGTTGTTTTTTTATACTTCTGTTTGTATAGAAAGTGTATATTCAATGCTCTACATATTTTATAATCGACGAAATTTGTATTTTTATGAATGTAAGTTTTCATTTGGTTTGATGTTGATGTTTCGAGTGTCAACGGGGTTATTACACTTTGGAAACATCAGTGATTTGCAATATAACTTAAACAATTTCAAGTAAAAATCATGACTAAAAACAAATTAAATCGGCTTAACCTACGTTTTGCACATTAAACTAATCATTTGTCTGGTATATTCCAACAAGTTTTACGCGTTCATTAGAAAAAAAATTCAAAAAAGAAAGTAACCAAAACAGTTTACACACTATCGATGCATAAATAATATTGATATTAATTAATATAAATAATATAACGAATAAAAGAAACATTAGCATCTCTACACATTGCTATACGAATACCATATACAAGAAACCGATCTATTTGTACGATAAAGGACTAACTTACTTCCTGCGTTACCCAGTCTATATATCTTAACTTCTATAAAGAAAACCGTAAAAAAAAACAGCCAACTAGTAATTACATAAAGGAGAAAGAAACTAAGAAAACATCACTCATAATGCTAAACCTTTCATAGTAACTTAATGAAAACCGCCATAATATATGTATGGAAAAAGCGTCAAGTTTTTACTTTAGTTTGGCTTCCTCTTTGGTTAGATAACCGTACGGGTTCTTACTTGCCCAGTTCCACTGATCTCTGCACATCTCTTCTATTCCATATTTTGCCCTGCAATTATAATCCGATTCGTGCATAAGTATCAATTTCAAAAGTTTATTATAAATGGGTTGATTTAGGTTATGTTTTATCTTTAACGGGTCAAAAAATTCATCCGAAATGTAATCAAATAAGAAAACCCCTAAGTCGTTCTATTAAAAAAAAAGTTAAAAGTATCCATGTTATAATAAAGTTTTCGTAGCGATACTTAACATATTACTTATTTACAAAATTATAATTGTTTCAATTATAAATTATTACTACTTACTTCCAGTTCAACTCGCGTTCTGCCTTCTCCGTTTGTGCGTATACCACCTCAGCATCACCAGGCCGTCGGTCAGCCATTACAAGAGGAATTTGCTGCAAAAAACACAATCAACGTGTTAAAATCACATATAACCAACAACTTGACGTGTATAAACACAAAGACGTATTTCAAAATCATAATACCTTTCCTGATGCCTTCTCAAATGCTGATACCATCTCCAAAACAGATGTACCTTTACCCGTTCCCAAGTTGTACACTTCACAACCTATTTTAGGGTCGGAAAGTTTCCTCAATGCAGCAGTGTGTCCATCCGCTAAATCGACAACATGAATGTAATCACGTACCTGAAAATTGTATGTGAAAAAAGGTAAGATTCACAATAACGTTACGGGTTTGTTAATTAAACTCGATTTTTCCTTTTAGATTAAAAAAAATTATCTGATACATATTGAATAATTTCTTTTTGAGTTTATTAAACCCGACGTAACAATTTTAAAAAAAAAAAACTATATAGTTTAATGAAATCAACTTAAAAAAACCCCTAAAAGTAAAAAATTCCGATTAAGTGATTATAACAATGAAGGTCTATACATACCCCTGTTCCATCTTTTGTTGAATAATCAGTTCCAAACACTTTAAGCGTGGGTAATCTACCAACGGCTACTTGCTGAACAAAAGGCATAAGATTGTTGGGGATCCCACGAGGGTCCTCGCCAATATTACCACTCGGGTGTGCACCAACAGGGTTGAAATACCGCAACAATATTATTTTCCATTTATTATCCGAATCATATAAATCTTGGCATATCTCCTCAATCATTAACTGGATAAATGATCATTTTGTTATTAATCCGTAAAACCTCATGTTGGCCAAATAAATACAAATTTGACCAGTTTGTGAACGTACCTTGGTTCGGCCATACGGGTTGGCTGCTGATAAAGGAAACTCTTCAGTGCATGGTACTTCCTTTGGCCAACCATAAACAGTTGCAGATGATGAAAACACAAGCTGAAATGTTTAAAAAAGCGCTAGTTAATAACTCTAAACGTACAGTGATAAAAAATAAAATTAAAAAATTAACGGTATAATTACCTTCTTGCATCCGTATGCATTCATAACTTCCAATAGAGTTAAAGTACCAATGATATTGTTGTTATAATATATCAAAGGATTCTTAACACTTTCACCGACTGCTTTTAATCCAGAAAAATGAACCACAGCATCAAACCTGCATACGGAACAGAATCAGGATGTTAAAGAAAACAGACTACAGTGGTTGTAAAAGTAAATAACTCGTGAAAAAGAGAACTTACTTTGTGGATGCAAAAAGCTCCTCTAATGCAGGCTTATTACGGATATCCATCTGCAGTGAATTAAGAAATATCAAAAAGTCTGATTTTACGTGTTGAAAGTTACTTAAAAAAGACATAACCTAAATGACTATAATACTTAATTCGGTTACCTAACTTTTTTAAGAGACTGCATAAAACACATCATATGTCTAATTTTAAAAGTCCAAAACAAGCTTGAAAACATCTACAAACAAAAACACATACACCGATACACAAGTGAAAAGATAGTTTTTACTTCCACTAGCTTTTACATGTGAACGGAGTCACGAACTTGATCACATGTAAAATTAACGGTTTTTGTGGTTCTCGACCTTTTTTTTCGATCATATATTGCATAAATCTTATTAAATCATTACCAATTCATAAATTTCAAAAGTTGAAAAGGTCTGTAAATATTGAACATGTAAACATGAATTACCTGGAAATTAGGCCTAAAAAATGATTTTTAAAACTTAAAATTTAATCAAATTATTCATCAAAGAGATTAAATTTTTTAAAATAAAAAATTTAATAAGAAAATTTAACCACTAAATTAACCTAAAAACACAAAATTTAGAATTTGTTTTTTAAAAAAACCATTAATTAAATACTAAAAAAATTACCCACAAATTATTCATCAAAAAGCTTCAATTTTTAACACAGAAAAAGAAATTAAAAAATGGGTAAAACCACAAACACATAATCAACTAAAATTAATCTAAAATCACAAAATTTAGAATTACCCACAAATTATTCATCAAAAAGATTAATTTTTTAATACAAAAAATAAATTAAAATACAAAATTAAAAGGGTTAATTTCCAAACACATAATTAACTAAATTTAACCACTAAATTAATAAAAAAAAAATAGAAAAAATACAAAAAAAATAAGAGGGTAATTTTCCAAACACATAATTGAGTAAAATTAACCACTAAATTAATATAAAAAATAAAAAAATAAAATAAAATAAATCAAACCTCGTAAAAAGTAAGATTCCGGCCAAAATCACCAGCAAGAATTTTGACACGATTAATTGCAACTTGCGAAGAATTATCAAAATTATCAACCACAACTGTTTTATATCCTTGTAATAATAACTGCAACACCGTATGGCTCCCGATATAACCGGCACCGCCGGTCACCAGTATGATTTGTGTGGGACCCATTTGATCGGAATACCAAAATTTGAAATTAGAATTGGGAAAAATTGAATTGAAATTTTGATGAAAAGTGGGAATATAGGAGTGGGTTTAACGTGATCAAGTTTATCTATATATACTTGTGTTTGTGTTGTGTTGTGTTGGGATTAGTGTTTGGGGGTATTTTGGGGATTTATGGAAAGTTATTGTTTTATTTTAGGGTTTGTTTAATGATTTTTATTTGATTAGATTTTGTTGGATTCGAGTAGTGATATACTCTCTTCTCTTCGTTCTAATATAAATGTAAAATTTTGGTTAACTATGGTTGAACAATCCACTTTAATTAGTTTGATCGAAAAATGGATAGTGAAGTTTATTTTTGAACGGTTCAAAAATTTATTTCGGTTTAGTCAAAACTACTAGGTTTAGGGGTTTAATCGGTAACCCAAGCTGGGAAAAAGAAAACGATTTTGACCTCTTTGGCCTGACGATTTTTTCGACTACTTGTCTTCCCTAATGAGTTTCTTACAATTTCGTAAAAAAAAATTATTTAATATAATTTTTCTAATATATTTGCTTCCTTTTGAACATTTTTTTCCTATATAATATAAACTTTCGTTATGTCTCTTCCATTTATTTGTTGATTGTTACAACACTCAATTAAAACAGTCAGACAAGTGATCGAGACGGTAGTCGATTTTGTCGTTGGCCCAAGTTTTAAAACATTCAAAGCTGAAGTGTTTATATATATCAGGTGGCAAACGGATAATTCGTGAATGAGAAATTGTTATATATATATATCACTAAAAACTTATAATATAGGCATTTATATTGGTAAGGCATAAGTTATGACATCAAATGTCTAATTAATTAAACTGACACTTTTTTATTTTAAAAAGAAATTATATTAATAACAAATCAAATTTAAGAAAAAATTTAAGTTTATTAAATACAAATCTGAACATAAAAACATATTTGAAAATTATATATTACGTCTAAACATGTGTTTAGGAAAACCCATATTTATTTATCCTTAGTTTAAATGAATCTAATCAGATGAGTATCGACTATTGAATTATAATGATGATGAACAAATAATCGGTTTTAAGTTAAAACCGATCAATTTTTATTGTAAAACAAACCATATACATGTTGTGACTATTTTTGACAATCTTTATTAATGTCACACACTCTAAACTTGAAAATAAAAAAAAAAGTGTAAATAGCTTTTTCATGACACCAATTAAGGAATATTAAGTTTGAAAGATAATAAAAGATATGTGATAAAATTGATGTCATTTTCAGTATAAGATTTTGGTCGGCAAAAAGATAGGAGTCATCTCAAGATGGACGTGATTTTATGAATTTTATATCATGTGACGGTTTTCGGTTTTATTTTGTGTTACACTCAATACTTTTTTAATCTAATATTAATGTTACTTGAACAATGTTATTTTCTTCGTTTTAAGAACATTGTGTTTCTATTTATATTTGTTCTAAAATTATTGTTTTATTTCTAAATAACAAAAATTAAAATATAATAACTTCTCATTTTACCATTAAAAAAAATATTTTTTTAAACTCTCAAAGTAACCGACTAATCTATTCATAATTCCGGGTGGAATAGGTAATCATATCAAAATTCACTTTATTAACTGCACCAATCTTATTTCGACCGTTTTTTATTTTCTGTGACAATGAGAGTAATATTATTTTCTAAAAATATATCGCCTTATTTGATCATTCATTCATTAAAAAGCCACTTCCTTTGTCTCATCTTAATTGTTCACAAATAAAACAAGTTAAACTTAAATATATGTAATTGATATTTTTTTTGAAACGACTAAATTTATTTAAGGAAAACCCCTCCAAACTTACAGGGAAGGGCAATCAGTTGGATACAAACAAATGCGTATCTTTATCAAAATTTTCCCTCTTTTTCAATCAAAGCGTGAGCGACCTCATTTCTCCACTTCCAGATTCGCGAAAGAGTAATATAAATGACACCTTAAAAAGACTTAGCCGTATCTTTATCAAAATTTACCGACAAATTTCCCGCAATTAAATCCTTTAGCAAAGTAATCCTTGACGCGTTTATCCTCCACCAACTAAGAACTTTGTTCTAAATAGGAAAAACGTATTTGCAAGATAAAAGAGAGTGTTCAAAGGATTCCGGGAGCGATCCACACATATGACATAACACACTTCCGACGTCCATACCTATTTTATCAATATGTAACTGATATTAATTTAAGCTAAAATGCTAATTGTGATAGTCATTTAAAGCGATATTGATTTGGAAAACTAACGAATTATTAGGGTTGAATATATAAACTAGGAATTAATAACAAATAACATCGATTTTTTGAAAGTAATAATAATTTTGAAACAAATACAATATATAATTCGACAATCAAAATAAAACGCATGTATTAGGCAAATAATTAACTATTTGCTCTGATTGTGCTTAAACTTGTTTAGTTAAATTGAACACAAATTGATCACTTAAGCTTATTTGGCAACTATAGGTCAATCAACCCAAAAACCATAAAAACCATTAACCGATAGTATATATATTATACGAGTTATTCCATTCGTCTTTAAAAAGCTGTCACATCTCTATTTATATTTGTCCTAAAATAAGTATCCACTTTCTAAATAAATAATTAAAATATAGTAACTTTCTATTTTGTTCTTAAATATTTTTAGTTTTTCAAAATTTATCCTTACAAAGTAATTGTATCTTTAATACATAGACAAAATAAAAAATTTAATGAATAAATACTTCATTAATTGCATATACCTTATTTCGACCATGTTTAACTTACAAACACTTTTTTATGACGGATGAAGTATTTAATTAGGTTCGGTTAAACCAGTCCCAACCAACTACGCTTTAAGAACCAAACCGTGAATAAAGGGAGAATCACAAGAACCATATGAAAAAAAAAAGGTGAGAATGAAATAATGGAGTGGTTGAGTTTTTTCGTGACGGCAAACAATTGGGTGGCAAAGTTTAGTTACTTTGTAACTTTTATGTTAATGTTTAGTCACAATAGTTGTCAAACACAACTCATTTCCTTAATAAATTAACACACACCCCATATCATATGCTTTTATTCCACCTACCTTAATCATATTTTTCATCTTAAAGCTAGTAAAAATGCAAAAAGGAGTCATTAGACAAAGGTTCGTCGAACTCGTTAGTAACTTTAGCCAAAAGGGTTTAAGTATAAGGATATGAGAACTGGCTCAGTAACTAAAAGATTATGTGTTCAAGTTTCATTAGAGACAAATATATAATCTGTTTATACAACTGAGCATTTGAAGTTATTTTCAACAACTTATGACCCATTTGACTTATATGGTCAACAACTAAGAATATCCTAAATCGACTTATTCTTGAATAAAAACGTTAAAATTAGCATCTTTGTATAATTCCTATATGATACTTGTTAAGTAGATTTTATAATGACCAATGGACACTACTACACATTATTGAACTATGATAATTTGCATTTTATCATTTAACTATTTTAGAACCAAAGCAATCATTCCTAGTGAGAGTACCATGTGAAAGTATTAGAAATGATAGACCTTTATTTAAATTGATGTATTGTGAGTTGTTAATTTATTTTGTTCAAAGCTTTATTTATTTAAAAGAATTATAATTTATAGTAAAATATCATTTGGAAGTGCATCCTTTTTTTTTCCTAGTAAAAAAAAGTTTAGAATGACGGAGAAACCCTCACTATATAATCCTTTGGATCCACCTAACACCCTTTTTCGCTACAGCTGCACGAGCCCGTCCTGCGTGCCACAAATGCCCTACGAAGAGGAAGAATCCTATAACAAAATGATAAGTAGATAACCAACTTCTAGAAGACACATAATTGACTGCATTGATCCTCCACCCACGGAATTTAAAGAACCTAAAGGAGCATGAGTCATATATTCTGCGGAACGGCGTTCTTGCCAAGGTTGTATGTCTTTTTTCAGCCGACTCAAGTCCAACCCGTTTGGACCCCGATCAGATTCATATATACAGTCCCCAACTGTCTTTGTATACCATCATGTTAAGTAAAAATGTATTCGAACTCCTAACATTTTAAAATAGTTTATTCACGGTAACCCACAAAGCATTTAGATTGGGAAATGATATCACTAAAGTAAAATATTTTTATATATTTTCTTTAAAAGACAATTTATCATATTAAAAACTTTTTTTTCATCTCAAAATATTTTTATGTACTTAGTTATTGTACCAGGTAATAGTCATATATCAAAGTTATCAAATATAAAATATATATTAAATTATAAATTTTTGAACAAACATTTAATTTAAAACAAATTTAAACGATAATATGAACATTTTAACTAGGGTAAATTTATCAAATTAATATATTTTTATTATTTACGTGGAAGTAAAGTTTAGATTACGTATGAATAAATATAACTAATTTTTTCATTACAAAAGATACCTAAGTTTGCCCTCAATATGACATAAGTTTTGGCTAAGAATAATTTAAACATATTAAAGACTGTCATTGACTGGTGAAAGATTTTATGTCCAAGTGTTGTTAAACACCGACAGATATTAAATTAAAAATGAAAATATATAATTTTATTAAATTGTAGAAGAATAAAAGAGTTTATTCTTAGAATGTGGCAGCTTTATATTTGTCCAACTGTATTTTAACAAAAGGGTAAGGATTCACAATTTCAACATGACTCCTTAAACTTTGTTTGCCGACCTTTTTAATTTTCAAACAAGAAAACTAACATTTTTTTTTTGTGACACATAAGATAAAGACATATACCAATATATTGTAGAATTAAGTTCGAATGAGAAAATTCTTATGTTAAAAAATAGAGTTAATTACATAAATCGTCTTTATGATTTTTCTAAAATTATGAATAACGTTGTATAAATCGTCCACTTTTAGAAACTAATTACGGATTTCGTCCCTAAAATGGATGTCCGTTAAAAGTTTCCGTTAAAATCATCGCTAACTACTTACACATTTCGTCCCTAAAATGGATGTCCGTTAGAAATTAGGGACGAAAAGCGTAATTAGTTTCCAAAATTTGACGATTTATGCAACGTTTTAAACTTAGAAACGAAATCCGTAATTTGAAATAAACCATAAGACGATTTATGTAATTAACTAAAATAAATGAGAAACCATAAAAAAAATGACACTAGTATAAATATATAAAAGAGTAATTCTGACTTTTCATATATTTTATTTAACCAACTATCTTATCATCGATTATAATTTATGATAACCGTTTTTTAATAACACCACTATTTATATTTTTTCTATCTTTTAGCCGCGATTGTGAAGGGAAAAATATTTTCTTCAAACACATGTTATTAACTTTCAATTAGTTTTGATTGAATTTTTCATCAAATAAGATAATATAATTTGTTATCGTGTATCACTAATTAACAATTACAAAAAAGTTGTTTCATATAAGATATAATAATTTTATTTTATTTTATTTTATTAACTACTTTATCAAAAGAAAATGTCTAATATGCCCTTAGATCTAATTTTTTGTATTTGTTAAATCTAAAAAGTAAATAATAAATAAATTGTTATTTGATGATTAGTCTAATGGTTCTTATTCCTTCTCATTTTTCTTAACATAAGGATTTTCTCTTAATAATTTAACTCATATATTGTATACCTATTATTACGAAATGTATGGGTTTGTTTAAAGAGTTAAAACCGATGAGAATCGAACTTAAAACATTATTTGAAAATTTTCAAGTGTTTATTATTCAACTATACCTAATCTGTTATAAGATAAAGTGGATATTTGTTTTTTGTATATTCTTTGGACGATATGATGTTTTAGGTATGAAATGATCAATAATGAATCCGGTTTCTGTTGGGGTTATATGATTGAATAAGTTAAAACGAGATTATTAGTTTGGATTGTGAAGAAAGGGATATGTCGACACCATGAATCATATGTCGATTATAGTCGAGAAACAAAGAATGAAACATGACATTTAAGATGTTGAGTAAAATGGTTACAATACATGTGGTTATTATACAACACATCTCCTTAGAAAAAAACATACTTTCGAAAAGTCAAAAACTAATTAACCCCATCACACATCGTGTTTGTGTTTTTAGCTAATGAATTGGTGATAAAACGATTTAGAAGGTAGTAAACATTTGGCTATAAACAACTTTTAACTCATTTGAACGTTACATTGTTGTGTTTGTCTCGTTATAGTCCAAGACGGTTTTGTTACGGGTTATATAAATATCATGTCCGCAAAACTACATATTCAAAAGTTGCATCTATAAAACCGAGGATTAATTATGTAGTCGAACATCTTCATAGAGGATAATATTAGATTCATATTAACAAAAAAAATTAAAAAATATATCCTATGAACATTTTCGAACCCACCACCCCAAAATTGCATTACATAAATAGGTTCGAACTTGAGACCTCTATAAGAACATCAGATATCTTTGACGGAATATGAACTTAGATTTGTAAAAAGGAAGACACAAGTGGAAGTGTGAGGGAGTAAAGTGCAGTTTTCAGTTTAAAAACACATGGCTTTGGTAATTGCTCTGTAAGCAATATTTGCCATCTAGCATCAGCATATGTATTCCATCATAATGTGACAGCTAAATACTAACAATTAAAATCTTTTAACAAACCTTTTTAAAAGGTTTGCAAAACTATATTATACAAGAAGAAACTGACTTATAACATGACCAGACGATTATAACATATCTTGACGAAAAACAATTATTTTTCTTCCGGGGTTCTAACAATAGCTAGTTACTGTATGATTTAGCTTATACTTTCATATTTTTAAGTAACAATGTCCTTTTTTTGATTTACAAAAGAACGGCTTTAGAATATCATATCTATTATACACGATCAATCATGCATCAAATTTTCATTTTTACAATGATTTTGACCGGAATTTTCTTTATCGAATGTGGACTTGGGTTTGGGTTGTTCATACCTTTCTTGACTGCTAACTCATTAAAGAACCAGTATTCCAGTATATGCGAATTGATGAAAAGCAATTGATTGACTAATCATCGGTTATATATCTGAAACTTGTTGTGAAGGTACAATTTCAGAACTGAGAAGCTTCTCCACTTCATCATTTGCCTCGGCTTGAATTCTCCATTTCTATATAAACAAACACCCGTTTCTGTTAAAATCGTCAAGGACACAAAAACAATACAAAAAAGTGAAAAACATAGCAAGACTAATGCTAGCAAATGATAAAAGCTTACCTCTTCAAGATTTTCAAGCTCCATTATCTGTTCTATCTGTCCAGCAATAGTCTCCTGCACACAAAATTTACAACGATTAAAAATATTGCAAGCCAAATAAATTTTTGTGGAACTTCGGAATTATATAGTAACTCAAATCAAGATAGGAGGAGAAAAGTATAGAAATTGTGATCGCACCACATTGCTGGCTGCTTCAGCAGCAAGAACATCAGAGTCCATTTCCACCTCGATTTCGATCATTGAAGAAATCTGTAAAGGGAGCAAAACTGGCATCCGTAAAGTAGTAACAATGATTGTTCAACAGCTTTATATTTTATCTGGGATTCATTGATGTAGAAGACTTACTCTTGCATAGCTTTCAATTAGTTCGATTCGTGATTTCAAGGAACTCTCCAATCCTTCACGCACCCTTTTGACTCTACTTCTCCGTGCACTTCAAGAAGATAAAAAAGGGAAAGGGAAAAGGAAAACAATTTACATTATTTTTTTGTTCGAGGATTTTCAAAGCAATTACACTACAAAGAAGAAGTTCAGTGGTAATGCCAGGAGATTACCGATAAGAAGGTTCTCCAACTGCAACAATTTTGTTTTCCAGTTGAAACATGCGAGCTAGCATCCATACCTAAATAACAGGTAACAATAAAATGCTTATTCTCTACTGCAGTATGTGGTAAACATTATAAGAAATATATACACATATAATCTCCAAAAAGAGCTCGGTTATGAGGGAGTACCTCATTTTCAGCAGCTTCTTTTAAATCCTTAATGCGAGATTGAAGCGTGTCATACTGAGATAACAGTTGCTGCCTTATGGCAACTGTTTCCACAAGCCCTGGAGGAAGCTGGTGAGAAAAACAAAAACATTTAATTAAACTTTCTACTAGATCCTACGAACCAGAAAGAGTTATAATATCAACTATGAAGATAACATACTCGATTTAACTGTGGAAATACGAGACCGTTCAAAGTGGCTCCGACAGCAATAGATGACACAGCTGCAACTGAAATAAATTGAGGTAAGGTCGGGTCTATCATCCCTGAGGCCATATCTCCTGTGGCTAAGACGGTGAGGAGGGGAAAGAAGACAGTAGGGCTAAATAAGGATAATCCTACATTTTTCGATGGGGCTCTCAGTAACGGTGATTCTCTTCCATTTTGATGGTTTGTTAAGCACATGGGTTCCCCAGGGTAATAATTGGGGGTTTTGGGGCTAAATTTTAAGGGACCCACTTCCCGGTAGACATCTGATGGAGCTGCTGAAGCAATTGTTACACGTTCCCCTTCTTGTGCAGGGAGATCAACTGTTTTAGTAGCAAAGCGTTGTGTTCGAGCCATACCAGATGGAGTCTGGACCTGAGGAATACATAAAACGATATAACCAATTACATTAGAAGACTATTAAAGATGAAGAAAAATGAAAACAGTAGGAAACTTACCACTATGGAGTGAACAGCAGCGGGAGTACTTTCTTTGACTAGCTGCAAGAACTGTAGACCCCTTTTCCAAGCAGGCACATCCATGCTGCGTTCGGCAGGAGGACATCCTTAGAAAAAGTGAATATCACATGATCAACATCACACACTATGTTACTCTTTGTAGAAAACATAAACTACCTTTTCTCAATTAGTATAAGCATGTCAAGAATGGATAAATATGGATTTTTTTTGTAAAAAGTAACGAGGGAGACAGATTTGACACTCTTAACCAACACATCAATATGGAGAAAAAGTAACGGTTATCAACTTATTAAGTATAAAAAAAGTAATGGACCTATCAGAAGTCCAATCCTACTCATATGAAACAACTGAAAGCACTATGTAAGCAACTAAGCAATAAACACGTAAATATGCCAAGCATAAGCATTCAAGAGTGATGATTCAGACGGGAAAAAAAGACAAAGAAGGATTGAAACAACCAACCTGATTTCTTCTGACTCGATACTGATTATGTTCCCAGAAACAAGCTCATATTTGTAACGGCATTTGGAGCAGGATACAATCTGCAGGACAATTTTTATCAGATAAGGAATCATAAAAAGAGCGACGTACAAAAGGGAAGAGGAATGAAATATGATTCACTTTCACATGTCTATCTAAATGTATATATGGCGGCACATTAATATATATAAAAAATCTAGGAAATTTTGTGCATGCCTGAATACCATTCTGTGGTTGTGCAACAGCAACCGCTATCATGCAACTAGGACATCTTACAATCTTACCAAAAGGGACCTGCATGAACAAGAACAAACCAAAGATCATCAAAACGATAAAGCACTACGGTAGAAAAATACTTTTACCATGAAACTAGAAAGAAAAAGCGGCACCAACTTCCAAGGAATAATTAGCATAATCTTGCAGAAAATTAAGGCAAAGCAGTTGCTACGATAGTACCTCTTCGCCAGGAGATACTCCCACTCGGCAAATACTGGCAATAATTCTAAGGGCATCCGAAACCCTTAATGATGCTGCGAGACCCCGAACTAATAGTGTGTATGTATTTACATCAGGTCTTGACCACCTCCATCTATCACCAACGTCTTTATCTCCAACACCTGCAAAGTGCATTAAACAATAATTCATCACCACAAACCGCAATTGAACTACATTAAAAAATGTAACAAACACAATATGAATTTGAAATTCATATTACACATCTGCTTCCAAACGTTTTTGTAACAGATTAAGTGATCAACTTACCACAGACGTAACAAAATTTGATCGACATGTATCATTAGTTTGACCAATTCAGTTATACGCTTTACAAACAGAACGTGTAATTACATCAAATCGTTTACCAGAGCTAGAAATGTAAGTCGTATAGCACATAAGTCCGTGTACCACTAACTAATTGTAGAATATTGTAAGTATCTCATTCCTAACTACATTTCTATAACCATACTATACGCATACGAATTGCATAATTTCGTAAATATCTCATTCCAAACTACTATTAAACAACAGTCAAGTAACTAAATTAAAAAACAAACAAACTAGCTCGAATATAATATACCTATACTGAAACTCGAACGCATAGCTGTAAAAACAGACAATGCCAATTCAACATTATTCCGATCAATCGCAGCCGAAATAACTTCACAACACTCATTAACACCTACAACACCACTACTTCTCTTAGTCATTTCACCGAACACTTGAAGTGCTTCACTAGCATCTTTCACACCTGCAACTCTACTAATAACAACCTCATGATCATCATCATCAGTTACAGCGCGTTCGCTTTCGCTTAACGAAGCTTTGATGATGTTGTTGTGGTTAGGGTTTCGGGTGCGAAAAATGTGGAAAAAATGTGGTTTTTGAGAAATTGTGTGAGTTAGGTGGTGAAAATGGAGATGAGTTGGATTTGGCCATGGTGATGAGCTTAAGTTGAGACTCATGTCAAGTGTGTGTGAGAATTGAAGGTGAAATTAGTGTGTGTGAAATTGCAGGGTGGAGAAGAAGATGAGGTATGAGTGGTTGGATAGAATAACTGTTTTTTCATTCGGTTATGAAAACTAATTACATATTTCGTCTTTTTTTCTAAAGATCGGTCAATTTTTGTATAGTAGACATAGTCTTTTGATGTGAAAAATAAACGGCTATCAGAAATGACATACGAAATGTGTAAATAGCTTTTATAACTTCACGATTGATGTAATTTTTTAAATTTAAGAACCAATATCGGAATTTGATTGAAAAATGGATTTTAAATTATTGGAATGATTTATTTATAATTTACTCTATGTTTAATAACTAATGAGTTATTTGCAACAAAACATCAATATAGAATGAGACGTGGTATATTATATAATTCCGGATACATACAAATAAGTGAATAACTATTTGTAGATGCATAAATAAATAGACTTTTTTTTAATTAAAGTTCAATGTATTTACAAAAAATTATCTCTTTATAAGAACAATATAGTCCCTTGGTTAGAAAGACTTGAGTTGGTTTTAGTTCTGATTACGTGCTAGTGTAATTAAGTTGGCAAATTGAGTCTATTTAAGTCTGATTTACAAAGGTGCAAAAAATGTTCGAGTAACCTTAACCCACTACGAAGAATGAAGATCATCTCACTTTTTAAAATTCGAGGATTTTTACTTCCGATTCGATTATAAAAGGTTTTGGAACCAAGAAACGTACCAGATTCTCCACGAGGCTTTTCAACCTCCAAAAGCTGATCAATAGCAACAGCAATCGTCATAAAACTAGGTGGCTCGTACTGCTTCTTTCCTCTAAAAGATGATGGTTGTTAGCCAATATATATCCGTTACTATTACCAAAACTTTTTTCAAATATGCATTCGCGTTACAATATTTTTACATTTATTTATACTACATAAGATTGCAAAAAGTACTCATATTCGTATTCTAACCTGCATAATGATTCCAATGAAGGTTCTTTAACACGTATATCTGCAAAGCCAGCAACGTTTTATAATTAGTTTCAATGAAGCACACATTTGATATTTTTACAACCCGTAATAGTAACATTAATACTCTGTACCTAACAAGCACAAAGTATGTAGTCCAAGTCGTCGATTACTTTGAATCTTCTTGTAAAAACTATCTGGCGTGGCTTCCAAGCATCCGTAAAAAATGGTAATGAAACAGTCTCTCCATAACGATAAAGTTGTAAACCACAAACTCCAACTGCATTCATCACAGATCACCTTAAAGGATCTCCAACAACAAGGAAAGCAACATCAAAGCCTCGAGCCTCCAACAATATGTCATCCGCTTTTTCCTCTACCATCTCTCTATCTGCAACCGTAAGCAGCTTCCCATATAGTTTTCTGTTTTCCCTATATAAAAAAAAGTCATATAAGTTTTCGCTCCAAAGAAATCATAGAGGGGTAGTAAGTAAGATACTAACCAGGGTGGATATGTCATTGTTGGAGATACCGAATGAAAGAAGAGAAGTATATGATTAACTTGTCTAACGTTTAAAAAAAGAAAGTTTTTAAAAAAGTGGAGATGCGGGGAATCGAACCCCGTGCCTCTCGCATGCGAAGCGAGCGCTCTACCATATGAGCTACATCCCCGTTTGATTTTGCAATTTGTAATATTATTTTAATACAATAGAAACTGAATTTTTATTTCAATAAAAGTTTAAACTTGAGGCATTTTATAATGTATATTGATCTCTAATTAGGAATCATGGAGAATTATCTCTTAGTTACTTAGACATAGAAGAAACGGCATTTTAGATATGTAACGGTAGCTGGTTATGCGCTACCATAACACACTGGAATATGCCTCCAACGTGTAGTCTAGTTGCTTACCGAGCATTTGGAAGTGCCTTGCAACTACTGGCTAGCTTTTGGGTGGATTTGATTTATCTTAGGTAGTTAGCGTTGTTGGAAAATCAACGGCTAGAAAGTAATGCACGATGATCTTTCTTTTTTTAAATTTATTACATTATAGTTTTTTACGCCTTAATATGAATGTGTAAATTTGTGTGCAATCTTTGTGCAATATCATTTCGGTTTTATAAGACCTAACGAAGTCTTCTTGTACAAATACTATTTGCCTTACACCACGAATAGTTAAACGCCAAACAAAAAAGTACATTTCACGATATAACAAGGTGAAAATAGATTACACTCCAACATTAATCAAACACTTTCCGTCTTTAACATCTAAAAAGATGGGTTTACTCTATAAGAATGTTTTTGAGTTTAACAAAACTGATACACTTTTTCTCCTTTTTATATGGAGAAAAACAACATTTTTATTCTTTGGTTTTATTCTTGCAGCCGATAAACTAATTTGCCTAGACAGGAACTGAAGAAGCAAATAAGGATGCCTTAGTTGTCTCCATAGACCCATTTTTCTTGGTTGCTTGTGTAACTCGTAACCTCCTCTGGTTTGAACCATAAGTTAATTTCATCCTTGGCGGTTTCTGGACCATCGCTTCCATGGATGATGTTCCTATATATCACAATCCAATGGCAATTAATTAAGCATGCTAAATTTCAAAATTATACTCAACATCATGACTTTTTAAGATTCCAGCATATAAAACTATGGTACAACTGTTATGAATCTAAAGATGCATATTAACAATTAAGTAGGGGTGGCGGAGTGCAAGTCCGGTGGGTAATTAGATACGGGTCATAAAAAGTTGGTATCTTTTTACAAACAATTAGTCTTATAAATAATTACAAACAAAAAACACTATTTCAGTAATAATCTAATTATTTTCGATAAACTAATTTATGAGATTTCATCAGTTCCTTTTTACTCTGTTATTTCATTTGACCTTTAAGATAAAAGATAACCCTAATCCAAATTATATGAGATTGGAACAAAATTGCCATCTCTAACTTTAAAACTAATGGAAATTAAAATCGACGGATAATAAAGGGTATTTCTTAGGAGTGATACCTTCCAACAACAACAGCCAAATCACCCCTGATGGTTCCTGGCTCTGATTTTTGTGGATCTGTGGCTCCAATAAGTTTTCGGCCGTATTTAATCACACCTTCTCCTTCCCAAACCTACATAAACGGGTGAATGAGTGATAAGTCATTTGGTTCACTGGTTCATCTGAACAGAGAAAAATGGATCAATAATTTGATTCTTTTACCATGGCAAGAACCGGGCCAGAGCTAAGGAAGTCACACAAGCCATTGAAAAATGGTCTTTCCGAAAGATCATGGTAATGCTTTTGGGCGAAAGACTTTGTAGGGGTCACAAGTTTAATAGCTACAAGTTTGAAACCTTTACGTTCAAAGCGAGCTATAATCTCTGAAATCTGTAAGAAAATTTGGTTGTACTTGATAAGAACAGACAGTGTGTTTAAAAAAAAGTTAAAACACAAAAATAGAATTTTGTTCGCAACAATATCACAAGCAAAACATATTGTAAATGAGAAAACGTCAAAAGGATATTGAATGTATAAAAGAAGGGCGATTATATTACCAGTCCTCTTTGAACACCATCTGGCTTGATAGCAATGAAAGTACGCTCCATCTATACAAACAAGATAAAAGATCAAACGTGCTTTGTCGATAAGTAATAAATAAGATAAAAATTTCAAGAAAGACAAACTGCTATACCCCTGCCGCATGTGCTTCTTGGTCTTGAAGCATGTAAGCTATTAAGAAACGCAAATAAAAGAAGTTAGATAATAGAGAAAGTAGAGTTGAATCTGATGAAGCTTGTACACATGTTTCAATTAAGTTTAGATAGTTTAGAGGCACTTTTAATCTATAAAATAATAAAAGAAACCTGCAGCGGGAAGGGCTAACGCTCCAGCAATCCATTTGCTGGAGGTGTTTCCAGAACTTTCACGTCCGAAAGAAGATAGAGCCCCTCTGAGCGAAACTGTTGTTGCAGCAGCAACAGCTCGTCCTTCTACAAATGTAAAAGATCATTAAGTAATTCTACATTGTATCACGCATTTAAAAACCAAACATCCTATAATTTGCCATTTCAGCACATAATTATAGAAAAAAAAACTAAAATAAATTAGAGAGAATAGTTATTAAACTCTAAATTCAGTTATAACTAACAAACAAAATCAACGCCAATTCACACCAATCAGTTGTACATTTTGCCATCGAAGACACGTATAATGTAACAAATCTCCATAAAATTAGAGAAAAAAAACATATCAAACTCAAACTTTGGTCATTCGATACATAGTTTAAACATCTAATTAACAGAATCAACGCCAAACCGCGTCAATCAGTTAAACATTTTGCAATCTAACACGCGTTATTCACAGTTTACATAAAGGTTCATTTAAACATTCCATAATTATAAAAAATTCAACTAAATTACAAAAAAATATCTATAGTTAATCTAACACCTAACGAACATAATCTATCGCCAATTCGCACCAATCGGTTAAACATTTTGCAATCCAAAACTTATAATTTACACTTATAGATTAATTTAAACACATATAATCATGAAAAACTACACTATATATCTAAATCTAACTAACATAATCAGTTAAACAATTTCTAATCAATTATAAACAATGGATAATCAACGGAATCAAAATCAGATCAAAACAATGACAAATGATCGGAAATTATACCGGAGAAGAAACGCGGCGATTGTTTGGAAGCGGAGGAAATGAAAGACCTGGCGGCGCGTGAAGCAGATCTGAAGATTTGTGCACTCATTCTCTGAATTTCTTTGATTGAAGAATTTATCAAAAATCTCAGTGAGTGTGTGTGTGTTTGTGTGTTTTTGAGTGAGTGATTGGGTATATAAGGTTTACAACTTCCAATGTAGGTGTAAAGTGATTGTGAACCTTATGGTTTGAATGAAATTCAAATTAGTCCATTGAGTTTATAATTTACGGTTGGACCGGGTCTGGCCGGAATTTTCAGCTACTCCGGTTCAACGACCCTGGTTTTCTCATTTGGACCGCTTTAGACCGGATGGTTCGTAATCTTATACTACTTTCCTACCTTTTATCAGATAAAACCGGAAGATTTAGTTAGACCAGTTTAAGATGACTCATCCTTCCTCTGTCGCATTTCAAGTACTTCCCGATGATTATTAGAGTGCACTGCACCAGAAAAAGTCGGGCTACAAGTCGGTCGGTACTCTGGTAAGAGTCGAACGAACTTGAACCGGACCCCACAAGCATTACACAAAGTTTTCGCTAGTGTACTTTTAAAACATTTAAAAGAGTGAAAAACGAATTTAATTTGCTTCTTGTAAGTGAGTTTTAAAATTTGTTGTTTTTATTTTATTTTAATATATAAATTTAATTTTAATTTTAAATGTAATCAAATTCAGATTTAATTTGATATATACTAAAGACAAAATATATAAAATGATTTTGTAAATGTGTTATATCCAAATTTGGTATTTTATCATATAACTTTTAAAATTTGTGAATTAATTATGTTAAAAGTTTAATATTATTGGAATTTATATTATGTCTAAGTTAAAAGATTTATGTATATATTTTGAACTTAGAATGACATCCGGTTCACTGGAACAGTTTAATCGGTTTGACCTATAAATTTTGTTTATCCGGTTCGGTTTTCAAAACCTTGATTTTATGTTTAAGTCGTTTTTTATATCTGAGTGTCAAAGTAAATAATGTTTGGGATAGTGAGTTAATGACGTGTGGTTTTTAGTCGGTGAGTTTTTGAGAGTTTTTCTTAGTGGATTATCGTTTATGTAGTGAACGAAAGAAAAAGAGAAAATAAGGTTTATGTTGCCTAAGATGCAAAAGGACTAGTTTTTTGATGTGATATACAATAAGAGGTGGGAATGAATGAACGATTTTGTGAAATATAAAAGTAAAGATTTTTATTTAGACTAGGTACAATAATAAGTTTAATTTTTTTGTTTTTTTTTTAAATGTGTAGTTTATTGTTTGCCTGTGTTAATCATGTATCTAATACACAAAGTTTAATTGTATTTGTCTAGTATTTCAACATCCTTAAGACTCTTACAACAAAATAAAACAATAGGAATATAATATTATGTATAGGGAAAAATTAGGCATGGTGCACCCTTGATGTAGAGTTCTAGACATAACGACAAATATCGGAAAAATAAGTTATGCTTAAAATTTGAGATCTTTTACCATGTATGCTTATCTCGACAACCATTGTCTCAAATCGAAGAATTGGTAATTCACGGACCATCTATCACATATGACTTATTTTTAAATACTTAAACTTATACATAAAAATATTCGAATAAGAGTATAAACATAATTATGACATTTGACACATAATAAAATGATTGATTGATGTATACTAGGAAATACACGTACTAGTATAGGCATATAATTTTGCTAATAAGTTATGCATCTCGATTTCAATCAAAAATAAAATGAAACAACGAAACAATCACTACTTAGAACCACAAAAAGGAAAGATATAAGGGTTTAATTTGAACAACCGACTAATTTTGAAGGGCTTATCTTTAAAGTGATGTGAAGTTGCGGGTTTGTAATGGATATAAATCTTACAAAATTTATGGAATCATATACTCGTGTGGTATTGTTGGGTCAAAATGTTTTGGGCCGTCCACTTATAAATGATATCCACGTGGCACCAGATGCCATCTTTTGTGAATCACGTGGTAGTTAGGTGAACCAATTAAATTTTTTTCTAATTAATTACCAGAATAGTTAAGTTCATTATATTCAAAAAAGTTAATTACATAAATTTTTTCTATAGTTTGTTTCTAAGTTTAAAAAGTTATATAAATCGTCTAAGTATAGAAATTAATTACGTTTTTCGTCCCTAATATGTAATTTGCACCCGTAATTGGGGCAACTTTATGGACCAAATCCATAATTGATAACAAACTTTAGGGACAAAATCCGTATTTGGAGCAAATCTTAGGGACGAAAAAGGTAATTAGTTTTTGAAAGTGAATGATTTATATAACTTTTTAAACTTAGATAAGAAATTAAGAATTTAAGATAAACCTTAGAGACAATGTTTGTAATTAACTCTATTCAAAATAAGAAATGATAATTTAATAGATAATAAACAATGCTAAAAGAGCAAATATGATTGCAATCATTTTGCTTCAAGTAGACGAATACATTGATTACTATAGTTGATGTAAGAACAAAGCTACCGACAGATATAAATAAATGATAGTTTGTCGATATCATAATTTTTAACGGTTATAAACTATAGTTTTGATAACTATAATCTTAAAGCTCGTAGTTTGAAAATTATAATTGACTAATTTTCTATATTTACGAAGTACAATTGGCGTTTCCTATATTTTACGAAGTACAAGATTTTAAGTAGTTTCTTTGCATTTCAAAGACGGTCTTATATAAAATTGTTATCATTACTATAGTTTTTACTATATGAAAATCGAGTTCACAAACTTGAATCAGGATAGCAAGATTGAAATTTCATGTCTTGGGCAATCTAAATATATAACTAGTTAACTTTCTTTTTATTTTTTGCATTCTTGGATGATTTCTAACATATATCAATATATGCTATTAATATAGTATATGATGCATGTTTAAGGATTTAACAATGCTCGAACATAATAAACACGTTATGGCTAACTATACGTACAAATCATGCGATTCTTATTATAATAATTATAATTTATGTGCGATTCTTATTAAATTTTATTAGAACATGTCGTTGCCTTTTTATTTGTTGTGATCATACTATCGACTACTATAGACGCATATGTGGTTGAACATGAGGGATAATTCAAAATTTAAAAAGAAAGAGTATTTTTAATCATTCATTAAATAATACCAATTAATCTTTATTTACTATTATAAGTATAAGTAAAAACTCTTATTCTATTCCTTATAAAACTTTTAAGTACTTAGAGGGAATCTTTAATATATAATAAAAGAGGGGAATTAAATGTCATATGGCGAAATAAGGTTCATTGGATAGGTTCATTTATTTGATGTCAGCCGTTAGATCAGATTGATGATGTCATCAACGATTATTTTCCTTTAACACCCTCTTACAATACATAATTACATTATCTATTTTCATTCTATCTTCACTAAAATAAAAAATATCTCTTTTCATTTCATCTCCACTAAAATATATAACATAATTCTAATATACTTATAGAATCGTTCAATTTGGACTGTGATTTACGTTATTATTATTCTAAAATCTGCTAATACAAAACATCAAAACCTGAAGTGCATATGTTATTATAACTATAAAATCAGTATAACATTATTTTCTTATAATAACTTAAAATCTACATTAACATAAAATTTACGATTTAATTTTTATTTTTTTCGCGTTATCGCGGGACAATAATCTAGTTCTTAAATATTTGAGATAAATTTAATCCATCTATATTTGTTATTTATTTTTGTAATATAAAAATTTATCAAATTAGATAAATAAAACTGTACTTCAATTTAGTAATGTGATAATAGCTCAATGGTTAGTTTAAAATATGTCACAATATTTTTTAAATATTTATTATAAATTTTACAGTTACCGAAACATCGTACGGGCATTAAAAACTACTTTCATATATGTTGTAATTTATATCGCATACCAATTGTTTGTCGAATTTATGAAACATTCAAAAGTTTAAAAATGAGAGCAATATTGTACTAAACAAATGGAGAGTTAGGGATTTAGATCAGTACATTCGTTTATTATTTATGTTCTAGCGTATTTAACTCTTAAGTTGACGATAACCTTCTCGGGACTCTCACTGATCGAACAGTCTCAGCTTAACGAATATACAACGGTTGCCAACATTTATCTTTTGGTGTTTATTTTCCTGATACAAATGATCAAAATGGTGAGCTTTGATCATATCCTTTTGAAGTTTCAATGAAAGTCGAAATCTTAAGCTATTCCATGCGTCATTAACTTAATGGGCGTTAGGCTGACAGCCTTAGAGAACGTCGATTTCGTAGTACATAATAATATACACATACATTGAAAAGATCACAAATTTCTCGAATTTCTTGCACACATTTAACCATCCATACAGATTTACAGATTCCAGTAGAAATTGGTAAACAAGCTTGCTAGTTTAAAATGAATGTGACTTCTCGTGTTAACACTTTAATCTTATCAACTAATCTCGCGACTTAAATTACCTTAGGAGCACACTTAGATACAATGTGTCTGATTATCCCACTCTACATTTTTCTTGCAAAGCCGTCAACCAATTATCCACCTACGAGATTAAGCAAAGAAAACAATATGAGAAAAAATAAAAATGACATCCACAAAAGAGAAAGATTGGTATAATTGATCGTACCTGGATTTTAGAAGTGCTTGAACACTCGTATCTTAATCCATAACGAGTTACTATATAAAACAA
Source organism: Senecio squalidus (assembly GCA_910822075.1). Lineage (NCBI taxonomy): Eukaryota > Viridiplantae > Streptophyta > Magnoliopsida > Asterales > Asteraceae > Senecio > Senecio squalidus. The sequence goes on from CAJVGC010000582.1 coordinate 11,936,660, forward strand.
GTATCGAGTTTCCCCTTCTTCTTGACTTACACATGGCATGGGACCAACTTCAACGACATCAGATAACAGAGTGGAGTCCTGTGGGCTTATATCTATAAACATGATAACGTAAACCATCTTAAAGCTAATTATAAAAAAAGTACATGTATAATCAAATCGTCATTACCCGTGGAGAGAAAATACAAGAAGATGCATGGTCCATGAAGAACGACAAAACGTGGAAGCCAATCATCAACTTCTGTGTCATCAAGCGGAAGTGGTTCTCCCGGTAATGTTGCCCATCTCTATGAAATAACATATTGTGAATTTGTCAGTAATTAGGTGATCATAAATAACACGGAAAAAGAGTCGAGAAAAATACAGTTCGCATGTGTAAGTAGCCTGAAAGATGACATGTTCGCAGAATCTCATCAATATGTTCACACCTGCAGGTAACATATTATTGTAAGCATAAAGCATAAATCAAATTGATTTTGTGAAGAAAAAAGAAACGGATTGTTGTTATTAGAAAGTAAAACTATTAAATCCACTTACTGAGCTCTCAAATGTGCTTCTCTTTCTTCTAAAGCAGAGAGTTCCGATTGAAGGGTTTTAAGTTCTGTAGAAGTTAATACAACCTGATATATACAACAAGAATTATCGTCAAGAAAAATGGAAAGGATGTATTAACTAAACGTTGTAGGGTGATATATCAGTTTAACCTTTTCTTGACCATTTGTGTCATTTCCCCAAGATAACTTCCGTGGACTAAGCAAATTTAAGATGGATGCAGCGGTTTTTAATCTTCTTTTAGCCCATAAACGGCTGCTGGAACTATGCTAACGCAGATAAAATGAGCTTAAATGGAATCAGTTTATATATTACCCATTTATGTTCAAAGAGGAATATTATTATCACATAAGTTCTATTTGTGCCATAAATAATAAATACCTCAAGTCCTTTTCAGAACGAGAAGTTGTTGGTTGAGGGGTCTCTAAACCAGAAGTTGAAGCCTGAAAATGATCCGGGAAAATTTCTATTCCTCTAGGACCATCACCCATGGCTTGTTTTCACTTGAGTAAACTCGGTTCTAAACAATATTAGAATTAGTAAATATCATAATTTTAATGAAAGAAAGAGAAACATTATAAACGACACTGAGGTTAAATGACTTGCCAAACGTATAAAACACCAACTCTTGTAACTTTTAAGTTCCAAAGCATTTTAATAACAACAAAAAAAATACTAAATCTAGATTGTCAATGTTAATAGACGCCCATCCCCTTTTAATTCAGTTTTATTAATCGTTCTTAATACAAGTATTTTCTAGTTTTGTCAATGTTTTTTGTTGTGCACACACACACACACATACATTATTAGAGGGACAATATAACTACGTTTACTCACTAAGTTTTTCTTTTTTGGGTAAATGACTCTCCGAGACGGTAAATATCCTCACCAAGAATGTGGACGGTGGGAATCGAACCTTAAACCCCTCACTTTGGTGAGAGTTTATCCAATTTCAAATTCGCCACCAGGTTAACCCCTCGTGAATGTTTTCGCTTATTTTCGAACTTATGAGCTAATCTGGTCCGGCTTATTTCTTATAAACTCATTTTTTTCCGATTTATGTTCTAACGTGTGAGTTTAATTTTCAATTTTAAGTTATAATAAACTCATAAGTCATAAAATAAGCTGAACAGTTTGGCTTAAAAAAGTCAGCTAAAACAAACACCACAACAATTCTACAAATAAAAGTAGACGATAAGCCCTTAAAACTTGGATCAGCTAAAAAAAACCCAAAAGATTTAAATAAGATCTTATTTAGTGTTTGCTGAAATCAGCATGATCATAGGGAAACATAACTGAAATTGAATAAATCGATAGATACAGAATACTTACAACTTATTATGACAGAGAGATTCTGATTTCAGAAATCAGAGAGATAGAGATGGCAGTGCGCTGTAATTAAAAGTAGTTGTACAAAAAAACAGAACAACCTTGATGCCAATGTCGATCATCAAAAAAACAACTTTATTGTCTTTTAATTTATTTATTTTAATATGGAAAAACTAAACTAATTAAATTAATGTTTTATAGATAATTAAAGATTCTAATTTGATAAAAAGAAAATGTTTATATAAATTTAAATACACTCTCAATTAAAAAGTATTTTTTTTTTCTTTTTCTACTTTTTCTATAAACTTTTTTTTCGAAGTTTAGCTAATCATAATCATGACATGATGGTGAAAATACATTTGAGGTTTAAAGTTTATGAAACCATTTTCTTCTTTTTCACTTTGGCCAATATGAGTTTACCTCGTATTTTTTACATGCTTAAAGAGTGATATAGAAAATATAGTTGCGGTTTAAATGTTATAACATACTTTTTTTTTTGTTAATCACAATTTGAGGGGTGATATCGAAAATACAATTGTGGTTTAAATGTTAGGAAAATTTACATATATGTTCTTATAAAACTTCAATATTACGTCAATGTCCTTTTAAAAATCAAAATTACGTTAATATCATTCTAAAACATGAAAATTCTCATATATATCCAAAATAATAAATTAATAATATTAAAATAATTTTAATATTTAAATTATTCATCTAAATATTAATTAAACTTTTTACTCAAGTATGTTAGGTTTAATCCAACATTAACTAATGTATCTCAATTTCAAAAACTCGCAATATAGATTTAAAAGAAATTGATTTGTATAATTTTGAGCATTAACCGGAATAAAAAGGTTGCAAAACTTTCTCGTATAAATTGATTAATGTTTTGTAATATATGTTCAAAACAATTTATTCATTGAATTTGATCTATTCAGTTCATTCGGTATTTGATTCTTCATTGACATATTTGTTTAAATAAATATTTGGATTAGTTTTATTGATTTATTCAATAATTTTAAAATATTTAAAATTATTTAATTAATATTTAGATGAATAATTTAAATATTAAAATCATTTAAATATTATTAATTTATTATTTTGGATATATATGAGAATTTTTCATGTTTTGGAAGGATAATAACGCAATTTTGATTTTTACAAGGACATTGACGTAATATTGAAGTTTTGTAAGAACGTATAATCTTCCTAAATGGTATAACAATTTTCAGGGTGACATCGGAAATTCAAAGGTAGAGATTAAAACACAAGTGATAATACATGTTCGGATTTATTTTCTTTAACCACAACTCTCAAGATTATTGTTATCTAAATATTTATTATATTATATTATATTGTTTATCGAATAATCATTTCGAAAACTCGTATATATAATAGTGATATTCAAAATACTAAAAACCATAAAATAAAAATATCTTCTAAGTTTGAAAAAGGTTTCAACCATAATTCAACTTTCAAATTAGCGTTGTTTTATATATAATTCGTGTAATAACATAACCATGTTAATAATTATAATCTACAAAATTATGTAGCAATATAGCATATGTGATTATCTGAAATCGTGACTAATTTCAAACACCTTAGGCACTCTTCGTGGCATTCGTTACTTCTACATGGTTTTATATGACATATCTTGTGTCGACTCATTTTGGTATTGTATTCGTTTATCACAATCGCTCCAACCGACTTCACAAAGCCTTATTTATGAATAGAGAGTCACTTTACAACACAAAGTAAGTCTCTATTGGCCTAATTTAGTACTACAATTTCAATTTTCATCATGTAAATCACTCGCTTGAGTATTGGAGCAATTTAACGTAAATCCCCTAACTAGTTTGTTGTATTGTTTCATAAAACAAAGAACATCGCGACAACTTTACCAAGATCACCATCACACAAAACTCAATGTTTGTCTCGTTTGCCAACTATGACAATCGACACCAAAATATGACAAAAAATTACTATTCTTAGATCGGAAAGGTTTTAAATAAGGATGTCGACATAAAACTATGACTAATGTAACACCCCCTTGGTATATCTTGGTAAAATTATATAGCTTTGTTGGCTGGCATCTCCTGATTAAGGCATCTTCTAATTTCTTATAAAGTTTTACGATTTTAAACATACATAAGTACTTATAGTTTTTTGGATCATTTTGAAACAAGTATGGAATGAACGACCATACAAGACTCTAAGATAAATAGGCGTGACTGTGTGGGATTATAAATATAAGTTTAATATTCTATGACGAAAAAGTAAAATGATTACCATAAAGAGGTTAAGGCTTAAAAACGTTGAGCGGGATTAAGAAAATGATTTCTCGTCCATTCTTGCCTGTTTTGGGATTAAAGGATGAATCACAAGCTGAGTCTTGTTTTGGAACGAATAAAATATTTTCTTAGAAAAATAAGTTATTTAGTGGTGTTTAATTATTGTATATGAAAACATTATTATTTATCGTAATATTTATATTAACTAAACAATTTCAAAATAATTTACATTTACATAGTTACTCAAATTTCCTAATTAAAAAACTCGTGATATTACTTAGATTTTTTTTAATTTAAATGACTTAATAATAATAACTTAATAAAAAATATATAACTTAATAAAAATATAGAACTTTAAGTAATTTATATATTAATAAAAAATACAAGGTACATTCCAAAAATATCATTTTTGACAAATATCATTATTAAGTAATTAACAAATGTGTTTTGTGGTCCATGCCGAAAAAACATTACGTTTTTTAGCCCGAAAACATGACCGTCAAAAAAGTTTAACACCGATATGACAACTATCGCCTCTTATCATGGTTTGTGATTCTAGTTATACTTAAGGAAATCTAAGAACCACATGAAAACTTTACTTACCCGATAGGCGATAAGATATCTTCTGAACTTTGGTCTGCAAGAACATATCGGAGCCTAAAGATTCTTAAAACTTGCAGTTAGATTGATTACCTGAGAAAAGAAAACAGGGCGACTAACACAACACAAGCAAGATAAACAAAACGGATAAAAGTTTTATTGATGAACGAGCAACGATAATAATATAGAAAAAGGGGCGGGGGGATGAGGGCTAGGGGATAGCATTTCAAAAGCTCAAATATAAAAATTGTCTCATCAATGTGTACTTTCAGGAGAATGGTGATGTATCCGATTTAGACTTACTGACCCAAACTCAATTGACTCAGTTGGCATTACTGCCACGTCAGTATTTGACACATCAGATAACACCAAACCACCACCACCATCATCGTCTTCATTCTTCTTCTCGTCATTGGTAGACTCGAGTCCTTCTTCAACCTTACAGGTTAATAAGTCCGCAACAGATGGTGCAAGATTCTCTTCGACTGCAGCCACCGCCAACACAGAAAGTTCTTCTTCCTCTTGCTTTACATCAACGGCATGATCCACCTCCATAGCCATCGGTTCCTCGGGTTTATTTGGTTCATCGTCATTCTCATTGGCTTCTGTATCAAGCTTTTGAATGCAAGGTTCATCGTTTTCTGGTTTGCATTCCTCATCTGAGATAGCGTTCTTTTGATCAACCGGTGGAACAAAATCCTGACTGTTTGTAACGGGAGACGATATCTTGTCTTTGTTCATCGAATAAAGCTCTTCCTTTTGCTTCTTATAAAGGAACATCGCCTTCTGAAAAAAAAACACAATAACAAATATAAGCGTATTAGAAAAATAATTCTAGCTGTATGTTACTATCCAACAGATAATTAGCCAAAGAAAACGTCGAAACAAACCTGAAAAACAGAATCGTTTATGGTAGCAAATAGTGAATCACTATTGGTAACATTGACTTCTACATCATCCTGTTTAAAAAACATTCTTTTTTTAGTACGGTGAAAAAATGAAGTTAAACACCAAGAGAAGAAGTAAAAAACATTATTTTCACCTCTATAAATAAAATCTTGCAGTCAAATTCATCAGATAACGATTCCGGTTCTAAATCCATCATGCTTGTGCACTGTTCATAAAGCTCGGGTTGAGTAAGATCTTGAGATACATCAACCCTAGAAAGATAAGCTTTTACGATTAAAGCCTCGCTGTCCTCCTCCTTTACAGCCTCAAAGATTAGTGGGCTTTCAGCGACTTTCTGAGTTACTTCAGGAGCGGTTTTTTCAAGATTCAAAGTGTCAGTTTGAATATCCATTTGGTTCTGTTCACTCTCATCAGGGGGGGCCGTCTGACCGGACCAAACTTCATCACTTGGTCTATGAGATGAATACGCTTCTTTCTGTTGACCCGTTTGCATATCAACACTTGCACCGGCGTTTTGGTTCTTCCACATTTCACCACTTTGATCCCACCCTCGATTGTTTAACTGCGTTCTACGGTCCCAATCAAGTCTATTATATAAGTGAGATTCGTCACCAAATACAGCATTATTTGCGTCCCAATTATGCAAGGGAGGTGGACCATGGTCAGGAACATGGTAAGGTAAACCCGGGTTTAACTTCATTGGCGGTCTACCAAACATTGGTGGCGGAAATTGCTGCATAAGTGGATGAAACATGGGAGGTGGAACATGTTGAAACGGGTGGTTCATGTAAGCACCAGTTGCCATTGGAGAAGGCCAATTCGGGACGTTTTTCCAGTTATTATTATTACCCTGGGAATTTCTTCCCATATTCTGGTCAACCATTCTCCGGTGACGATTGTTTGACTTATTTCTTTCATCTTCTGTAGAGCCGTAAAAAGGACCATCAGATCCTGTTCTGAACGTAGATGGAGAAGGAGATGGAGGTGGCAACAAAGATTTCGAATTACCAGAAAAGTGAGAATTTGTATTTCTCGTGTATGGTGACGAAACTGATAAATTATCATTATCAACTTGCGAAAAATCATTATCATCCCGACTTCCTTTACCATCCTTAACATTATCTTTGGAACCACCATTTCTGGGGCCTGATTCCTCAAGGTCCAGACTTTTTCTAGCATCTGACCGGTTTAAGTTGCGACGTTCGTTACTGGTTGATGATGGGGATTTATCGACTTCAGGCCTTAAACGTCTTTCACCAGATACATCACCGCCCATGTAACCATCGTCCTTTGAAGTGACTTTCTTATCTGACTGCCCGGGGGCAGAAGCGTAATCTCTACTTGAATGTACATTATGACGAGCTCGATCTTCATAAGCATAATCCCTGTACTTGGTTTCTTCTTGCTTTGAAACCCTGAACGATTAATCACGGTTCTTCATTAATAAGGACTAATGATTAAAAAGTTAAAGATATCAAAAGAAAAAACCCTTACCTGTGATGATCTCTTGCGGGATAACGAGAACCAGGTCTTCCCCGTTCAGAAACCGAGTCTCTCTTTTCTGATTCAGAGCGCTGTTCTTTAACGCTACGGGATCTATACTCACTAGACTCATCTTTATCAGTACCTCGTCTCCTATCTTTATCATCTTTGTATCTAGAAACTCGGTCATCATAAACCGGGCTTCCTTCTCTGTTATTAGTTTTCCTATGATACAAATCTGTAGAAGCATTATCGTCTCTTAAACGTTTGGCATCAGGTTCAGCAGGGTGGTCTCTTGATGTATACTTAGAATCACGAGCTCTTTTTTCTCTATCGGTGTCCTCTCTGTGCCTTACTTCCCGATGCTTCTCTTCTTTATGTCTATAGTCTCTGTCTTCATCTTGCCTACGTTTCCTTTCGTCTTTATCACCAATTTCATGATACTTTTCATCTTTATATTTAATGTCTTTATTACCATCTTCAATATGCTTATCTTCACGGTATTTATCATCCCGGTGCTTGGTGTATCTTTCGCTTTCTCCTCGGTGCTTAATGTCACGACTTTTCCTATCACGTTCACCGTCTTCCCGGTGCTTTTCATCCCTTTGTCGGGTTTCTCTAACACCCTCTTCATATGCTTCATCTTTATGCTTTTCATCCTTAGAGCGGGAAAGGCGTCTATCTTCGGGTTCTTTAACGTCATCTAGATATTTATCCTTGTCACTTGACCCTTCTCCTCTTCTCCTCATTCTTTTCTCGAGCTCCTTTTCTAACTCGGGGTTTCTCAACTCTTCTTCAATAGGCCACTCTGGTGGAAAATTGAAAAAAATAACATTAAGAGATCCGATATATAGTAACCGTGTCGTTAAAAATAGCTTGGTTATCATGTAACAGAATTAGTATGAAAAACAAATTAATATACAAAAGTATTCCCAAAATCATGTGTTACTTATGTTCACGAAAAAGGAACTTGAAATGAACAAAATACATCCAAAGACCAATAATGAAAAACAGGGGTTCACAAAAGCATATCAGTCGAGATCAATTTAAACACAATCATGGGCTTGTGTTCACAAGCATCAAATAAGCAAACCAACTTTCAAGCAGAATATGAAGCTTGCATCCATAAAACAGCCATCGATAGCCGCCTTAATATATCAGTATATCGCCTTTCAATATGAAACAATGTAACTACATCCTCGTGGTAATGGTACCGCCATAATAAATATCCTTGTTCTAAAGAATACTACAGAATTTCTGAAGCTCGGAAATAATTCATATATACATTCTTGACAAGATATAGCAATCACCCTATAATGTAAGCTTATCTACGAATATATTAAACAACCTGTACTATAGTGTTATGAGAAAATTGTGCAAAAAAATAGCATGAATGTAAACAAAAAAGTATTTAATGCAACCTTGTTTCTATACGGTTATGCAAAACTGTTTAATGTTGAGTCGTTATTCTTATTGATTTAGTCATGGATTGGCTTACAAAAGGTACAGAACACCATACAACATGGCATAAGAGTTTCCGACTGGCAATGTCTATATGATAAAGAAAACTAGGCAGCGACTACATGTGAATGTGAGAATTCAGCAGACCCGAAAACCTAAAAATTATATATAAACTATACCGACTACATGAGGTGAAACTCTACTGATGTTTTACACGGGAATCCTAATGTGTGGAAAATAAATCGAGCCAGACAGTTAGTAACTACATTATTGCAAAAATGCATCAACTCAACTACTCCAGGATTCAACAAAAACGATATACAAATATACATACAATGCATAATAAAGCACAAACTATTCACAACAAAAACACCATTTTTATAACTTTCCTACTATAAACTACTTCGAAAACATACCAGAAATCTCTTTTCCTCTTCTACTCGATTGACTTTCGACTTGCTTCAACGAAGACTCACTTTCAACCTTCTCAACTTTATCACTATGCCCTTTCCGCCCCCTATCCGACCCTCGTTCCTTCTCCTTCTCCTTCAACTCCTTACTCTCTTTATGCAAACTACTCTCTTTTTCTTTCCTCACCGCTTCCTTCTCCGATTTCCGCTTCTCCTTCTCCACATTCACACCCACACTCTCACCCTCATGTCTCCTACCACTCTTACTCTTCGACTCACCAACACTTTTCGCAAAATCTTTTTTCTCAACATTCACAACTACACCTTTTTCATCACTACTCCCACCATTCCACCTATCACTCTTCTCACTCTTTTCGTCTCGTTTTTTCGCCGAATTCGAATTAACAAACTCATCAAACACATCTCCGTTCACATCCTTACTATGTTTTCTTTTTTCGATACCGCCTGAAACCCGAACAACAACAACATCATCTTTCCCACCATTACTACTACTATCCTTTTCTTTTTCTTTAAACTTTAATTCATCATCGGACCCAGAAACTTTCGAACTATGTTTCCGGGATTTACTGCTTCTAGAACTACGAGGCATGATAAAAACTGGGTCAATTTCAAAATTTGAAATTTATCAACTTTTATATGATTTTGGGGATTTTTTGAAACCCTAGATGGTTTTGGATGAAAATTGAGATGTGGGTTATTGTCGCCGGTGAAATTGGGAGATGGGTTTGTGACGGTGGGGTACGGAGGAGGGGATTCCGGCAGGCGGCGGCGAATCGGAGGAAATATTTCGATGGGGGAAGAATGAAGAATGCGATTGGAATCTGGGGATTTTTTGTTTAGAGAGAGAAAGGGGGTGTTTGGTATATATTGGAAGTTGAAAATGGTGGTTTTGTGGTATGCTTGTTTTTTGAACTTGTTGACCAAAATACCCTTTGGGTAAGTTGATTGTTTTTTCGATTTTCGATACTAATCGAGTAACATGTACGATGAGTTCTGCTCTAGACTGGTTCGTCGACATGTTTAGAAAAGTATTTACGTTTTCATATTTATAATGGAGTTGATTGCATAAATCGTTCAGATGTTTTGACCAGATTACAACTTTTGTCCCTATATTTTCGAAAGTATAAGTACAATCGTTGTAGGAAACCGATTCGTTAATGAAAGAGATAATGTATGCCAAAGTTTAGGCTTGTTAATTTCATAAACCGTCCCTACCATAAACTATATTTGAACAAAAAATCTCCCACAAAGATTGTGTTTACACTTTCAAAAATGTAGGAAAGAAAACTATAATATGGTCAAACAATATGAATGATTTATGCAATTAACTCTTAGTAAGTCTTTCTCACCAAATCCAACTAAACCTAAAGTTGTTGCCGCTATGATTTGGGTCTTTGTTGGATAATTCCAATTTCCAATCATCAGGGCCGTCTCATTGATATAAGAGGCCCGGTGCAAAACTAAAAATGAGGCCCCATGAATCACAAAAAGCTTAGCTATTATCCGAAATATAAGGTTCATTCATAATTCGCAACTTGTTTCAAGTATCTTACATCATATTTAGAGTGTTCACTAAAGCAAAAGATCTTTACTTCACCAAAGAAGATGCAAACGGATATATAAATGGGCTTTAAATTTTTTTTATACAACATATATACTAACGGATATATATAATTCGGAGGCCCCCTCGAATTGGAGGCCCTGTGCGGTTGCACCTCTTGCACAGGGTGATCTCCGCCACTGCCAATCATCCTTTATTAAAAGAAATATAGAGTAAAAAGAAAATAGATCTTAAGAACTATGCTATTATTTCAAATGCAAAATTGAGCGTCATTGCTTTTATGTAGGAGTCAATGGTTGTCATATATGAGAGATTCGTATTATGATGAAAGTCCGATTAGTTTATACTTAGACTCGACCTACGACGATTGTCCTTATACTTTCGACCTTCAGTATAAACTAATCGGACCTTCACATTAGTCTTTTGAAATACAAAAGGTTAATCTAATTAACGTTGTTTTTTATCTTAACAAAAGTTATTAAATATTAATGGTGTACTTTTGCGTCAACTCCACAATGCACATTGCAATATGGGCTAAAATGAAATGGATTTATTGTTTAAGCCCATGTAAGCTGTGGAAATAGTTGGCCCACAAAATCTCGATCGGTTTTTCTTAATATCATAATTTAATACTTTTTGCTTTCTAGCTAACCAATAATTGTTTAATAGTATTCAATTTTTATTTTTAAGAAACTTACTAAAAATTGGATAAAAAGTTGTTAAGTGTGTTCAATCTTTATTTAATATTCTAAATTCTTTGGAATACTATTGAATAAAAAGTTACAAAAATTATCTCTAACGTCATGTATCTACATATTTTTTGCTTTTTCACTTATATAGGTGTCATTTTTAGGCGCTCGTATCATTTGTACTCATATTAGCGGACTTATAATTGACGAACAATCTAAAATCACTTAAAAATGACTTAAACGCCAACATAGAGGAGTTCGCTTTCGCTCCATTTGAAATTAGACGAACTTTGTGACATGTTTTAAAACCCAAAAAATAAAAAAGAAGGAAAAAAAAAACATTTGTTAAGATATACATATACATCATAAAGCCACATACACATAAGAGAAGATATAGCAATCACAATTTGTGGCTATAATCCATTGAAAAAGATGAAGAAGCCATTTCAATCTTAACATCTTTTAGCTTATTTTCTCTCTCATCATCATAATAATCTCATCAATGGCTACTTCATTCAATCTCCCAACTCTTCACAAATCCTACTTTCTTGGTCACACATTGATCACTCACAAATCGCAATCTTTTTCGATACCATCAAAACAATCATCACATAAAATCATAAACCCTTGTGCAAAATTCAATCTTTTCGAAATCTTGGGTGGTAGAGGCTTACTTGGAGAAGAAGGTTTAGAAAAAGAACTCAAAAAACCGCCACCAGAACAACCACCACCACCAACAACAACAACAACGGACGAAGAAGATGTTGTGACATTAAACGTACCCGAAAATGCATTTGATAAGGAGTTATTAGGGTTAACCGGTGGCTTCCCAGGTGGCGAAAAAGGTCTTAAGGATTTTATAGAAAAAAATCCACCACCTAAGAAACCATCAAAAACTACAACCACAAGTTTAGGTTTAGGGTTTAACCAAGGTTTAGTTGGTAAGCCGAAAGCGCCTGAATTACCATTGCTAATGCCGGGAATGATTGCGATTGTCAAGAATCCGAATAGTCCTTATCATATGTATTGTGGGATTGTGCAAAGGATAACCGATGGGAAAGCTGGAGTGTTGTTTGAAGGTGGGAATTGGGATAGATTGATTACGTTTAAGTTGAATGAACTTGAACGTCGCGAAAAAGGACCGCCTATGGTTAGTCCTCGATCGGTTTTGCTTGAAGATCTTGTGAACAAAAGTTCTTGATTTGTGTATTTGTGTTCATGTAGCAATGGAACTTTGTATGTACAAATGATGTTTGTGTTTCTATCATGTATAGAGTTCAATAATGTATGTTTTTAAATAAATTACTAATTATCTTTAATTCTTTTTAAACTTTTATCTATTAATTATTTTATAAAATTTTCAAAAACTTAACACATGTGATTTGGTATATGTTATTTTCATAATTTGTGTTGTCTTCATTGACATTTGTATTATTGTTTGTCCCATGTCCCATTCCTATTATCGTACTCTTTTTAATAATACAAAGTTTGTATTTCGATGGATTTATTTACTTTTATTTTGTGGTATTCAACTAAAAGCATATAAACGAAAGTTAATCCAAGTCGCGATGGTTTATTTTTTCTCAAGACATTTTGAATTAACATCAAACAAGAAGCTAGAACGAGGGTCTTAAATTTACACCGATCCTCGATGTTGAAAGTAAAGGGTAGGATGGTTGAAATCGACGATTAAAAAACTTTCTCATGGTAAATTGGGTAAATGTTTCTAAAACTTTTTTCTTACCATTTCAAGATGGTTATTTAGAATTGTCCTAATTAACAGCCAAATTAATATTTTTTTATCAAATAAATTATATTCAAAATTGTACCAACAGGAATCGAATCATATACGTTATGGGCTGCCAAACACTATCGTAAAAGCCAAATGGTAGACCAAAGAAAAAAGAATATTACACTTAAACCCCCTTAACTTGTATCTATACTATATTGAGTCCTAAACTCAAAGAACTAGACTTTTAAATGGGTTATTGGTATTAGTTATTGACTTCGTTGAGAATAGTTGACCGTATTAGCTAAAAAATTTACAAGCGAACACTAAAAAGGACCCGTTAGATAATACTAATCATTTAAAGGCTGATTAAAGTTACACATTTTGTATGATTTTTGTTATTTTAGCTTATTGAGGGATTAGATAGTCGTTAGTTGTCCATGCATCCGAAAAATTTGCCTAATGAAGGTATTCAAGATAAAAAGTGATGCTTTCATGGTACATTGGACCATAGAAGTTTGAGAGGAATTTAAATAACCAACACTTCTTTAGATAACCTAATTCCAATCGGTTGTCAAAGTTTAAATAACCGACGCTAATGATATCGATATCCTATGGTTTACTAAAAAGATTGTTTACAATAATGCAAATTAGACCTTTCCCTCAAGTTTCTATTTCGATTAGTTTCTCTCACTTTACAATTTACATAACAAAATCATAAAACAAAACTAATAGACTCAAAATTGAAACATGTAAAGTATAAGGACTAAAGTGAAAACTAAACAAAACTAAAAATTCAATTACATTCCAAGTGACGTGGCAAGAAATACGTCGCATGTATTTGATTCATATTTTCAACCTTTTACCTTCTCCCTGCTTCTAGGTGTGTGTGTGTGTGTTTCTCTATATCTATATATCTATATATATAGATATATAGTTATATATGTATATATGTATATGTATATATAGATATATAGTTAGCATGAGGGATTTAATGAAAGATTTATGGGGAAAATGGCCAAGAAAACTAGCAAAAAGTATAATTTTTGTAATAAACACATTAGTGTTCTTGTTATTTGATTTCTTGGATTTCATAATGTGCATTTTCTTTAGATATATTGATAGATATTTGGAGGGAAAGTCAACTTCATGTTATTGTCAAACTCAAAGTGAAAATGGAGCAAAAGGTTGTGAAGAGAGGAGCATTGGGGTTTCAAATACTTTGTTTGGGAGGAGAAATGTGTTTCGAGAAAGGGGAGTTTTCGGGATTAAGCGTTCGAGTTTGACGAAAATCGGAAGTGATGATATGGGGAAGACTAGGTGGTCGGATTGTGGGTGTGAATCTTGTGTTTCTTGGATGAATTATGGTGGTGATTATAAACTTCATGTTGTTGTTAATGAGCCAATAAAAGGTACTTGATCTTTTCTTTTTTTCGATTAATGATACTTTTGTAAGTTTTTGTTAAGAAATAAATAGACAAATGGTAGTTTAGTCATTTCATAAAAATCAATCTTTGTAGCCAAACTAGCTTGAAACAAACTGAACCCGTAGGATTTACTATCCATGGTATGAACCCTTTAAATCCGGACAAAAACACTAAAACCACTTGTATAATTAACTATTTATTTTTAACTTTTAGAAAAACAATTTATAACAACAAGCTTTTTACAAGTGCATCCACCAAGAATCGAACCCCCGACCTTAGACACATACATAAAATCTATACCCTTTTATTTTGTTGGTAATTTTTTGGTAAATAAGTCATTTTGAGGCGGTAAATGTCCTTAGCGGGAATTTTTTAGAGAGAATCGAACTTTAGATTTCTCACCTTTGGTGGTGAGAGTTTATCCAATTTCCATTTGTATGTGGGCTAACTCTCGAGGATTTTGTTTCCAAGTAACAATTTTGTTTCTTGATGATTTTGGCAGGAATTCAAAATTTTGGTAATATCCAAACCGAAAATGTGATATTTATACACGGGTTTCTTTCGTCTTCTTTTCTTTGGACCGAAACAGTGTTCCCTCAGTTGAGTAGTAGTACATACAGACTCTTTGCTGTAGATCTTTTGGGGTTTGGTAATAGTCCAAAGCCAAGGGAATGCCTCTACACATTAAACGACCATTTGGAAATGGTCGAAAAATCAGTCATTCGTGAATTCAACTTGACTTCTTTCCATTTGGTTGCACACTCTATGGGTTGTATAATCGCACTAGCATTAGCTGCGAAACATCCCCAGAGTCTCAAATCCATCACTTTAATTGCTCCGGTAATTTTCTTAAATGTAACATTCTTTATCATATTAACTTTGTTGTAATTTTTTTTACATGAAATCTTTTTACTTGTAGCCTTACTTTTTATCGTCCAAAGAAGAGGATGCTAGTGAAATAGCATTGAAACGACTTGCAAACAAGAGTTTATGGCCCCCATTGTTGTTTGGTTGCGCGTTCATGACGTGGTATGAACATTTAGGCAGATGTGTGTGTTTTGTTGTGTGCCGAAATCACAGGACATGGGAAAGAATCTTGAAGCTACTAACACGAAAAAGGTACAATAATTTCAAGATTTTAATAATTTGATTATCTTCTTGTTTAGGGGTCGGAACTCTTTTTTCTGCCTTCTATCATGTCATTAATCAATTTCTTAAAATGTAGTTTCTACAACACGTTTTATTGCAATAAGTAGTTCACCGAAAAAAGTTTATGTTTGTTATTTTTATGTAATAGTAAAAATTGGCGTTTATTTGTAGGAGGCTACATTTCCTATTGATGGACTTGACCAGACACACTCACCATTCTGCTTGGCACACAATGCACAATGTGATATGTGGTGGAGCTAAAATGATGGACCCATGTCTCGAAATCTTGAAACAGGCTCAAACACGAGTGACAGTGATCCAGGGGTCTAAAGACGAGTTGGTGCCCGTAGTATGCAGCAACAACATTAAAGTTAAGGTTCCCGATGCAAAGATTAATATCATAACAGGTGCTAATCATAGAACGGTAATAATAGGAAGAGAAAAACAGTTTGCTGCAGAATTGGTACGTATATGGGATTCTGTCACTTATGTAAACGGGTAATATTGGAATTTTAATCTCAAATTTGAATCAATTGAACATGATTAAAATAATTATTATGCTTTAAAATATTGCATGTAGGATCAGATCTTAATATCAAGTTCAAGCTTTTATAAATATAGAGTGAAAGATATAAACAAGTTTGATATGGGAGAAATTGTTCTTGAATGAAAAGGTATTGCATACTTTATTCATGAAAGGAGTAGGCTATATATAGCCCTTTACACAATGCCAACTAACCAAACTAAAACGTGTGAACATGCACACAAAACAAAAACTCCTAAAAACTAGGTAACATACCCACTATTACCTTAAACTTCTGTCAAACTAAAAACTAGTAAAATACTTATTCAAATACTAAATGGATTATCCAAATGGTGACCCATATCCATCAAGATTACACCCAACAATCACCCCCTTAATCTTGATCCCCTTTTATCAAAGTAAAGTCGGTTCATCCTCTTGGATCAAGTTTGCTTCTTTCTCGTTGTCTTTGTCGTTCCACTTTGTGCACTCATAGCTAAAGTGACCAAAAACTCCACAATCATAGCATCGAATCCCACTCTTGTCACCTCGACCCGAACCTCTTCCTCGGCCTCTACCTCCTCTATCGTAGTTTCTTCCACGACCTCTTCCTCGTCCGCTACTTTCTCCGACCCACAAGAGTTTCCCTTGTTCTTCTTCTTTCTCACCATGGCTTTTAATTATTTCTTCATATGCCTTAAGCCTTCCAACCGCCTCATCAAAAAGCATCGTATCCAACTCGAAACATTGTTCGATCGAAGCCACAATTTGAAGAAACGACTTTGGCATTGCATCAAGAATCCTTCTCACCAACTCTCCTTCCTCAACTTCATGACCAAGGCTCCTCAATTTTGAAACTAGTCCACTCAACTTTGTAGCACAATCATCAACAAGCTCTCCTTCCTTCATCCTTAAACCTTCAAGCTCTCTTTTTAACGTTGCAACTCGAGCCGTCCTTACCCGGTCTACACCAAGGTAACGTGTTTTTAAGCCATCCCATACTTTCTTCGGGTCCGTGGTACTCGACATTTGCAACACCATCTCTTCCGGTATTACTTGAAACAAGTAGGCTAAAGCTTGTTTTGACTTTTTAGCATTTGATTCTTCCCCGAGAGTCTTTGGTTCCACCGTCTCTAATAGACCATGCGCATCCAATATGGACTTAACTTTGATAGCCCATACCGGATAGTTGGTTGCGGTCAACATCGGAATTTGGTAAGACATTGAACTTGCCTCTTTTGGTTGATATTGTATCAACGACATTCTTCACCTTTTTTTTTTAAACACTTCGGTCTCGGTCTATCTTTCTTTCTTAGGTGAGCCAACGGTCTTTCTCACCTTTGTCGGTCTTCGGTCTCACGCCGGAGCTTTCTCGGTCTCACGGTCTTCTCAACGGCGGCGGTCTTTTTCTTCGGTCTTCACCTTCTTATTGCTCACATGAACATGGTGCCTTTCTTTCTTCTAACCGAGCTCTGATACCAAATGTAGGATCAGATCTTAATATCAAGTTCAAGCTTTTATAAATATAGAGTGAAAGATATAAACAAGTTTGATATGGGAGAAATTGTTCTTGAATGAAAAGGTACTGCATACTTTATTCATGAAAGGAGTAGGCTATATATAGCCCTTTACACAATGCCAACTAACCAAACTAAAACGTGTGAACATGCACACAAAACAAAAACTCCTAAAAACTAGGTAACATACCCACTATTACCTTAAACTTCGGTCAAACTAAAAACTAGTAAAATACTTATTCAAATACTAAATGGATTATCCAAATGGTGACCCATATCCATCAAGATTACACCCAACATTGCAACTCTCTGCCTAAGGTAACAAAAATCTGACCCAGAAACTACGGAATTTGGGCCAAATATTGAGCCAAAATGGTAAAAGCTTGTTCCATGAGTGCCCGGCATGGCCCGTTTAGAGTTGTCGGTCGTGTTTAAAACGGTTATACGTGTTTTGTTTTCTTATATATTAATCAATAATCACTCTTGTATCAATAATGCATGTAATAATCTATTAACCATAATCGTATAAATATTGTTAACAAAATCCTTTGATATATATAGGTATTATTATGGTGGGTTTTTTGAATTCACCTAAAGCTACAACGCAATCATGACTAAGCCGATCTAGTGTAAAAAGTTTTGAGGTTCGAATCTCATATCTCTTATGATGTCCTCATCAGAGGTCTATATTCGAACCTTGATTTACAAGTTAGAGGTAGCCACGAAAAAGATAAGTAAACAATAGATATCCGATTAGGCCGCGTATGGTGAGAACGACTCGCCTTCATGGATAACGAAGATCTCAATAGATTTATTATCTTGTTATTGAAAAAAAGTTAGATAAGTATATGTAAATTTTATTGTTACTTGTACCGATCAACCAGAACCAGTAATGTACGCTCTGGGCAAACAACATCGTAAAATCCAAATTGAAAACTGGGCCAATTACCAAAGAGAAACCCCTTCACTTGTACTAATAGCACTTCAAGTATTAATATCATCTTGGAAGACGAAGTGTCTTTCAACCGTCTTTAGATGTGTATGCTTGAGGTTCGTTTAGTTTTGAAGCTTTAACTTCTAGTCGTTGTCGGTGCCTCTTAGAGGCTTTCCTGTAGTGATGTAAGGGTTTTTGTAGTGTAAAAGATTTCAAAAATACCATTCCTTCTCTTTCTGTGGCATTTGTCCTGTCTTCCAAAAAACAGGAAATTATTTACGGGAACCTAAATTTCCTAGTGATGGACTTGGCCAAGCACACTCACCATTCGGCTTGGCACACGATGCACAATGCGATATGATCGAGGTTAAGCCAAGATGATGGACCACTGTTTTGAAATCTTGAAACTGGCTCAAGCACGAGTCATAGTGGTTCATGGGTCTAAAGACATGGTGGTGCCGGTGGAATGCAGCCACAACATTAAATCTAAGATTCCTAATGCCAAGGTTAAGATCATAAGAGGTACGTATTCGTCATATAACAATAATAATAGGAAGAGAGAAACAGTTAGCTAAGGATTAGCAACTTATATAGGATTCTGTCACTATTGCAAAAGGGTAGCATTGCATAAAAAAAACCCGGAGAAGGATCTTTGTTTAGGTTATCCGAAAACGAAATACTATTTTATTTTTTTTATTGGTAACTTTTAAATTATATTCTTGCCCCATTACGAAGTTCAAGTTCTGTCCAATGTCTTATATTTATATAATATATCTATATCTGTTATACTAGTATCTATCGATTCATGAATACAATTTATTTATAACATTTATTTTTTTTATCTTTTTAATATTTTTTTACGATAAATGATTCATTAAGAGCCGTTGAGTCGTTGGGCTTGTGGCCCAGTGGTATCGGTATGGGTTATGACCTGGAGGTCAGGGGTTCGATCCCCGTTATATTCATAGTATCAATTCAAGACTAAAATTAAAGGGTATTTGAAATAATTTTTTTTTATATAAGTTTATAAATTAACATATAAAAAAAAAAATTCAATTTTTTTTACACTAAAAAGTACATCCTAACAAATTGAGAAATATCCGTAGCTCTCCTATAGGCACCGATGGTCCTGGTGTGACCTGTTTAAACTTTTATTTATATATGTGTCGTCTTAACTATTTGGGAATCACATTATTTCATAGTGCACAAGTTATCATAATAAACGGTTATTGAGTTTACAAAATAATTTTTTCCTCTTGAAAGAACATATGTTATTTTTAACCTACGTGTTTTTCTTTCTGAATAAGCGTCGGATAATCTTCTTCAAGAAATGAGACATAATTACACATCTATGCATGAGTAATAAAAAAACATAAGAAAACAAGATGAATTAAATCTTTTTTAGAAAACTTATGATAATCTATCCATATGATGATGAATTTCAGGGCTTTCCATAATGCTTTCTAAACAAGGTTTCCATTTTGAAAGATTTTTACCATTTAATCTACTTTTTTCAATCTCTCCCAACACCTCTTCCAATTTTCTCCCTTGATCTTTCTTAAACTGTAGTAACAACCATTGTAACTCATCTTTTGTTAATACTAATTTAACCCTCACCGAATTACTTTCGTTGGTCATAGTATCACTTGTAATCTCCTCACTTTCTTGCTTCTCTTGTTGCTCATCTTGTCGTTCTGGTTGTCGTTGTTGGGTCGGGTTTTCTTCTTCTTGTGTTGGTTTTCTTTGAATGCACGTTTCCATATAGTTTCCCATATCTTTCTTGCCAAACAACCCTCTTCTTCTTTGCTTGTTATTTGGTTCTAAAAATAAGTGTTTTTTTGTGTTTTGATAGATTATAAGAGATTATATATGGTGATTAGTGACGATGTAAGGGATTTGGAGAGAAATAGGGGAGTTGTTAGAACCTTCCAACTAATGTGCATGTGAGGTGTTTGGGGAGAGTATATGGGTATTTATAAATTATAAGTGACAATATTCAAGTATTAATATTGCATGTTGCATAAAATAATAGTGCAACTTTCTATTAATAATATTAAACGGTTTTTCTGTTTATTTATTTGGATAGGATGAGTCTTTTCGATTTAGATAGACATAGTCTAACTCTAACAAGAGTACCCGGTTATCGTTTCCGAACTCCTTTTGTTACTATACCAAAATTTCCGTAGTCAGATTCGAACATAATACCTTTTATAAGAAGTAAAGACACTATAATGCCTTATCATTAGGCTAGGTTAGTAGTGGCTATATGCTTATTAACAACCAAGAATAAGTATATTTGGAGTATAAAGTACGGATACATTTTATAGACATGAAAAGTAATAGCTAAGTCCCAATAAACAAATATGAAAATAAACGATTTATAAATATTCTTTTTTAAAGGAGAATTTCGGCGATGACTCCCTAACCCCGTATATTTTTGGTATCAACTGACATCGCTATCATTTAGCAGCCGCAAACAAACCTACTTCACTTATTTCATGAAAAACAAACAGAACGGAAAAAATTATAATTATTTCATGACGAAGGAAGTATCAATAAAGAGGTAAACAACAAGATTTTGTCTATAATACAAGATGCTCATGTTTCAATAAATAAAATTTCTTCTAGCATGCCTGCACATAATTTAATTTTTTTTTAATAAAGTTTAAACTTATTAGTTATTTAATATTTAAATTATAGAGTATATAATAATAACGAACACAATTAAGATTTTCTTGGAGTATTCACCGACTGTACTCGCGTTTACTAATCATTTGAAGGAACTTACAATGTACCTTCTTCGTCTTTATTTTCGGTGTATACTTTATGCATTATTAGAATTGGATCTTAGTATAATATAGTATATACGACTGTACATGACCAACATTCCACAAATGCCTCATATTTTTAGACACCAAATAGGACGATAACTTCTATTCATACATTCACCGTTAACTAAGGCATCCATAAAAGTTATCCCTAACATAATTTCACAAAATTCGTTTCGTGTAGCTCAAAATAAGTTAAAATCGATTCTAATCTAAATCACACTAAAATTACTCCAATTAACTTAAAACTATTGAACGTTTGATGTTAAAAGGGTCTATTTTACATTTATCGCCAAGACCATCAAATTCATTTGCCAACCCCGTTCACCACATGTTAAACCAAACGCATCATAAGTTGTATGATATGATTTCCGACTTATCTTACGAAGTTCATTCATAGAGTATAAATGTTTTAAGTGCAACAACTACGTAGTATATGATTTATTTTACATAATAACGATAAATATATTATGCTACATAATTAAATAAAAGTTGTTTGAATAATTAATTTTAATATCTTAAAGATTTTATATAGATTAACAATAATACATGTAATATTTTAATATCTTGGCTTTTGTCTTGATGTCGGTTGTTTAGTTCTTTGTAACTTCGTGTTTGGACCATAACACCGATCACATATTCTTAATTAAATCTATTCATATTATATGTATTATTGTATATAATCTATATGTTAAGACATTTAATTATAAATTAGTATGTAGTATTATTTATATTTTCCGATGATGATTTCGGGAAATTGATGGGGATTAAAGAAAACTATTCGACTAGTTGAAGTATTTAATGGTTAATAGCTTAATATGAATCTTTATATATCGCTTTCAGGTAGGTACTGTATAGAAAGTATCTTGTAAGTTTTTCAATGAAATACAATTGCAATCTTTTAAGATCTCGATCTATTTAGGATTTTATCACTGAAATTATCATTTATATTCAATCATCTTATAAGAGCTCTATCTTAACGAAACAAAATTTTGTACGGGGCAAAGATGATTATTATCGAGTGTAATTTCATGTGTTTTATTATGTATTAAGACTTACTAGATTGAGTTTTGTAGGGACACAATTCTCAAAAACGCTAGCCTAAAGATAATATTTATTGAAATTGTGACAAATTTAGGAAGGTGGTTGCGTATTATGTTCCAAGTTGTTTGACGATCTATGTAAACCTTAAGAGTGCGAATGATAAATGTCGTAGTTATAAATTACATGAAACTTCATGATGTTTTCAAAACGTAATATTGATGGTTCATTAATCAAGTGAAACGGGTAAAATCACATAACCAATTGAAATGAAATCACCAAAAGAAAAGGGTATTTTGATCGTCTAATATAGGGGTTGTTTGTTTCGGCTTATGTAACGGAATTATAAACTTATATAATTTTTTATAATCTTGTAAGTCCAATTTTTTAAATAAGCCATAAGCTAAACTTGATAAGCACATAAGCCGGAAAAAAAAATGGTTTATGAGCTTATAAAAAATTACATAAACTCATAAGTCCGCTATATAAGCCGAAACAAACACCCTATAGTCTAGTGTGACGAACGACACTTATCGAATCTCATGTCTTCAACGCTTATTGTAGTATGTCATATCTTCTGGAACCTTATTCGCCGGTGTTCAAAGAGTAATGCATGGCTGTCTTCCTAAGAAGTTTTGAACGACTAAAAGATGAAATTTGACCAATTTATACTTGAAATGTTCACATACTTTATTCATTTTGACTAATACAAATGTTTTCTTTTTATTCAGACGTGATGTACGTTTATAATCTTTAAGCTGTCTTATTTATGTTTTGATAACTCGACTCGTTAAAATACTTAGGTTAAAGGTTTTTGCAATTAGGTTAAGCTTAGAAGCGTAAAAATTTCAGACCTAAATTTAAGCACGCTTTAGCCAAAATGATCACGGATTAAAACCAAATTTATTTACCAATTACGCTTAGCATCCACATGGATTAACTAGTTAACATCTATTATTCTGTAACTCATTGACAACGAATCGATCAACTTTCAGTGATTATCTCATGATTAACGGTTACATGAATAAATTCAAGGACAACAGATAACTAGCTATGTATTTCGATCTAATTGTGTAAGTGGAACCAATGATCAATGATTATACTCTTAGAGTGTTTAATTTGAGAAATGTTGATTAGGATTAACTCCAGCCAATGGTAAGACATGAAGGCATCGCGGTAACACAAAATTGCAAATAGTACAAGACGGGCACACACTACGTACGTATCCCCTTATGTTAAAGGATGACTTCACCGTGCACGTTTGGAGTGTGGTATTAGTGTAATAGGTCAATGGTGAGCTCGTATTGGTACAACCCTAAACCTTGCTTCCTAAGCTCAAAATCTTGCGATATCCCCATAGCCCTTTTTCGTTATTACAAAATTTGAATGCTTACATAGGCCGGTTGTGAGCTCGTAGTGAATTCTAAGTCTTATATAAAAAAAATTAAAGTATGATTTTAATGTGTGCCAAGGTATAAGTATAACGTCCTCTGACCTCATAAGATATACATGATGCCAATGAAGCCTTTCGTGGAGACTGGAGAATAAACCTTTATTATTTTTATAAAATATTTTAAAAAGGTTGATTATATTATTATTTGTTGATAATTTTGTTATTTTAACTACTCTTAAAATTTTACTTTATTATTTTTGTTTTTTAGATTTTTTGTATTTATTAAGAAAGTAATATAATGACTACTAATTATTTAGCAAAATACAAATAAACATAGATTATAGTAAGTATAAATTTAATAAGTAAGTAATAAAAGTATAAAAGAAATTAATAAAATATAAGAAAAAGAAATTTAGAGGATGGACT
Organism: Senecio squalidus; assembly: GCA_910822075.1. NCBI lineage: Eukaryota > Viridiplantae > Streptophyta > Magnoliopsida > Asterales > Asteraceae > Senecio > Senecio squalidus. The sequence goes on from CAJVGC010000582.1 coordinate 11,960,929, forward strand.
TAACAAAAACGGAATTTAGGGGGGTGTCAACAAAAGCCCGTACGTTAAATAAATTTACTAAGGCAAATATTTGTTGCATGGAGTATGTTTTTATAAGTATATATATAACAAATCAAACAATAATTCATAATTTTAATTTGGGTTTTCATAAAATGTTCATATAAGGCATACCTTAGAATGCAATAGATGATTTTCAATTTTATTATTTCTTTCAAAATACATTTAAAAAGCACATTAGATACAATTTTATTATAAAAGAAAAGTTTTAGTTCAATTAACAATTCAATAAATGTTTTATCATATACGTTATATTTATTTTAGAAAAACACTTTTAACTAGTCTTATGAGATTTGAATTTACAGCTTTTCGATAGTAGGCTATCTCGGATATCGATATCGTTAATAGAATACCTTTTAATGTCATTGTATAGTATATTTCAGAAAATGGTCCCAATTTCATTTTTCATAAAGAAAAATTTGAGGACGAGTCGGAAAGAGTGGTCAATATCATTTTATTAAAGTCTTTTTAATAAATGTGAGATGTTGTAGAATTGTGAAGGGTAATATATCGGAGATGTTCTTTTCCGTCAATTTTTATCAAATGATCTAATTAATTTCTTATTTCCCGAGTTGTGTTCTTGTTTGAAACTTCTCTCTATATTGTTTCTCATACTGAAAAAAGTCGAAAATAAATCGATATTTTACTACTTCTACTCAACATACATTTGAATCAATAGATATATGAGTTTGTATACAACTTTTATAATTTGTTTGTAATCGATATATGTTTTTTTTGAGTGAGAACATGAATAGTCACATCAAATCATTCGATAATATCACTCAAAGATTATCCTCACGGAATGACACTATTCATATATATATTAAATGGAATCACATAAACCACCCCCAACTATTAATTAAGAGACATTTTCCCTTATATTAAACCTTTTGACTTTTTTGATCACATGATTCTTGGAAATGGTCTTTTTATATAACCTTTTGGTTTATATATGTTCAAAGTTAAAGTATACAACCATGTATTTATAACTTAAGATCGCCACAATCCTCACATATAACACAATACATTGCAAACGTTATAGAATTTTAATACGTACAATATAAAATGAACTCACGTACATATCGGTGTAGAATTTGAACAAATGAACTATAAACGATACACATCACCGTCTTTTTCTTAGTGTCGTAATTGGTAGGTTTCATTATGTGATCATGACTCTAACTTGACCACACATGATATGAATACACAATTTGTTACACATATCACGATCATGGAAGCTTAAGATAACAATTAAGTATAAGATTTCTAAAAAGTATCTCATATCCCGTATTTAAGACATTCGGTATTCACGGGTCTACTTATAATTACGTAGCAACACGACTCTCCCACCGATCTTTAGTCGTCACCATCAATCACCATTATTAATCAGTCACACCTAAAATTGAACACCTTAATAACCTAAGCCCTAACCCACCACCATAACTACAAACCTAACGCTTATCAAATATCATGAACATACAAGACCTACCAAGTCACATTTCCCTCATATTTGTCTTTAGTCTTTACACTTATTAATTTTGTCGGTTTTAGTTGTTATATAAAAGCATGATGTATAAAAAAGTAGATATCAAACATCAACTTTATCATGAAAATGAGCTAAATATTGAAATTAGAGATGGCAATCATAACGAAATAAATTAAGATCAGTCATAGTCATATGGCATGGGGCATGTGGATAGACCCGTAAAAACTAGTGTTTGGTGGATTTTTGAATTAGATACATGTAACAAGTATATAATATGGACATATTCACCACAAGAATACTTGTGAGCTATGTTGCACGGATACAAAAACGGAAACGGGTACGGGGACGAAAAACGCGAAATAAAAAAAATTCAGGATACGGGTACGACATGGATTCGACAAAAATATTAAAAATAAAATAAAAATTCATACTTAAATCCTAGTAAAAATTCATAAACAACACATAAGTCATAACGATGCAAAACAAACTCAAAATTAACGTTTAATATAAAAATAATCCCCAATCATGAAAATCAAACTTATATCATTATATGAAACTCATTAGTCCTCGACCACCAACTCATTCTCGAAATCCGGCTCATCAAGTAGAATATAGAGTACGACCCAAAAAATAATACCCTAATTTTTCTTTTTGTAATGGACCATATGTGATGGGCCACTCTAACCTTATGGGTACGACCCATGTAGAATAAAATGTACCTGATTCTTCCCCGGTGCACCTCCAAAACGTACCCAGGAATAAACTACGTACCCACTTTAGGAAACGCCTCGGGGACGTACCCAAGGCGTACCCACGGCGTACCAGACTCGGAGACGACTCGGGGACGATTCGCGGTCTCCAGGATCGTACCCGTGCTTCATAGCTTGTGAGTCGCTTTACCCTTTTGAGCTTTTTCATATGTGAAATTTGTATCATTTGCAGTTCACTACATGCATCTCTTTTCTTTAAACTATCTTAAATTAGTTCTTTCCTCTCTTAATGTTATTTTATTTTTGTGGATTTTTAAAATTTATTTTCCTTGTACCTAATTGTTATTTCTTTTATAGTTAGATTTCTAGTTTGACGGTGCCTACTTAGGATACAATCATAATCTCTAATAAAATTTCATGTGAAAAAAGCCTCGTAAGTCTAGGTAGTGGGTATAGGGTATTCTCACCCACATAATCACAAACACTAGAATTTTAGTTGTTAACTCTTATTTAACCAAAGTATAAAACAAATGATCTAATTTGATCAAAACCCAAATGTTTATGTGCTCAAAGTGTTTTTTTTTTGTTAAAGGACTAAAAATGTACATCAACAAAAAGTCAAGGGGAAGTTTTTGTAAATTAAATATCGACTTAAGGTGTGGGGTAGAATTTGTTTGAATTAATTTGGCAACATATGAAAGTATGAATTTTCCCTTTCTTCTATGATGCACATTCTAATATTCTTCAACAAATTTGTTATTATTCATATTACTCTTCGACCTCATGATCATGATAACTTTACCATTCTTCTTTTATTTGTTCTTGTTCACACCCATTTCGGGCGCCTCCGATGACTGTAGTCCGGCCTCCTGCAGTCCCACGGGACCTCAAGTACGCTTTCCTTTTCGTATTAGAGGCAAGCAACCATCACACTGTGGATATCCTGGTTTTGACATATCATGTAACAAAAGAAATCGAACTATTCTTCACCTAACATCCTCGCGCTGGTATATCGTCAACAAAATATCTTACGGTTCACAGGTATATTTCTAATATAGAGACTCTTGGACACGAAAAATTTAAATATATGTAGTAGCAGTTTATTAAATTTTCATAAAGTTTCATAAGTATTTATAGTGCACTTACCTTTATTTTTGTAACTACTGTTCCATTGACTATGTTGCATATTCTCAAAGCTTAATTTGTATATTTCTTTAACTGATAATTTGCAGATTATCTACATTAATCCCGAGTTCTGCAGGCCAAAACGGATCAACGATTTCAGTCTAACTGGTACACCTTTCGATTTTAGTAGCTTAAGAAGCTACACGTTTTACAACTGTTCTTCTCAGACGTCCAAATACTTGTTCCATGCGGTTCCACTAGAGTGCCTGAGCGGCTTAAATTACTCGGTGATGGCTGTACGGTCTGGATTGATTCCTGAAGGAGAAATACCGGCGGATTGCGAAGATATAGCAATGATTTCAGTTCCTGTTCGTTGGTACGGTCATATTAAGGAGGAACTCGAGTTAATGTGGTTTACACCCTTTTGTAGATCATGTGAAATTGATGGTAGAATGTGTGGATTGATTGGTGATGATGGCGAAACAACTTGTTTTGGTTCGGCTGGTTAGTTTGTTATGTTATATATTTTCATAATCCAAGATATTTTTTTTTTGGATTTTTTTTACTAATTTTTTTAATTGTTGTTTGTTTATATACAGGTATTAAGGGAAGTGTTAATCACGGATTAATCATAGGCATTGGTGTATCAATACTAATATGCATAATTGTGCTTGTATGGTACATTTGTATAAAAGCAAGGGACTTCAATCAAAACCGACACCAAAACACTGATGTATTCTCCATATCAATCTCTCCACGACCACGTTCTTCACCAGGGTTAGATTTGACAACAATCGAGTCTTACACGAAGACAGTGCTTGGAGAGAGTCGTAGACTACCTAAAGATGACGAAACTTGTCCTATTTGTCTCTGTGATTATAAACCTAAAGAGGCATTGAGGACGATACCCGAATGTAATCATTATTTTCATGCCGAGTGTATAGATGAATGGCTTAGGTTAAATGGAACTTGTCCAATGTGTAGGAATTTACCTCAAAAGTTCATATGTGGTTACGCTTTATCTTCGATACCAAATTTCTAGGGGTCTTTTGTAGAGTATAAAACATGTTGTCTGGATAGTTTTTTTTTCAACTTCTTAATGGGAATATAGTCTTGAAATACCTTTTACATCACTTGAAATTAGTATTTATACCGATAAAATATGATTTTTAGATATTAAGGTGTCGTAAGGTAAAATATGATGATGTCATTCAATACTCGCTTCATTCATTCTTAGTATATAGTCGTGTATGTCAAAGTTAAGAAACTTCAAATACATCATACATAAAAGGAGAGAATATATGTATAGGACATCCAAATATTGAATTGGTTACACTCCTTCAAAAGTATTTCAGGTCAAGTGTAAATTTTGCTTATTTCCGTCACTAAGGGAGAAATCTTTTTCTTTTCATCATAACAGCTGGCCTTATACAAGACATAAAAATATTTTGGTAACATGTCAGACTCGAATTCAACTAGGTGATTAAACTTGAAGTACTTGTTTGCAACTCCTCATATCAGCAATTAAATGATTAGTGTTTTATGTTTATGAAGAGTACATAATAACAAATTAACAACCCTCATTAAAAGAAACTGGTCGATTTCGATCATGACTAATCAACACAAGGGTACTGCAAAGTTGGCTGTGTTCAACTGTGTCCACTTTACGTTTACTAATGATCGAACTTTCTCCATTTCTCCCTTAAATATCTTTTAGTTTGCACAACATTATGCAATCTTCATTATGCATAGGTACTATATATCATGCTGTTGAATCTATATTCTAATCTTGCAAATCTTTATTCGATGAGGTTAAGGTATGTTAGTCCCTTTACTTTGACGAGAGACCAAATCAACAAGAAAACCGTGAAACGGGGAACTAATCCAGCAAAAGATTTTGAGGAGCCGTCAGATATTTGATAACTCGCAAACAATGCCGGCCCAAAACATGTACGGGGTGTGCAACAGCACAGGGTCCACAACATTTATATTTTCCCCTATGATTTTATATAATGCTTAACAACTAGGGATGGCAAAACCATCCGAAACCGACGGGGAAACCTTTAACTCGTCTGATTAACCACACCCGATTACCCGTACTCGTACACATTAATCGTTTTTCTTTTTTGGAATAAATATATTAATAATAATCTTTTATATTATACTTCAATTCAAACTTAAACTTATAATCTTGAAATTGTTCGTTTGAGAACTTTAGAATCTCGATAATGAGATTGGGTATTTTGTTCATTTTTTCTTTATTGTATTTTAGTTATTCGGTCGAGTTTTTTAATCCTTGAATCTGCCATTTTGTCCGGTATAAACGCATACGGGCATACCCAAAAACCTGATAGGTAAAACCTTTTAGGTATCCGACGGGCCGAGTATTGGGTTGGGTAGGGGTATAGATTTTATAAATGGATGTGGGTATGGGTTTAGAGGTATTGGACCCAAACATGACCCTTTGCCATCCCTACTAACAACTTAACAAATACCAAAAAAAATAATTATATTTAGAAGGTTTTTTTTTTTTTTTATAGAAAAAGCGTTTATATTTAGAACAAAGTCTGTGAGACGCATTAATTTAAATTTGGCTCAGGCCTCCGTATTTTTGGGACCGACTCTGCTCGTAAACCACTTATCAAATATATAATTTAAATGTGTGATATTCTCTTAATTTTATAAACATATTATTTACCAGTTACCATCGAGACTTGAGGATCTAAAGGAAAAAATTGGTGATTTCAATACTTGTGAGTTTGATTAAACGAAAAAAATGACATTGTGAATAGCATATAAAGAAGCGAACGCGACCTGTTTGGTGGCAACCATCATTTAGAGTATGTTACACAACCTGTAATCTAGTGGGTGGTTCTCCATTCCAACTGTACATATATCAGAGCTTTTTTCATTGTGTTTTCAAGGGTATACTTCTTGTTGATCCTTTTCTTGTTCACGACATCAGCAAGACTTACATTGGTATGCCCCATAGATTCTTCCTGATGAAATAGACATCAATTTTAGTTAAATTGTATAATTTCAGGAGAGTATATATATGTAGTTAGTGATGTATCATATCATACCTTTAGTCCATTCCACCGAGTATTAATGACTTCTAGTCGTAATTCTTCGTTTGTTGGAGGCTCTTCTAACATATATGTAAACTCTTCTTCCCATATCGCAAACCAGGCCTTTTTTATAGACTGCGAGAATTCAAATTCAAACTCAAAAAATGTAAAAGAATAACCGAATTTTAGAAGCTCTTGCAACATCAGACTTATAGTACAATAAAAACAAACCGGGGTTTTTCTTATTTCGCCTCGAAAAAGTAACGAAACGTATGAATTGCGGAGAGGCTTGGTTCTATAACTAAATCCGAAGTGGATTATAACGACAAGCAATCCTCCACCTCGAGGAGTCTCCAAAGGAGCTTTTGGTACTAACATTCATTTTCATAAGTGGTGTAATATGCATAAGGTTTGTACAACACTTCAACCATGATTTGAGGGTCCTCGGTGTTGGTATTTGAATAGTTTTAACAAAATGTGTGTCCGTAAATGTGTGAGACTACGGGAGTGCACACATCGACATTTAGATATGACTACAAGTTTAATTTGTTAATTAATATTACTTAATGGTTAAGTGTTAATATTTATTAAGTGAGAGGGTTTATTGTGTAAATAATTAAGGAGGTTTCCTTATTCTAGTATAACTTGGAGATCAAGGTTTACTAGGATATAAAAGAAACCTCAAACCTCTCAAAATCTCAACAACACAATACATACAATCGATTTAGGGATTTAGGAGAAATCGATTTTCTCCCTCCTCCCTAAACCGATCGGCTCACACCCCTTTTAGGGTTTCGGGTTTTGGTTTTCGTGTTGTGGAGAATTAAACGTGTACTAGCATACTAGTCTGTTGAATCAAGAAGGTGTCGCGTACGTAATCGTAGTAAAACCTTACGTTAGGTTTTGGATTACTTGCTCGATCAATAAGGTACAATTCTTATCCAATTTAAGTTTTACTATGTGATCCTAAATTTCCGCTGCATGTATAATTGTTTGACAATTTGACTCTGGTTGTTTACCTACACTCGGTAGTATGAGTATATGGCTCTCCAGGAGTAAGACTGCTCAAATCAAGTAAGGAATATTCGACAAACTCATGCTTCTTTACCTAGAAAAATCATATCACTCCCTTCAAGAAATGGCCTTTCTTTTAAAAGTAAACTACTCAAACAACATACCGATATCATGTTATGAAGCCAGATTTGTAGTCCTTGAGTACTAGGATTTTCAACATATAGAGTGAATTCTTCATTCCATTCAGGATTCGCATGCCCATGTTTCACGCTTGTTTTCTTGATGGATGTAAGGCTGCTACTTTCAGTACTTCCAGTTAGTTTCAGTATCACGTATGTACTTCTCTTTTTAAGCCGCATTGCTCTTAAAACCGTCACATTCAGGATTCCATCTACTTGAGTTATTTCACCACCGACACCATCTGAGCACTACATAAAAATGATTCATGTAAAACATCTAATATTAGAGTAAATTGCAAATATCGTCCAAGTGATGTATGTAAAACCCATATCTTAGCCGTGAAACTTAACATTCACACTATCAAAGTTTACAAAATGACTACAATTACCCTTTCTATTATTATCTCTCTATTTTTTTTTTTAATCATTTTCTTTAGAATTTATATTCTGTCTTATCTTATTTTCAAAATACACACGATTGATATATTGTCATGTTTAAACCAACATGGGAGTCATGTTGAGATTTGTGTGAGTGTGCATAAGAAATTTTCTTATTGAGGAACATAATCTGTTTCATTTGAACATTAGAAATCTAATTAACATGGGTTAAAATCCTTTCGTGTTAAAACTCTTTCAAGTTATATAGTTGTAAGAAGAATTGATCTGTTGAACATGACCAATATGATGGATTAGACCCTTAGAGGATCTTAATCCGAATTTGATTATTTCCAGACAATTATCCTCTTTCGCATTTACAAAATCACAGATTAATTAATATAAGCAAACAAACTTACTTGGAAATTAAGTGCATGTTCGAGTGCTTTGACAACATTGATCATTAATGGACGTTCTTCGCGGTCTTTTTTTAAACATTGATAAGCTATTTTTGTAAACTCCTTCAAAGAATAAGGATTTATTTCATCCTTTATATTACCAAAAATCATATCGCTTGGTTATTGTGATCCTCTATATGTAGAGACAGGTTTATTAACAAAAGAGTCGGATGTGTACTCTTTTGGTGTGGTGTTGTTTGAGGTATTGTGCGGAAGGTTGTGTATTAGTACCAAGAATGAAGAGCATCAGTCTTTCATAGGATGGTGCGACACGGGTATGAAAAAAACAAATTGGATGTACCTACTGCGTTAGAGATAAGGTATGTGAAGTTTTTGTTTGCAGGGGCAAATTTTGAAAGGCCGAAATCTGTGATCTTGGCATTCCAGTTTTCATCCAATAATATATTGGAACTCTTAATATCGCGGTGCAAAACTCTTAGTTGGGTATCAATAGGAGTATGCAAATATGCCAGACCACGAGCTGCCCCAACACATATCTTAAGACGTTGAACCCAAGTTAATTCTTCGTTGTTTAGATATAAATCAAGGCTTTTCCGGCTTACATAGTCATATACGAGGATTTTCTCACCAGAATCATCACAATACCCTAAAAGAGAGACAATGTTTTTATGCCTATATTGGGAAAGCAACATTATCTCTTTCCAAAACTCGGGATCTCCTTGCCCGAAAACACGATCTAAACGCTTCAAAGCAACAACATTATGTTCACCCTTTGAATGGTTGATTTCTCGCTTATAAACTTTCCCGAATCCTCCCTGACCAATCAAATGCTCGTTCACAAAGTTATTGGTTGCGGATTTGATTGTTTCGAATTGGATTTTGAGGTGCTCAAACTGTTTTATGTGTGCCATGATTTTGATTAACTAAGAAAAAAGTAAAAAAAAATAAAAAAACAACACTAAATAAGCTCCAAATATCTACAGTTGACTAAAATTCTGATTATAAATTAACCATACCGGACAGCTTGTCTTTGGATCTAAAAAGTTTTATTTTATTTTATTTTATTTGGCTCAGTTATTCTATTAGGTATTTATGCATGTGGTTTATAGTACACCTCACAACCAACTTTGAAAATTTCAATACATAATTAAGATTGTGTTTACATTGTTGTCTTGATCAATTTAATTAAAAAGCTGGAATTTTACATAAGTCATGACACGTTTTATTCATAAAACTAAATTTAAATGGTTAAATGGTTTTGATAACAATAGTCAATCACTTGTAACTACTTTTTATTAGTTAAAGAGACGTAAAATAAAATATATCTTAAAATTCTAGTTTCTTTTCTTTTTGTTATAAAACTTGTTATAAGTAATTATTTTAGAGGGCTAATATTAGCAAAACTCAAATTTAAAACAAAACTTGAGGTATTAAAAAGAAAACTTTTAAAACAAGAAGAAATTTGTAGGCTAAAGGGTTTGCAATATAGAGATATTCATACACCACTAGTTTTTGTTATATGTATTACGACTAGTTTGTTCTCACATAAAAACGCAATTCTTATCTATACACCACTAATATAAATAATTTTACCTTTTTGCCTACACACACTAAATTAAAACTCCTCTTCTTATTTCCTTTAGCTGCGATTTCAACAAATCGAATTCTTTCTTGGTAATGATAATAAATCGTATTTCATACCACATATTCTTTACTTCAAATCAAAATTCAATCTTTTGATAATAAATTAATATACATTAAAACCCAGTCTATTATTGAATGTGTGGTAATTGGTAAACAAACTTAATATGCAAGCTTCTACTCAAGAAGGAAGAGTTTGAGGAAGACGAAGAAACCAGCAAGTGTGAAAGCGGCTTTCTCGTTTCTCGATGAGGAAGATATTGCAGAAGTTCCCGAAAAAAAATGGACGTCCTATCTCTTGCTTTTAATATTTTGCATTGCTCTTCGTCATAAAACCGCATGGGTATAAGAAGAGAGTTATTAATATTACAAAAGCTAGCATAAATCGTCGACGAAGGTGAAGAAATTAACAATTTTTATATATAGATGTAAATTTTTATATCTGGCATTGGTAATTACCGAAGAATTGTGTGTAATCTAATCTGATCAAAAAACCAATAGTGATATAATTAACTTGAAAGATTTGCAGAGATCGAAAAATTAAAAACAGAAGAAAGGAGGGGATAGAAGATTTGATTAGCCCGAAGTGCTTCATCTGAAAACAAAAATTGTATTTTAATTATTAAGAGGGCAAAATGGTCATAACGTATATTTTAGTGATGCATGATCAAAACTAATGATGTAATGATCACTTTCGTTTGTAACATGACTAGTTGAGTTATCCATTAATGAAAAATGGTCAATTAAAGTCCTGTAAAAAACGAAAAAGTGTATGGAATTGTTATATGGATGCTATAATAATATAAATTAGACAATTATAATTACTTTTTATAGTAATGAAAAAAGTGTAGAACAAATTATACACGTATTTTATTAGAGTGTTTGTTGATAAGAGGAAGATTCCTCATTAAGATGGGCTTTCATATCTCCAATTCTTCCCTTGAGTTCGGTGGGAAAGAACACATGACTCATGCAATAGTGAAGTTTAAGAAAATGTTTATTTGTTACTTTTAAATGCACACATAAGTTTATAAATAACTTTCTAATATGTTGAATGTCTATTATCATACATTTAAGAAGAGACTTGCTTCAAACATTTATGTTTGTACCGGAAGTGAAAAAGCCTTTTTTTTTTTTTTTTATAATTTAAACGTGTCTTGAAAGTTGTTATAGGGTATCCTTACTTACAAAAACTATTTAATTTTATTTTACTTTTTTAAAAGATTTGAATAATGTGAAGCACTTTAATTTAGCGGAATTCATGACTTGAGTCTTTATCTTAAGGTTTTCTAATTGCGAGAGGTCGTGAAACCTGAAGAGGACTTGCGAGTGGTTACAACCATGTACAACAAAATAGTTTATGTTCACGTACTTCCTAATGTTTTTTACTTGCCTTTTTTTTTTCTTATCAAAAATACCTATGGAACATTTGAGTAGAGGAGACTCACTTACTCTTTCAACAACTTGAAATTGATATTCATTTTTGAGTAGGATTGGGTGATATAACCTAAGTTAAATGGACAATATAGTATAGAGTAAATTGCAATTTTCGTCCCTTATAACTAGTCAATTCATCGATTTCGTGCTTAAACTTTTTTCTTCATGTTTTGAGCCCCAAAGTTGTTAGTTTTCTTTTTTTTTTTATCCCTTCGTCTAACTTCTGTTAGTTTTGTCTGTTAAATAACATCTAAACAACTGAAATGTCCAAAATAACCCCGTTTACTCAAATAAATAATAATTAAAAACAAAAATAATTAACTCACCTTCTTTCCCAAAATTATAAACCCAAATCAACAAACCTTTTTCACCATATATTCATATCCAAGTATTGTGATAAGAAAAACTTTCCCTAATTTCTTGAATCTGTGTTTTGTTTGATGGAAGAGAAATGATAGTTGGGTGGATGAAAAAAAATTAGGGGAGTCATTTATGTTTGACTATTATTTTATATGAACATAGAGTAAAAAGACGAAAATAACCCCATGTGAGTTGCACGTGATAGCATTTAACGCACAAATTTAACGAAAATTTGACGGAGGAATAAATAAAATGAAAATTAACATCTTTGAGACCTAAAAGATGAAGAAAAAAGTTTAAAGATGAAATCGATGAATTGACTAGTCATGAGGGACAAAAATTGCAATTTACTCTATAATATATGAATAAGTTACGATTTGCTTTACACGTCAATAATTGTGAGATTCATAACTTCATTGGTTTCACGGTCTAGGTAAATTATTCACTTGCTACCATAAATGTTCATAGTTCACTTGTTACTTGTTAGCACTTATTAATCTTTTTTCCTTGTCATTTTCTAGGATCGGAAATGTTTGATCAAACATGTAACAAAAATTGGCATACTAATTCTAGAATAATTTCCTAGACATTCAAGGTTTATATATCATTGCTTCAACGTTTTAATTTCCTTCTACATTTTCATTCATTTTATATAAACTATAATCATTAATTTTTTATTTCACGAAATAGGACATCCTTTCTTAATAACTCGATGAATACACGTTTTCATGTACCCCTTAAAGATTTGGCTGGTATCAACCTTTCGGGGGAGAAGGATGTCGGTTTAAAGTTTGAGGTGGATAATACTATCGGCAAGGTATCTTTCCTATTAGTTTCTTTATGATATATATTAGACAATTATTATTATTATTACTTTTTTTTACTAGTGTAATTTTTTTTAATCAAGTTATACACATATTTTATTAAGATGTTTGTTGATAACATGAAGATTGACTCATCAAGAACTTTCATATACCTTATTCTTCCCGTGAGTTCGGGGAAAAGGATACATGACTCCTTCAACGGTGAAGTTTAATAACATTTTAATTTGCGAGTTTTATATGCACACATAAGTTAATAAATAACTTTATAATCTCTTGAATGTCTTTTATCAAGCATATAAGGAGAGACTAGCTTCAAACGTTTATGTTCATATCCGAAGTGAGAAAGCTACTTTTTAATTTAAAGGTGTCTTGAAAGTTGCCCCATGATACTAACAACAACTATTCGTTTTTTTCTCTTAAAAGATTTGAATAATGTCCCTAAACAATTTGGTTGATATCAAACTTTCGTAGGTGAATGATGTCATTTTTTCTGCACAACTAAAAAGAAGTAACATTGATAACATAATTTGTGATGGATTTTCCAGTAATTTGTATTTCAATATATTGTAAGAAGATATATGATATTGACTTGCGTTTTGATTTTCACATCCGGCTTTATCATCATCTTTAAAAAATTATGTGTTACGACTAGTTTGGAATACTATCCACTTTGAATGATCCCCACAAATTCATGCCACTCTACCTAAAAATCATGCCTTTAACTTCTCCAAGTCATATATACCTACAAGATACTAAAATGGCCTTGCTTTTAAAAGTAAATTTGGAATACTATCCAAGTCAACTACTATGACCGTTGAAAACAACATACCAAGTCCATGCTTCCATGCTTAGAATCTGGATTTGTAGATCTTGAGTATTAGGATCTTCAACATATAGAGTGAATCCTCCATTCAACACTCCTGTTTGGAAGCTTTGTGCTAGTTCGTTTCATGAATGTAAGGATACTATTGGTTAGATTTAGTATCGCAAATGTATTTTTCTTTTTAAGCTTTGTCGCTCTTAAATCCATCACATTCAGGATTCCAACTATCTAAGTTGTTTCACCACCGACACCAACAAACAATAATCATGTAGAAGTTATATGGAGTATATAGCAATCATAAATTTCGTTTCCTTGCACATTAATTCGTTTTTACTTAATGATAAAGTCATAAACTTCGTTTCCTTGCACATTAATTTGTTTTTTCTTAATGATAAAAAGTATCAAATAACCCAAAACATTCTATAATAAAAAACTTTCATTTCTAATTTCCAATATCAAAAATCAATTAATTATTGCAAACAAACTTACTTGATATTTAAGCGCACTTTTACATTGATCATCAATGGACGTTCTTCATAGTCTTTCTTTAGACATTGATAAACTATTTTCGTAAACTCCTTTAAAGAATGAGGATTTATTCCATCCTTTATATTCTTATGAAAGACTATGCTCACCGGTCTTGTTGCTAATACACAACCTTCCGCACAATACCTCAAACAACACCACACTATAAGAAGTGGATCGCAACAACCATGTGTTCCTACTTCTTTAGAGATAAGGTATGTGAAGGTTTTGTTTACTTTTGAGAGACCGGAACTTGCTATCTTTGCATTCCATTTTTCATCAAATGGTATATTGAAAATCTTGATATCGCGATGCAAAACTCTAAGTTGGGTGTCAAGAGAAGTATGCACGTATGCCAGTACACGAGCCACCCCAATACATATCTTAAGACGTTGAACCCAAGTTAGTTCAACATTGTTGAGATACAAATCAAGGCTTCTTTTTACTTACATAGTCATACACGAGGATCTTCTCACCAAAATGGTCATAAACCCTAAATGAAGACAATGTTTTCATGTCTATATAAGGAAAGCAACATAATCTCCTTTCAAAACTCGGAATCTCTTTCCAAAGCTCGGAATCTCCTTGCCCACAATCTCAATCTAAATGCTTTAAAGCAACAACTGTATGATGGCCCTAGAATGGTTGATTTCTCCCTTGAAAACTTTCCTGAACCCCATGCCCAGTCAAATGTTCATTAGAAAAGTTATCGGTTGTGGATTTTATAGCTTCTAGCTTGATTTTGGGTGCTCAAATTGTTTTCTTTGAGCCATTGTTTTAAATTAAAGGAGCAGTATGTGTATATATAACACAAGAGATACTAGCCATCATATTGTTGACAAATGCATTCAAAGTTGTATAGTTGCATTTATCATAAAATCGAAGTTGCTACTTGTTCTTGCAATTAATCAAAATTAGTTTTTTTTTTCTAATTATTTTCTTTGTGGTAGATAAGGCTTTCAATTTTTATTTCCAACGAGCATTTATTTTGGCCCGCGCGTTGGAGTTTATATAACTTTCACATTTTAATGTTAAGCTAAAATTAAACTTATTATTTTTCACACAACTTTATAATTTGTTGCTTCATACTCGTTTCAGGAAGAACGCACACACAAATAAAATTAATAAATAACTTGGTTTCGAACAAAAACTATTAAAGTACAAACAATATTTATCTTTTCTTTTCTAATTTTTTTCCCTTAATTTACATTAAAAAAAGAACCTATTCAACTTACTATTCACAAATAGTAAAAAAAATATCTTGATAATTGTTATGTTTTGCAATATGATTGTTTTTATAATGCATGTTGTATATTCTAGCGATACTGGATAAGGTATTTTATTTTCATGTTATTTGAGGAGGACGAGTTATTTTGATTAAAATATACATGACCAAATCTTACCATTTTTCGCTTTTTTTCCCCTAACCTCAACCAAGATAATTATTTTAAGAAGTTCGAACTTAGACTTCTATTGAAGACATTTACATTACCTCTAGGCCATCTTGCCATCTTGCCATAGATTTTGATATATTTTTTTATTTTTTTTATGTAAGATGATATTCAATATGGGGTTTCTCTACATATCTAATTTAAGACACCAACATTTATTAGGAATTTTATAACTATTAAATAAATATTTATAAAAACTTAGTATTCTATATACTCATATTCACATTAATTGACATAAAGTGTAATAATAAAAGCGTTTAGGACATACCATGAAAAAGTCACTTAAAGACCTTTACATTTTATATATTTGACTATTACATCCATCCAACTACATAAACAAAACAAAAGACCATAATTAATGAAAAAAGTAGTTTTCTTAATATCTAAAGTTATAATTTTTTTTATTAAACTTTTAAATACTTTTATATAAAATTATAATGTTGAGATAAAGTATATACATATTAGGATAGAAAAAAGCTTTGTAATTTCATTTTAATAATAAAAAAAAAAAGTAACATTTATTCATATGTACTAAAATTGTTGTTATGTTATTTGATATTTTTTTTAGGGTCAAAGACATGAAAAGAGGGTACTCTCTTTTTTTTTATTCGAATGTTAATTAAATTAATTTAAGTTTTATAGATTACTTTAACATCAAATTACAAAAGATCATAAATATTTTCTCTATTGATTTAAGATTTAAGCATACAAGATTTTAAGTTCTTTTTTAACGCGTGGATTAAAAAAGACACGATTATTACATTTTTAATATTGTGTACATTAATAAAGCATATCCTATGTTTGTTTAGAATCATCGCTCCTTTAATAAATAATTAAACAAACTTATTAATAATTTTATCTATACTACTCTGTAAAGTAAATATGCGGTATTCTGATTTTAGAATCCTCTTAAAATTAAGTTGAAATTAAATAATTTACGTACGATTTTTCAGTAAAAAATATGTTCCTCGCTTTGTGTCTGTACTCTCAAAGTATTCTTAATTTATTTTTTATTGTCAAAACACATGTTGCATACTTATACTCTTTTTTATAACGTGATATTGCACAGACAACTAACATATAATCGACACCACTTCGAACATATTAAACTTCAAAAATAGTTTGTATACGATTTGAAGTTGAAAAAAGTTACCAGCCACGTAGCACGAATACACTCCTAGTTTTATTAAAGTATATTTTTTGCATTTTCTTGTAATTGGTTAAATTGGTCTTGAAAGATGTTTAGAAAGACATTTAGTTTTCAACTTGATGAATACAATTAAAATCCTTTTGTATTTAAATATTTACAAGTGGTGCTGTAATGAAGTTTTATTTCTAAATGTCTAAAGAGATATATACACATATTGTTTGGAAACATCATCATCCAGAATATAAACACCAAATGTGTAGTATACAAAGACATCCCAACGGCCACAAGTCATGGTCAAAGAAGCAAGAAAAAGATTGGCAGAAACAACATTGCGGCCTCGGAGCATAAATCAACTTAGTGCGAACACCCGCTTCCCATTCATGAATGATTAGCTCCTCAAGCAGACCAATATTCTTCCTTGTCGAAGTCTTTGAACAAAAATATAAACCTCTCTTTGGACTAACTTGTTCCGTTTATTTCTTGGGACTTCCTTTTTTCATTTTGACCAATTACCTTTTCCGTTTATTTTGCCACCTCAAATTCTTTTTCATATACTATTTGTGTAAGAGAAAGGTAAATATATGGCGGTTACATTTATAAGGTTTGATTCGAAACAAATTTAACTTACGTCATTTTGTTAAAATGTCTTTAAATTTATATAGTTTGAATAATACTAGTTTATTTCCCGCAAATACGCGGAGAAGGCAATCGACAAAAATACAAATATAATATAAAGAAACCGAGAGAACGTTGTATGTCGTTAACAATATATGATAATATGAGTTGTAATTCCAAATACTTATCGTTTCGTTTACATATATGTACGTGTTTCAGCTTCACTTTCACCTTTAAATATATATACGTAGAGAGTTCTATCCCGATTATAAATAATGCAATAATAACATATAATATTATGTAAATATATTAAAGAGTGTTATCAAATAATATGTAGTTTCGTTTATACCCAGTCATGTGTTTGACTTTAACTTCACCTTTAAGTTAGTATTGGTACTTTTTAAAGAATAGGAAAAATAATGAATTATACGTAGAAGATTGACTTCAACTTCACATTTAATTCGTATTGATATTAGTTGGTATTACCTAAGTAAAAATATATAAATATAAAGCATAATTAATATATGTATATGTTAGAAAATAAGCGTTCAATAAAAAATAAAACATTTTATATAAGAAACTTTTTGTAATACATTCGAAATTTAAATATGTAATATTTTCGTGGTTATATGATTATATTTTATTAGAAAGTAAAAAAAAAATAGAAAAAATGTTATGTTAAAATCCAAGTTTAATGATGTCAAACTATTTTTAATTAAAGTTGAAGGATGAAAATTGTAATTAAAATTGAAGGTTTAAAACGAAAATAGTAAATAATGATGTCATATGACATCATCATTTAGATCTAAGAGTTTAAAATTAATTTTGAAAATCATCTAATGGTTAAGGGTTCGACATGTGAGCTTTGATGCATCTCTTTTAGTATGTAACACTTGTTTCTAAAACACACTAAAATTTTTTTTTTTTAAAAGAAAACCTTCAACATTGTTTACATTACTTAACCAAAATAAAAGTTATCGTTTTACAACAACTATAATCATATTCAAGATGTTTAGAGCGGAAGCTCGTTACAAAAGATTTAACTTCTAAAAAGGTCCCCATCCATGCCTGGTATGCTTGCCTTGCCTTTCATAAGTCTTTCTTACCTATAAGCATAACATCAACAAACTAAATTAGCAATAGGCTAGTGAATATACATAGGCTTATGTTAAGTAAAATCTCCAAGACTATTTAAGTCTTATAAATCTCTTCTCCCAACTTATATAAAGTTGGTTCATGCTCCTTCTCACTATTAAAAGTTATTTGCATACCCTCGCGGTATGTGTTTAAAGTTCACTCTACCCCTCTCCGACTAATAATAGTCCATTGTACCTTCTATAGTCATATAAATGTCATTTCTAACTCTTTTACAACTAACAATTAGTTTAGATACAAGTCATACACATAAACCACACCAAAAACTGGTCTCGGGTCTCACTGCGACGCAGTGACAACAACTGCGACGCAGTGGCACACGTCTGGAACCAAAACACACCCTCTGAGTGCCCACTGCTGCAGCAGTGAGCACCACTGCGACGCAGTGGGTGCTCAGAAGGGGTGTTCTGGTTTCCTTTGCACAATCCTGCACTCTCGGGTTAAAACCGAACACTTTTAACCCTCCTTTCCGTTAATCATTTGATCATACACTAACATATACCTTACATACCTTTCAAGTAACACAAAATACATTACATAAATATATAAATATCATAAATAAGCTTCGTATACTCACCTTGATGTCGAATTACGTTCACTATCTTTACGTTGCCTTCCCTTTGCCCTTATCTTTCAAATCTTCTTTACTCCAACACCAAATTAGCTAAGTTATTCTATCTTCTATTCTTGATTCTCTTTTAATCTTTGCTAATCCACACACTTTGATTTAGAAATTTCTCAATTACTCTCCTCTAATTCTCTAGAATCCTTCTAACATCTCCCAAATTTCCATTAGAAAAATCTGCTCTTGACACCTCATAGCCTTACTCATCTTATTTTCAAAATTTGCACATTTAGTCCTTCCATTTCCAAATCTTTTTAATTTACAACTATTACTTAAATTATTAACTACATAAGTCCTTTCTAACTAAAAGTAACTATCTTTCTTACAATTTTAGTCCTTTACTTATATAAGTTCTCAAATAGCATAATTATAAAACATTTAATTTATAAACAATTAAATACTTACGAAATATTCTAATTTCCGAGAACCGGGATGTTACAATTCTTCCCTCCTTCTAAAGATTTCGTCCCCGAAATCTATTCTTCAAACAACTTAGGGTAATATTTCTTCATTTCATTCTCCGGCTCCCAAGTAAATTCCGACCCTCTTCTATGCTTCCATTGAACTTTAACCATGCTAATTTGTTTATTTCTAAGTTGCTTTATTTTCCAATCAAGAATGGCTACCGGTTCTTCTATATAATTCAACTTCTCATCGATTTCTATATCATCTAGTGGAACGAAGGTTGTTTCATCCGCAAGACACTTTCTTAAATTTGACACATGAAATGTAGGATGAATCTTATTTAGAATTTCGGGTAACTCTAATCGATAAGCAACTTTTCCAATCTTTTCTAAAATTTTAAATGGTCCAATAAATCTCGGGCTTAACTTTCCTCTTTTTCTAAATCGAATCACTCCTTTCCATGGGGAAACTTTCAACATCACAAAATCACCAACTTCAAATTCTATCGGTCTTCTCCTTTTATCGGCATAACTCTTTTGTCGATCTTGAGCCATCTTAAGTCTTTCTCTAATTTGATCTATCTTCTCTGTTGTAATTTGTACTATTTCCTTTTCTCCCAATTCTCGTTGTCCAATTTCACCCCAACATATCGGCGTTCTACATTTTCTCCCATACAACATTGTATACGGTGCACAACCTATACTCGCTTGATAGCTATTGTTGTAAGAAAATTCTACTAACGGTAAATGGTCATCCCAATTACCCCCAAAATCTATTACACACGCCCGAAGTAAATCTACCAATGTTTGAATTGTTCTTTCACTTTGCCCATCGGTTTGTGGATGATAAGCCGTGCTAATATTAAGTTTCACCCCTAACTCTTCTTGAAAGCCCCTCCAAAAGTGAGAAGTAAAACGTGTATCTCTATCCGAAACTATTGAAATTGGAACTCCATGTCTTACCACAATTTCCTTCAAAAACATCTCTGCCATTTTCTCCGATGATATAGCCTCTTTTATTGGTAAGAAATGAGCACTCTTAGTTAATCTATCCACAATCACCCAAATAGTATCATTCTTTCTTCTAGACTTTGGTAATTTCGTCACTAAATCCATGGTAATATTTTCCCATTTCCATACCGGTATTTCTAATGGTTGCATCTTTCCATACGGCTTTTGGTGTTCCGCTTTAACTTGTAGACATGTTAAACATTTTCCTACATATTTTACTATATCTCTTTTCATACCTGGCCACCAATAATCTTCTTTAAGATCTCTATACATTTTTGTACTACCGGGATGAATAGAATATTTTGACTTATGAGCTCCGTCTAGTAAAACTTTCTTACAATCCGATGTATTAGGAATCCAAATTCTTCCAAATCTAGTTTTTAAACCTCGACTATCTTCCATTAAGTTTTGTACTTGACCCACAATTCTTTCTTTCTTCCAATTCTCCTTTTTAATTGCTTCTAATTGTGCTTCTTTAACCGAATCAAAGAAATTAGCGTTAATAACCAAAGCTAAGGAGTAAAGTTTCATTTCCGGTTGTGAACTCTTCCTACTCAATGCATCCGCAACGACATTTGCCTTTCCGGGGTGGTATCGTATATCACAATCGTAATCCTTCACCAGATCTAACCATCTACGTTGTCTCATACTAAGATCGTTTTGAGTAAAGAAATATTGCAAACTTTTATGATCCGTATAGATTGTACATCTTTCTCCGTAAAGGTAATGCCTCCATATCTTTAATGCAAACACAACGGCCGCTAATTCCAAATCTCGTACCGGGTATTTCTTTTCATTTTCTTTCAACTGTCTTGAAGCATAAGCAATAACCCTTCCATGTTGCATCAAAACACATCCTAAACCGGTATATGAAGCATCACTATAAACTACCAAATCTTTCGTCCCATCCGGTAAAACTAATACCGGTGCTTCACTTAATTTCTTCTTTAAAATCTGGAATGCTTCTTCTTGTTTTTCCTTCCATTCAAACTTCTTATTCTTTCTAGTTAACTCGGTTAAACTTGAAGCTATTTTAGAAAAATCTTGAATAAATCTTCGATAATAACCCGCAAGACCGAGAAAACTACGAATTTCCTTCACATTTTTCGGAGAATTCCAATTGACAATTGCTTCAATTTTCGCCGGATCTACTTTTATACCTTCTGCATTTACTACATGACCCAAAAATTGAACTTCTTCTAACCAAAATTCACATTTAGAAAATTTTGCATATAATTTTTCTCGTCTAAGAATCTCCAACAATTGTCGTAAATGATCTGCATGTTCTTCTTTACTCTTCGAATATATTAAGATATCATCAATAAAAACTATAACCGATTTGTCTAACATCGTTCTACAAACTCTATTCATCAAATCCATAAAAGCAGCGGGGGCATTTGTCAACCCGAAAGGCATAACCAAAAATTCATAATGACCATACCTCGTGCGAAAAGCTGTTTTTGGTACATCTTCTTCCTTTACTTTCAACTGATGGTAACCCGACCTTAAATCTATCTTTGAAAAGAATTTCGCCCCTTGTAACTGATCAAACAAATCATCTATCCTCGGTAACGGGTATTTATTCTTAACTGTTAATTTATTAAGTTCTCGATAGTCTATACACATACGCATGCTTCCATCTTTCTTTTTCACAAATAAAATCGGTGCACCCCAGGGAGAAAAACTAGGACGAATAAAACCCTTGTCTAACAATTCTTGCAATTGAGTCATTAATTCTTTCATTTCGGTTGGGGCTAATCTATAGGGGGCTTTTGCTACAGGTGCAGCACCAGGAATTAATTCTATTTGAAACTCTATTTCTCTATCTGGTGGTAATCCCGGAAGATCCTCAGGAAAAACATCTACATATTCATTGACAACTTCTACTTCTTTTAAATCTTTCTTATTTTTCTCTTTATCTACTACATACGCAAGGTATGCTTGACAACCTCTAGACATATATCTTCTTGCTTTCATCACAGAACAAACTGCCAATTCTCCTTTTCCTTTTTCTCCATAAATAATGATTTCTCTTCCTTCTTCATCTAAAATTCTAATTATCTTTATCTTACATGAAATTATTGCATCGTTTCTTTTTAACCAATCCATACCAATTATTGCATCAAACTCACCCATTGCTATAGGAATTAAATCTATTGAGAACTTCTTAGATTCTAATTCAATTTGATTATTTCGAATCACGTCTGTAACAAGAACAATTCTATTACCCGCCACTTCTACTTCTAAAGGACATTCTAACTTACTAAGGGGGTTAGAAAACTTCTTACAAAAATCACTCGATATAAAAGATCTACTCGCTCCAGAATCAAATAAAACATAAGCAGGATGAGTATTGATAATCATTATACCTGTGATAACATCAGTGGATTCTTTTGCTTCTGCTGCAGTAATCTGAAAAGCTCGAGCTCGACCCTTAGGGGGTTCAGATTTCTTTCCACTACTCCCTCCTTCAATCAATAACGGAGCTTTCATTCCGGTTAACAACTTCTGAACCGGTGGCAACTTCGGACAATCCCTTTGAATATGCCCCATCTCCTTGCAATTATAACACATCCTAATAGGATTTGGACATTCACTGCTAATATGACCCGGCCGCCCACATGTATAACAACCCATTTGACCGAATTTACATTCTCCCGAATGATTCTTCCCACACTTTCTACAACCATAGTCTCTTCTCGATGACTCTTTCTTCTCAAATCTTCTTCCCAAACTTCTATTCTTTTGTTCAAGTCTTTGCCTTTTATACGGTTCTTGTACATACTCCACCTTGCGCTTCTTCTTCTCTTCTTCAGTTCTATTCAAAAGATCTAACTCCCTTCTTCTTGCTGCTTCAACCATATCCTCAAAAGTCTTAGGATTATTAGTGGAAACATGTTCTCTGATGTCAGGACTCAAACAACATAGATAACGATCCATCTTCATCCGTTCATTCACAACATAGTCTGGGCAAAACCCTGCTCTGTCTAGAAATTCGTTAGTAATCTCATTCACAGTTCTACTTCCTTGTTGTAATGACAAGAATTCCCGAGTAATTTTATTCACTGCCGAAGGTGGGCAGTAGTACTCCATAAATCTTTTCTTAAAATCTCCCCAAGTCATCTTCACAATCCCTTCAGCCGGAAATAACCTCACCATAGATTCCCACCAACCCTTAGCTTGACTTCGAAGTAAATTTGATGCATAAATCACCTTATCTCTATCTGCACACTTGCAAGTTAGAAATGCACCTTCTACCTCCATAACCCACCGCATACTGATAATGGGATCAATCTCTCCCAGGAAGAGTGGTGGATTGCAGCTTGCAAAATCTTTATACGTACATCCCTTCTTATGACTTTCTGTGGGTTCTTCTTGATGATCAGTATGATCACCCTCACTTCCTGAATCTTCTTTCTCTTTCTGCTTCCATTCTTTCTCCGCGAGCACGCGGTCTATCTTCTCATCAATAATCCCTACCATATCATCTCTAACCCGTTTAATAATAAACGGTATCGCTTTCTCAAAGGCTTGGCTAATCTCCTTAGCCACAATTGTTTGCATATCTACTTCCTTGTGACCATCATCATGATGACTACCTTCTTCTTCCATTTCTACAAACTGAAATCAAATTCAGTTAATAATGACATATAAAACTATAATCTATACACAATTATAGTTTGTACGTCATACATATATACTTTCTCACTTTCTTGTCCCTTGTCCTTAATATGCCTCAAACATATTGGATACACATAATATGTCCAAAAATAGCGTTGGCCAGACGTTAATTTCAAACATATTAACTATTGTACATCCAATATCTTCAACGCATAATTAAGACTAAGGCAAATAACTCTTTCTCTACAATTAATCTTTCTTACTCTTATCTCTTCCGCAAGGCAAGCTTCTTCCCCCCTTACAAAACCTCAGCTTGGGTTCAAGTATCTACCGAGATACTCAACTCACACAAGCCAAGGCTCTGATACCAACTTGTAACACTTGTTTCTAAAACACACTAAAATTTTTTTTTTTTTAAAAGAAAACCTTCAACATTGTTTACATTACTTAACCAAAATAAAAGTTATCGTTTTACAACAACTATAATCATATTCAAGATGTTTAGAGCGGAAGCTCGTTACAAAGATTTAACTTCTAAAAAGGTCCCCATCCATGCCTGGTATGCTTGCCTTGCCTTTCATAAGTCTTTCTTACCTATAAGCATAACATCAACAAACTAAATTAGCAATAGGCTAGTGAATATACATAGGCTTATGTTAAGTAAAATCTCCAAGACTATTTAAGTCTTATAAATCTCTTCTCCCCAACTTATATAAAGTTGGTTCATGCTCCTTCTCACTATTAAAAGTTATTTGCATACCCTCGCGGTATGTGTTTAAAGTTCACTCTACCCCTCTCCGACTAATAATAGTCCATTGTACCTTCTATAGTCATATAAATGTCATTTCTAACTCTTTTACAACTAACAATTAGTTTAGATACAAGTCATACACATAAACCACACCAAAATCTACTAAAAACTGGTCTCGGGTCTCACTGCGACGCAGTGACAACAACTGCGACGCAGTGGCACACGTCTGGAACCAAAACACACCCTCTGAGTGCCCACTGCTGCAGCAGTGAGCACCACTGCGACGCAGTGGGTGCTCAGAAGGGGTGTTCTGGTTTCCTTTGCACAATCCTGCACTCTCGGGTTAAAACCGGACACTTTTAACCCTCCTTTCCGTTAATCATTTGATCATACACTAACATATACCTTACATACCTTTCAAGTAACACAAAATACATTACATAAATATATAAATATCATAAATAAGCTTCGTATACTCACCTTGATGTCGAATTACGTTCACTATCTTTACGTTGCCTTCCCTTTGCCCTTATCTTTCAAATCTTCTTTACTCCAACACCAAATTAGCTAAGTTATTCTATCTTCTATTCTTGATTCTCTTTTAATCTTTGCTAATCCACACACTTTGATTTAGAAATTTCTCAATTACTCTCCTCTAATTCTCTAGAATCCTTCTAACATCTCCCAAATTTCCATTAGAAAAATCTGCTCTTGACACCTCATAGCCTTACTCATCTTATTTTCAAAATTTGCACATTTAGTCCTTCCATTTCCAAATCTTTTTAATTTACAACTATTACTTAAATTATTAACTACATAAGTCCTTTCTAACTAAAAGTAACTATCTTTCTTACAATTTTAGTCCTTTACTTATATAAGTTCTCAAATAGCATAATTATAAAACATTTAATTTATAAACAATTAAATACTTACGAAATATTCTAATTTCCGAGAACCGGGATGTTACAATTCTTCCCTCCTTCTAAAGATTTCGTCCCCGAAATCTATTCTTCAAACAACTTAGGGTAATATTTCTTCATTTCATTCTCCGGCTCCCAAGTAAATTCCGACCCTCTTCTATGCTTCCATTGAACTTTAACCATGCTAATTTGTTTATTTCTAAGTTGCTTTATTTTCCAATCAAGAATGGCTACCGGTTCTTCTATATAATTCAACTTCTCATCGATTTCTATATCATCTAGTGGAACGAAGGTTGTTTCATCCGCAAGACACTTTCTTAAATTTGACACATGAAATGTAGGATGAATCTTATTTAGAATTTCGGGTAACTCTAATCGATAAGCAACTTTTCCAATCTTTTCTAAAATTTTAAATGGTCCAATAAATCTCGGGCTTAACTTTCCTCTTTTTCTAAATCGAATCACTCCTTTCCATGGGGAAACTTTCAACATCACAAAATCACCAACTTCAAATTCTATCGGTCTTCTCCTTTTATCGGCATAACTCTTTTGTCGATCTTGAGCCATCTTAAGTCTTTCTCTAATTTGATCTATCTTCTCTGTTGTAATTTGTACTATTTCCTTTTCTCCCAATTCTCGTTGTCCAATTTCACCCCAACATATCGGCGTTCTACATTTTCTCCCATACAACATTGTATACGGTGCACAACCTATACTCGCTTGATAGCTATTGTTGTAAGAAAATTCTACTAACGGTAAATGGTCATCCCAATTACCCCCAAAATCTATTACACACGCCCGAAGTAAATCTACCAATGTTTGAATTGTTCTTTCACTTTGCCCATCGGTTTGTGGATGATAAGCCGTGCTAATATTAAGTTTCACCCCTAACTCTTCTTGAAAGCCCCTCCAAAAGTGAGAAGTAAAACGTGTATCTCTATCCGAAACTATTGAAATTGGAACTCCATGTCTTACCACAATTTCCTTCAAAAACATCTCTGCCATTTTCTCCGATGATATAGCCTCTTTTATTGGTAAGAAATGAGCACTCTTAGTTAATCTATCCACAATCACCCAAATAGTATCATTCTTTCTTCTAGACTTTGGTAATTTCGTCACTAAATCCATGGTAATATTTTCCCATTTCCATACCGGTATTTCTAATGGTTGCATCTTTCCATACGGCTTTTGGTGTTCCGCTTTAACTTGTAGACATGTTAAACATTTTCCTACATATTTTACTATATCTCTTTTCATACCTGGCCACCAATAATCTTCTTTAAGATCTCTATACATTTTTGTACTACCGGGATGAATAGAATATTTTGACTTATGAGCTCCGTCTAGTAAAACTTTCTTACAATCCGATGTATTAGGAATCCAAATTCTTCCAAATCTAGTTTTTAAACCTCGACTATCTTCCATTAAGTTTTGTACTTGACCCACAATTCTTTCTTTCTTCCAATTCTCCTTTTTAATTGCTTCTAATTGTGCTTCTTTAACCGAATCAAAGAAATTAGCGTTAATAACCAAAGCTAAGGAGTAAAGTTTCATTTCCGGTTGTGAACTCTTCCTACTCAATGCATCCGCAACGACATTTGCCTTTCCGGTGTGGTATCGTATATCACAATCGTAATCCTTCACCAGATCTAACCATCTACGTTGTCTCATACTAAGATCGTTTTGAGTAAAGAAATATTGCAAACTTTTATGATCCGTATAGATTGTACATCTTTCTCCGTAAAGGTAATGCCTCCATATCTTTAATGCAAACACAACGGCCGCTAATTCCAAATCTCGTACCGGGTATTTCTTTTCATTTTCTTTCAACTGTCTTGAAGCATAAGCAATAACCCTTCCATGTTGCATCAAAACACATCCTAAACCGGTATATGAAGCATCACTATAAACTACCAAATCTTTCGTCCCATCCGGTAAAACTAATACCGGTGCTTCACTTAATTTCTTCTTTAAAATCTGGAATGCTTCTTCTTGTTTTTCCTTCCATTCAAACTTCTTATTCTTTCTAGTTAACTCGGTTAAACTTGAAGCTATTTTAGAAAAATCTTGAATAAATCTTCGATAATAACCCGCAAGACCGAGAAAACTACGAATTTCCTTCACATTTTTCGGAGAATTCCAATTGACAATTGCTTCAATTTTCGCCGGATCTACTTTTATACCTTCTGCATTTACTACATGACCCAAAAATTGAACTTCTTCTAACCAAAATTCACATTTAGAAAATTTTGCATATAATTTTTCTCGTCTAAGAATCTCCAACAATTGTCGTAAATGATCTGCATGTTCTTCTTTACTCTTCGAATATATTAAGATATCATCAATAAAAACTATAACCGATTTGTCTAACATCGTTCTACAAACTCTATTCATCAAATCCATAAAAGCAGCGGGGGCATTTGTCAACCCGAAAGGCATAACCAAAAATTCATAATGACCATACCTCGTGCGAAAAGCTGTTTTGGTACATCTTCTTCCTTTACTTTCAACTGATGGTAACCCGACCTTAAATCTATCTTTGAAAAGAATTTCGCCCCTTGTAACTGATCAAACAAATCATCTATCCTCGGTAACGGGTATTTATTCTTAACTGTTAATTTATTAAGTTCTCGATAGTCTATACACATACGCATGCTTCCATCTTTCTTTTTCACAAATAAAATCGGTGCACCCCAGGGAGAAAAACTAGGACGAATAAAACCCTTGTCTAACAATTCTTGCAATTGAGTCATTAATTCTTTCATTTCGGTTGGGGCTAATCTATAGGGGGCTTTTGCTACAGGTGCAGCACCAGGAATTAATTCTATTTGAAACTCTATTTCTCTATCTGGTGGTAATCCGGAAGATCCTCAGGAAAAACATCTACATATTCATTGACAACTTCTACTTCTTTTAAATCTTTCTTATTTTTCTCTTTATCTACTACATACGCAAGGTATGCTTGACAACCTCTAGACATATATCTTCTTGCTTTCATCACAGAACAAACTGCCAATTCTCCTTTTCCTTTTTCTCCATAAATAATGATTTCTCTTCCTTCTTCATCTAAAATTCTAATTATCTTTATCTTACATGAAATTATTGCATCGTTTCTTTTTAACCAATCCATACCAATTATTGCATCAAACTCACCCATTGCTATAGGAATTAAATCTATTGAGAACTTCTTAGATTCTAATTCAATTTGATTATTTCGAATCACGTCTGTAACAAGAACAATTCTATTACCCGCCACTTCTACTTCTAAAGGACATTCTAACTTACTAAGGGGGTTAGAAAACTTCTTACAAAAATCACTCGATATAAAAGATCTACTCGCTCCAGAATCAAATAAAACATAAGCAGGATGAGTATTGATAATCATTATACCTGTGATAACATCAGTGGATTCTTTTGCTTCTGCTGCAGTAATCTGAAAAGCTCGAGCTCGACCCTTAGGGGGTTCAGATTTCTTTCCACTACTCCCTCCTTCAATCAATAACGGAGCTTTCATTCCGGTTAACAACTTCTGAACCGGTGGCAACTTCGGACAATCCCTTTGAATATGCCCCATCTCCTTGCAATTATAACACATCCTAATAGGATTTGGACATTCACTGCTAATATGACCCGGCCGCCCACATGTATAACAACCCATTTGACCGAATTTACATTCTCCCGAATGATTCTTCCCACACTTTCTACAACCATAGTCTCTTCTCGATGACTCTTTCTTCTCAAATCTTCTTCCCAAACTTCTATTCTTTTGTTCAAGTCTTTGCCTTTTATACGGTTCTTGTACATACTCCACCTTGCGCTTCTTCTTCTCTTCTTCAGTTCTATTCAAAAGATCTAACTCCCTTCTTCTTGCTGCTTCAACCATATCCTCAAAAGTCTTAGGATTATTAGTGGAAACATGTTCTCTGATGTCAGGACTCAAACAACATAGATAACGATCCATCTTCATCCGTTCATTCACAACATAGTCTGGGCAAAACCCCGCTCTGTCTAGAAATTCGTTAGTAATCTCATTCACAGTTCTACTTCCTTGTTGTAATGACAAGAATTCCCGAGTAATTTTATTCACTGCCGAAGGTGGGCAGTAGTACTCCATAAATCTTTTCTTAAAATCTCCCCAAGTCATCTTCACAATCCCTTCAGCCGGAAATAACCTCACCATAGATTCCCACCAACCCTTAGCTTGACTTCGAAGTAAATTTGATGCATAAATCACCTTATCTCTATCTGCACACTTGCAAGTTAGAAATGCACCTTCTACCTCCATAACCCACCGCATACTGATAATGGGATCAATCTCTCCCAGGAAGAGTGGTGGATTGCAGCTTGCAAAATCTTTATACGTACATCCCTTCTTATGACTTTCTGTGGGTTCTTCTTGATGATCAGTATGATCACCCTCACTTCCTGAATCTTCTTTCTCTTTCTGCTTCCATTCTTTCTCCGCGAGCACGCGGTCTATCTTCTCATCAATAATCCCTACCATATCATCTCTAACCCGTTTAATAATAAACGGTATCGCTTTCTCAAAGGCTTGGCTAATCTCCTTAGCCACAATTGTTTGCATATCTACTTCCTTGTGACCATCATCATGATGACTACCTTCTTCTTCCATTTCTACAAACTGAAATCAAATTCAGTTAATAATGACATATAAAACTATAATCTATACACAATTATAGTTTGTACGTCATACATATATACTTTCTCACTTTCTTGTCCCTTGTCCTTAATATGCCTCAAACATATTGGATACACATAATATGTCCAAAAATAGCGTTGGCCAGACGTTAATTTCAAACATATTAACTATTGTACATCCAATATCTTCAACGCATAATTAAGACTAAGGCAAATAACTCTTTCTCTACAATTAATCTTTCTTACTCTTATCTCTTCCGCAAGGCAAGCTTCTTCCCCCCTTACAAAACCTCAGCTTGGGTTCAAGTATCTACCGAGATACTCAACTCACACAAGCCAAGGCTCTGATACCAACTTGTAACACTTGTTTCTAAAACACACTAAAAATTTTTTTTTTTTAAAAGAAAACCTTCAACATTGTTTACATTACTTAACCAAAATAAAAGTTATCGTTTTACAACAACTATAATCATATTCAAGATGTTTAGAGCGGAAGCTCGTTACAAAAGATTTAACTTCTAAAAAGGTCCCCATCCATGCCTGGTATGCTTGCCTTGCCTTTCATAAGTCTTTCTTACCTATAAGCATAACATCAACAAACTAAATTAGCAATAGGCTAGTGAATATACATAGGCTTATGTTAAGTAAAATCTCCAAGACTATTTAAGTCTTATAAATCTCTTCTCCCAACTTATATAAAGTTGGTTCATGCTCCTTCTCACTATTAAAAGTTATTTGCATACCCTCGCGGTATGTGTTTAAAGTTCACTCTACCCCTCTCCGACTAATAATAGTCCATTGTACCTTCTATAGTCATATAAATGTCATTTCTAACTCTTTTACAACTAACAATTAGTTTAGATACAAGTCATACACATAAACCACACCAAAATCTACTAAAAACTGGTCTCGGGTCTCACTGCGACGCAGTGACAACAACTGCGACGCAGTGGCACACGTCTGGAACCAAAACACACCCTCTGAGTGCCCACTGCTGCAGCAGTGAGCACCACTGCGACGCAGTGGGTGCTCAGAAGGGGTGTTCTGGTTTCCTTTGCACAATCCTGCACTCTCGGGTTAAAACCGGACACTTTTAACCCTCCTTTCCGTTAATCATTTGATCATACACTAACATATACCTTACATACCTTTCAAGTAACACAAAATACATTACATAAATATATAAATATCATAAATAAGCTTCGTATACTCACCTTGATGTCGAATTACGTTCACTATCTTTACGTTGCCTTCCCTTTGCCCTTATCTTTCAAATCTTCTTTACTCCAACACCAAATTAGCTAAGTTATTCTATCTTCTATTCTTGATTCTCTTTTAATCTTTGCTAATCCACACACTTTGATTTAGAAATTTCTCAATTACTCTCCTCTAATTCTCTAGAATCCTTCTAACATCTCCCAAATTTCCATTAGAAAAATCTGCTCTTGACACCTCATAGCCTTACTCATCTTATTTTCAAAATTTGCACATTTAGTCCTTCCATTTCCAAATCTTTTTAATTTACAACTATTACTTAAATTATTAACTACATAAGTCCTTTCTAACTAAAAGTAACTATCTTTCTTACAATTTTAGTCCTTTACTTATATAAGTTCTCAAATAGCATAATTATAAAACATTTAATTTATAAACAATTAAATACTTACGAAATATTCTAATTTCCGAGAACCGGGATGTTACATAGTATATATTATAGATAGATAGATTATAGATATAGATATATTAAATTAACTTTACCAATTTTTATTTATTTATATTTTTTTCTTATTTAATCGCGTCTTATAACAATATAATATAAGTTATTGTTTTCTTATTAATAATTAACAACCATGTATTTTGAAGATCATATCTTTTAATAAATTTAGGACAACTTAAACGTCTTAGGATGCGTTTACTTGAAAAAAACCTTTTTAGTAAATTTAAAAAAAAGACTTAGAAAATAGAAAACATATTCAAATGTGATTTTTTCTAAAATTTTTCTAAGAAAACAGAAAACTAAGTTTTCTAAGTTATAACTAAACTTTGGAAAACTCATTCTTATTATTTTCAACTATTTTTCATTTTATTAATAGAAAACTTCAATTGATAACTTTATTCAAAATTTTTTAAGATTTTCTAGAAATAAAAATTCTTATCTTTTTGTTGGAAAATGAAAATAGAATACTTAGAAATATTTTCTATAACTAAACGGAACCTAAACTTTTTATTTTGCTCATATTTTTAATTGAAAGAAGAAGCCAACCAAAACAAAGCTGTTGAAAAAAAAAAGGTTTTGGTGGTAAAATTAGGGTTTGATTTTGGATGGCTATATGGGAAGAAGAAGATGATGTTATTAGTCCGGTGTTGTTTCGACGGCGAACAGTAATATCAGTTCAACGGCGATCCCGTCCCTGGATTGTGGCTGAAGAAGATGACGATCCGATAAAAATTGTGGAATCGGATGAGATGACTTGTAAAACCCATTATAAATGCATTTTGGGACGAAATTGTATCAACCCGAATCGAAAAAATGGACCATTAACAGTTCTAGTGAACCAAAACGATGTATTGAATTGCCCCATTTGTCTTGATTTATTACACCCCCCTATCTTTCAGGTAACCTTTTTTCCCTTTTAATGTACAATACATATTTTTTTAAGCTTTCTACTTTATATTATTTCAGTGTGAGAACGGAGATATAGTTTGCTCTTCATGTCATTCCAAGCTGCTAGAGGATGAAAAAAAGTGTCCTTTTTGCCTTATGTCGATTCATAATAATATTCGTCGCTGTCATGGTCTTGAGAAGTTTATCGAGTCCATTAGTAAGATATCATGTAAAAATGCATTCAATGGTTGCAAAAAGTTGTTGGATTACAATAACAAGAGTAACCACGAGGATACATGTCCATATGCTTCTTGCAAATGCCCTTACCCGTCATGTTACTACAGCGGTTTATCAAGTAAAGTCTACAACCACTTTAGTGCTCAACACGCAGCTTCAGTTATCGCTTTCGCCTACGATACCACCTTCTCTGTTTTTGTAGACATTATTAACCCGAAAAAAGAAAACCACATGATGTTTCTTCAAGAACAAAACGGAAACGTTGTATTTGTTCTTCATCTTGAATTTCAAGAACAAGGACAAGGAGGTGTTTTTTATCTTGAGTTTGTCGGCCCGGGCTCTCTAAAACATAAGTTTATTTATCAACTCACTGCTGAAACTGTCGATTCCTCTCTTTCGTTGAAATCTGTACCAGAGATGAATACAGAGTGGTCCTCGTCCTCCCCAAGAAAGAATTACATTTCAGTTCCATCCGGGTTCGCTGATTCCAATGGCTTTCTGTCTTTATCTGTCAGCATAAACGAACGTATCTCATCTAATTCTGACCAAGAGGTTGGGGATGAGTTTGTAAACGAGTATAATCTTTCAAATGGTTCCATACTGCTACTCACGAATCCCGACGTGATGAATTGCTCGATCTGTCTCCATCCATTGTTCACCCCTTGCTTCCAGGTATCATTACATCTCTCTCGCTTTATAACACTGTTTTGTGTATATTATATAATAATAAGCTTTTACTACAACTACTTACTGCATAATCCTAGGAATAATCTTATAAGTCTAAGAAACATATTCTGCACTCTTATCCATTAGGGCGTCGTTAATATATTACACCAGGGGACCTCTCGAGAACACCTAAAATGTCGTGGTAACACGAATTTTTCCTCTTACGTTCACATGCTTTATTTTCTATTATACCATTTTCTTTGTCCCTCATGTATGTATTGTTTTTCTGTTTGTTAGTCAGCGTAGGACAAAATACAGGTAATTTCAGTACTTTTGTGAACAGAGTAAGTTTACATGGTTGTCAATTGGGTGAAAACCGTATGCTAGATCAATCTGTTAGTTTTGACTAGATTGACGAAATGGCTATTGTCTATTATCTTTAGGCTGTAGGTTTAGGACTTCTTGTAGTTCTTTTAGAACATTAGCGTATCGGTTTGTTAGCCGTTTGTAAAACGTATGTTTCATTTGATGAAGTGGGACTTCTGCAATGTGTTTATTGATTGGCCAATATAAAGTAGATCATAAACCTTTTCAAAGTATATTTTAATTTTTTCTAAACAGTTAAGTGGAGTTCCATTTGTACTAAATAATAACGCTTGAGAACATAACGGGCCTCGTTCAATCACAAATTTTGATTGTTATGCTTGCTTATCAGTTTTCATATCATGATAGAGTAGATAATCATGTGTCATTCTGGTCATTTAGGTATAATATAACCACCACGCATTTTTATAAGTTCGGGTTTGTATTTTGTTAAAAGGGTGCTTTTGAGCTGAATCCATATTGTTCCGAACCTGTTTGGTAACTTTTTAAAAGCCACTTTTGACCCGTTACCCAACCCGCCTGTTTTGCCATGTCTAACCTTTTGTTAGGTAATCGCAAGGGTGTATTCCAGTATCAGGTTGAGTAAATGCATATATTTGGGGGAAGTTTTTTTTTGGGTAATGACTCTATTGTATTGCAGTATGAGAACGGAAATATAGTGTGCTCCATATGTTGCTCCAAGGTGGAGAAAAAATGTCCCCAGTGTTTTCCAATTGGTTATAACTATAACCGTTGCCGAGGTATTGAGAAGGTGACTGAATCAAGCAAGGTATCATGTAAAAATGCTGAGTATGGTTGCCATAAATGTTCAGTTGTTACCATGAACTTTAACATTTGTTAAAAAAAATTTATTATTTTTTCTAGGATCATGATTGGTTGATCAAATATTTCACAAGTAATGGCATACCGATACAAGAAGAAGAACGTAATGTTAGTGGCCGAAATTGGGGGTCACTAAACATTCAAGGTTTATACATCTTAATTGTTCAATGTTCTAATTTCCCCTTTCATTCATTTATATTATGTATAATCGTTACTTTTTTGCAGAAGATAGGGCTTCATTTCTTGATGACTCGGAGAAAACTATGTTTCATCTACCCGTAAAAGATTTGTCTGCTATCGATCTTTCGGGGGAGAAGGATCTCGATTTGAAATTTGATACGGATAATACCATGGGCAAGGTCAGTTTCTTTATATGTATGTAGTATAACTTATGGGGTTAAAGTCGTGTATATTTTTATTAAGATGTTCCCTGTTAATCATAACAGAAAGATACACTTACTGCGATGAGCTTTTACACCCCAAGTTCTTCCTCTGCAATGGTTAGTTTTAGTTTTCCTTCTTTTCTTTTGTATTAATTTGACACTGTACGCATAAGTTAATTAATAATTTTTAATCTTTTGAATATCAGGCATTGAAGAACAGCCTTGAGTCAAGTGAGTATGTCCGGTTGGCCGATGGGAGTAATATCACTGAATTTAAGCATGTCCTAGTTGTTGCTCCACGGTACACTTATAACAAAATATTTTCTTTTTTAATATCTTCAAAATATTTGAACTATATGTACCTTTTTATTTCAGCGGAATGCATAACTTGAAACTATGTGACAAGCTGTTCGAGCTAGAGAACCCTGAGCTGCAACATGGACGAAAGAAACATGTAGTACGAATCTTGTATAGAAGGATAGTTTCCATGCTTGTACTACCGAAGGTACTTATCTTTCTATTTTCCCTTTTCCGTCAGTCTTTTGTGAACAGAGTAATATGTTAGTTTTAAATATCATGTATGAAAACCGTTTGCTAGATTAATATGTTAGTTTTGTCTATGTTGACGAAATGGCTATTGGCTAGTGCTATCATTTGATCCTTGTTATATTTAGGTTGTAAGTTGAGGACTTCATTTACGTATCTGTTTCTTGGCTGTTCAGTTTGATTGAGTTATCTTTAATATGATGAAGACTTCTGTCATGTGTTTAGTAGTTAGTCATATAATTTGATTGAGTTGCCTTTGTGCATGTGATGTATTTAGTCATATAATTTATACATCAGATATTGTAGATCACAGACCTCTTAAACGTATTTTTTGATTTTTTCTAACTAGAGAATAATCGGTTTCAAAGTTGAGTGGAGTTTCCTTTGGACTAATAAATAACTCTTGAGAACATAAGGGGCCTCGTTAAATTACCAATTTTGCTTGTTATTCGTGCTTTTCAGTTTTCCTATCCCGATAAATATAGACATTAAATACATAATTATGTGTTTTTTCTGGTCAAACAGGTATCACAACACATTTTGTAAGTTCGGGTTTGTATCTTGTTAAAGGTCTCCCTGTCTACCACTTCTGACCCGTTACCCAACCCACCCGTTTTGCCATGCTTAAACTTTTTCCTCCTTAGTGTAGCATTCTTATATTAACATTTCGTTTTTATGCAGCCCCCAGGACATACTTATGTCGTGATCTCTTTGGACTCTCCTCTGGATTATGGTCCAGGTGAAAATGTTACGTTCCAACAAGTGGTTTTTCAATTTAATCCAAATCTAAAGATGAAAAAAAGTGGAGTTCATATTCATGTTGCTGTAATTGAATTACTCGAAATGCTGACTGGAAAAAGATCAATTGGGCCTGGTAGTTTTCTTGCTAGTGACAGTGTTTCTCCTTGTTTTCGAACGTCGATGGACAACGATGGTGAGACTTGGGGCAGCCTTTATCCTCTTGATGACGCGATACTCTTCCTACCTTCACCGGTTACTAAAATTCATCATGACAAGGTATTTTTTGTGCTAAAAATAATAATGATATTTCATTAATTATGTTAAAAATAATAATGATTTTTTGTGTTTTCTTGCAGATTGAGGAGGTAGAGTTTGTGTTAACAGAAGCTACTTTCAACCTTGTTGTTACTCAGAAGGGGGCGGGTCCAAAAGTTTTTCGTCAAATCCAAAGCAAAGAATATGGGAACATGGTAGAGTATGTAAAGTCAAAGGGTTTAAAGATTAGGGGCGAGAGTGACGATGATGCCTTTAAATCAAAGGGTTTCGCCTTATATTCAAAAAACCGTCTACAGGTGGTGTATTGATTTCATATTTTTAGTAAAAGTTTCAAAGACAATTGATATTAATAAAATTGTCATCTTTTGATTTCAGGAACTGATGATTGAGTACCCTAAACGTTCACGTACGTCTATTGAGAAAGAAATTAAAGACGGATAGAAATGTCAGGTAAGCAACATAAATGCCCTTTTAGTAATGTTTTTCTTTCTCTCTAAATTAACCACATTGATTCTCAACAGCGGAAACAAAGGCTTTTTGTGACTTGATTGGCTAGATTTTAGGAGAGCAAAGAAGTGATCTCAGAGCTTTGGATGTGTTTTTAAATCTGGTTTGTTAACGGGTGTTTGTGATACAATTTTTATGTTTGTGTTTAAAGACCTCTTTTGATGGGGTGAATTTTGTTTAGGCTTTATGCCCTTTGGATTCTATAAATTTCTCTTCCTTTTTTTTAGTTACAGTATCTTTTTGAAAACATAGGATAGTCTTTCAAGTGACAAATATGAGGTAAACAAATTACTCATTCCAAATCCGTAACCCATTCCATTTCTTTTCCGTTTGAGATCCAAATTAACCCAAAATTATGACCATGGGTCGATATTGTTAAGTTTAGTTTTATTTATTTGTTTGAATTGATGTTTGTTTCATCATGAGCAATCCATATAGAGATAGCAAAATACCCTCACCCGATTTGACGGTGTATGGGTCAATATTACGAGGTCTAGTTTTATTTGTGAATAGATATATTGAGTTTGACTACAACTTTGAATATGTAATAAGTCATTAGGCCACAAATCAGCCAAACTTTTATGTTTAAAGTATAATGATGTTATAATATATATATATTTGTTTTCACTTATGTAAAGAACTTTATGAGCTTATTATATTATTGAAATTGAAATTACATTACTGAAGCTCATAGGCCTAAGCTTAAAATAAACGGACCATAGTAGAAATAATGCAAAAATTTAGTGTATTTTAGAATAATCATTCTTATCCGTCCCTAAAAACAAACTTTAATTCAAAAACCATCCCTTGTACGTTGTAGTTTGTCAAAATTGGTGGTAAAATTAGGGTTTGATTGTCCATGGCGATATGTGAAGAAGAAGACGATGATGCTGTTTTCTTTCGACGGCGATCGGAATCTAAATCAGTAGTATCAGTTCAGCGGCGATCCCGTTATTGGATTGTGGCGGAAGATGATGATCCGATAAAAATTGTGGAATCGAAAGAGATGACTTGTAAACGCCATTATGAGGGACGAAATTGTATTAACCCGAATCGAAAAAATGGACCATTAACAGTTCTAGTCACACAAAGCTACGTATTGAATTGTCCCATTTGTCTTGATTTATTACACCCCCCTATCTTTCAGGTATTTTTAATGTACAATATAATCATCATCATATAGTTAGTTTGTGTGTTAATTTATATTATTTCAGTGTGAGAACGGAGATATACTTTGCTCTTCATGTAATTCCAAGCTGCTAGAGGATGAAAAAAAATGTCCTTTTTGCCTTATGCCGATTCATAATCACATCCTTCGTTGTCATGGTCTTGAGAAGTTTATCGAGTCCATTAGTAAGATTTCATGTAAAAATGCATTCAATGGTTGCAAAAAATTGTTGGATTACATGTCCATATGTTTCTTGCAAATGCCCTTACCCGTCGTGTTACTACAGCGGTTTATCAAGTAAAGTCTACAACCACTTTAGTGCTCAACACGCAGCTTCAGTTATCGCTTTCGCCTACGATACCACCTTCTCTGTTTCAGTAGACGTTATTAACCAAAAGAAGAACCACATGACGTTTCTTCAAGAACTAAACGATAAAGTTGTTTTTGTTCTTAATTATGAATTTCAAGAACAAGGACAAGGAGGTGTTTTTTATCTTGAGTTTGTCGGCCCGGGCTCATTAAAACATAACTTCATTTATCAACTCACTGCTCAAACTGTCGATTCCTCTCTTTCGTTGAAATCTGTACCAGAGATGAAAACAGAGTGGTCCTCCTCCTCCCCACCAAAGAATTACGTTACAGTTCCATCCGGGTTCGCTGATTCCAACGGCTTTCTGTCTTTATCTGTCTGCATAAACAAACGTATCTCATCTAATTCTGATCAAGAGGTTGGGGATGAGTTTGTAAACGAGTATAATCTTTCAAATGGTGCCATAAGGTTAGTACTGGTACTAACCAATCCCGATGTAATGAATTGCTCGATCTGTCTCCATCCATTGTTCACCCCTTGCTTCCAGGTATCATTACATCTCTCTCGCTTAATAACCTTGTTTTGTGTATATTATATAATAATAAGCTTTTACTACAGCTACTTACTGCATAATCTAGGAATAATCTTATAAGTCTAAGAAACATACTCTGCACTCTTAGCCATTAGGGCGTCGATAATATATTACATCAGGGAACCTCTCGAGAACACCTAAAATGTCGAATTTTCCCTCTCGTTCACATTTTTTTTTTTTTTTTTTTTTTTTTTTTTTTTTTTTTTTTTTTTTTTTCTGATATACCATTTTCTTTGTCCCTCATGTTCATGTATGTATTGTTTTTCTGTTTGTTAGTCAGCATAAGTCAAATTACGAGTGATTTCAGTACTTTTCTGAACAGAGTATGTTTACATGGTTGTCAATTGGGTGAAAACCGTTTGCTAGATCAATCTGTTAGTTTTGTCTAGATTGACGAAATGGCTATTGTCTATATTATCTTTACGCTGTAGGTTTAAAGGACTTCTTTTAGAAGCGTATCGGTTTGTTAGACGTTTTTAAAACTTATGTTATTCGTGCTTTTCAGTTTTCGTATCATGATATATACAGTACATACTTATGTAATATATCTGGTCATTTAGGTATAATATAACCACTACACTTTTTTTAAGCTCGGGTCTGTATCTTGTTAATAGGATCCTTTTGACCCGAATCCATTTTCATCTAAACCTGTTTGGTAACTTTTTAAAAGCGACTTTTGACCCGTCACCCAACCCACCCGTTTTGCCATGCATGTAATCACAAGGGTGTATTCCAGTATCAGGTTGAGTAAATGCATGAATATAACAAGAAACCTGTCGCATTTTGTTTGCTTTTTTATTTTTATTTTATGGTATTGCAGTATGAGAACGGAAATATAGTGTGCTCCATATGTTGCTCCAAGGTGGAGAAAAAATGTCCCAAGTGTTTTCCGATTGGTTATAACTATAACCGTTGCCGAGGTCTTGAGAAGGTGACTGAATCAAGCAAGGTATCATGTAAAAACGCTGAGTATGGTTGCGGAGAAAGATTGCTTTACAATATGATGGCGAGTCTACACGAGGAATCGTGTAGGTATGCCTTGTGTTTTTGCCCTCATCCATCATGTCGCTTTGCTGGTATAGGGATAGACCTGTACCGACACTTTGGCATCGAACATGCAGCTGTCATCACCAGGTTCACATACGACACCGCTTTTTCTCTATATGTAGACATAAATGAAAAGCACATGTTTCTTCAAGAACAACGCCAAAACGGAAGAGGTGCAATCTTCGTCCTCAATCATCAAGTTCAAGAGCACGGACGAGCTTTTTATCTTGATTGTGTGTGCTCAAACGCAAATAAAAAGTATTATATGTATCAACTGAGTGCCAAAAGCATGGAGAAAACTGTGTCTTTTAAAGCTCTCCCAGAGGTGCTCACAAAGTGGTCAAATCGTTCTCCCCCAAAGAATTACTTAACGGTCCCATCTGATTTTGCAAGTTACAACGAGCCACTCTCTCTTTCTATCCGCATAAGGAAAGGTATATTTATATAAAGTTCAAACGAGAACCAAAAGAACCACCAAAAAGGTCTTAATTCACTCATGTTCAAGTGCGTTAACATGTAAAAACTTAAATCGAGCAACAATAAGATGATGAAAATTAAAATTTTCGTTGTACTCATTTTTAACAGTAATGAGTTTTTATACGTGAACACATGGGAATAAAGATTTTTTTTATTTTTGTTATCGTTTGAACCTAACCCGATATGAGTCATTGAATCTCGTGTGCTTAACTAATAATGTAATCGTTTTGTTTCTTTTTTTTGAGTAGGAATTGAAGCTTCGAGATGGGTTTTATTTGGAGACAATTGGAATGGGGAAATGGGAGAGAAAGCAGAAGTTACTTTGTAATATGTATGTATATTATTAATTATTAATATTAATTAATCTTTTAGGTGGTGATTACGATTAAGCTATATATTTAGTATACATACTCCAATTTATTTATGTGAGCTGACTTTGGTTCATAACATTTTGTTTCGTTGATGACTTATTTTCTGAGCCGACTTATACAAAACGCTACCGAAATCAAATTTGATACCACCGGTTTAATCCGTGCGCACATGACTTGAACGTAACATAACCTTTTCATTATTCTCGCTAAAGGAAAAATAACAAAAGATTGAAATAGAACCAAAAATTTCTTTAAAAATGGAAAACAAAATATAAATAACCGGATCTCCATCAATTAAACAAATAGATTATCACTTAAAATACTACAATAAACATGTATCTAGATGTTCTTTGTTATATCCAACTATTGACGATGTCGGGTTTCAAGGTCACATCCTTTGTTCATCTCTTCCAATATTCACGACATCATCAATGGCTTATAATAGCACTAACTATAGATCATCTTATTGAAACAAACATTTATTCAAATAAATAAATAAGACGAAATTTCATATATACCCTTACAACAAATGTAACTATAGATCATCTTATCGAAACAAACATGGAAAACCCAAAATATCAGTCCTCAAATTTTTTGAAAATACTTGTATATACCAAAGACAAATTAATCATAGTTTTCTATTTTTAATTTTTAAATCTCATAATTGACCATTATGTCCCTTTTCCATTATCGCCATCTACAAGCGACACATTAAGTAAAATCGAATAATATTAATAAAAACATGTAGTGTATTTAATACATGAGCATTATGAGTAATGTAATGAAAATAATAATTTATTAATTATATCTATATTATTTAAACTATTTTCTATTTACAAAAACTTTTTTAAAACAGAATGAATAATCAGTTTACAAAGGATAGATACGATATAAAAATATTGTACATAGATATTTGAGCGATACTCTATAGTCTATAAGTCTATAGTTTTAGGTTAATTGGGCCTTGTGAATGTTACTAGCTGGTTGGATTGGGCTAAAAAGAAAACAAAGATCTATATCTATAATCTATAATATCTTATCAAAAACAAAACGACAAAAAGGGTGTAACAAAAATCATATACTAATATATGATCTAAAAGGGATTAGAAGATTAACTTTTACACTTTTCAATTAAAGTGATAATGTCATATGATACTCCATTATTACAAATTATTTTTGTTTTAACACTTCTATTTTAAATATAGATTTAACACTTTAACTTTAGTTATATTTAAAAAAGATATAGTTTAATATCATTACTTTAAGCGTTAAATATTTTTATATATAGATTTTTTTCTTACAAAGAAAACGATTTTTTTTTTAAATTGTTTTTTGATTTTTTCTTTCTAAGAAAATAAATCGTTGGCGGGAACAAATCTACATGACGAACATTTTTGAAATCATTGCTTGAGCTATGGAGGAGTTTGTTTCTTCGATTCCAAAGGACCCATACACAATATATAGAATTCCATTAATCACCCTCACCACCGTTATATGTTCATTCGACAGGAAGCTGCCTTGAATTATGTCCACCAGAGAACAATTTTGAGGTGGAGATATGTTCCACCACCTCCACACTTTTCGCCATAAACCCATTGAATATCGACATTTAAAGACAGAATGGTCTAGTGTTTCATATTCCTCGTCACAAAGTAAACATTGCGTGGAATTGAGAGAAACTCCTCTTGAACTTAGGTTGACACGAGAGGGGAGGCGATTAAGAAAAATTCGCCAAACGCACACATTTACTTTCAAGGGGACCCAGGAATTCCAAATGAAATCGCCGACAATTGAGAATAGAGGATTGAATTAGGGAGGAAAGTCGCTTCACTGAAAAAACTCCATTTGGGTCACTTATTCAAAACCACATGTCTTGTGTGTTCGAAGATAGCGTAAGGTCCTTTATACTATAAAGTAAAGAATTCAACTCATCTTTGTTTCTGCCTCTTAGTTCACGCTTCCAATCCCAATATCCGACCCACGTACCATCATGAAGGGACCATCTATCGCAAACCAAAGACGCAAATCTTTTTATCTAAGCTGACATCATAAAATTGCCGTGTCACATGCTTAAACTGTCCACATATGACCATATTTAAACCGATGATGTCATTTTCCAACGTGTAATTTTCTTAGTTTTTCGAATTAAATTCAAATTTAGTAGGTTTTTAAAAATAAAGCCAGTGAATCTTGCGTGTTTTTTTTTTTTTTTTGGGAGATACAAACATTTTCATTGGCGGGTATTGAATCGACCATGCATCTTCTTCAAAATAAGACCAG
This sequence comes from Senecio squalidus, assembly GCA_910822075.1. NCBI lineage: Eukaryota > Viridiplantae > Streptophyta > Magnoliopsida > Asterales > Asteraceae > Senecio > Senecio squalidus. The sequence goes on from CAJVGC010000582.1 coordinate 12,004,746, forward strand.
ATACGATCATGATTGAATCAGTCATGCTTCTTGAGGACAGAGAAGCTTTTTTTTCTTTTTGGTTGGATAAGACTGTACTTTGAATTTAGGGTGATAACAAGGTAAGACAAAACACGTTTCAATCCATTTTCTTTGCTAAAAATTGAACATCAAGACATATGATTTGCGCAGATTTGTATGAAAGCTCAGATTGTTTCAGTTTGTCTCTGCTCTGGTAATAACTCATCTCTCCATGTTCTTTTATTGACAACGATTGTGATTTGTTAATTTTTTCTTTTTCCAGACGAGGAAACACGTTATATGAATCATTAGTAAGTTTTTGTTTGATTTCAGTTTACGGTTCCATAATTTTGGCCTCAAGTTTGTTTGATTAACACCAACTATATTATGCATACCATTGGCTTTGATAAAATGCTTGACAAATCTTAGAAACGGTCCCTCTTTTTATGCATATCATAGGCTTAATCAAATTATAGTTTCACAATATGATTTTCTTTGTTTGGAAGTGGCCTTTGTTTTCCTTTATCTTTTCTGTTTGACTACAAGGAAGTCTAAACGAGGAAAAATCAAATTTAGGCGGCAACTATGCTCTTAACTATGGATGTGGTATTTTCGACTCATTTAGTGATGAAATGGTCGATTTGGGTGTCTCTCTAACAGGTCAATAATCAACAGCTACAAACACATTCATCTTTCTTAACTTTAAATAATTTGACCCGTTGCCCAAACCCGTCAACCAACTCATCTTTAAGCCTCTAATAATATGTGTCTTTTGATTTATATATTTTTTACAAAACTAAATGTATATTTGTCACTTTATATAATTTTTCAAGTAATTGACTTATAGTTTTACTTTTTTGCTTATGTGTAGCTTCTTTTCGGGGATGCTTAAATTTCATGTTTAGAGCGCATTTATATTGGAATGTAGTTCATTGGTCATTACAAGTTACAAAATTTATTTACTCAATAATAATTATAATTTTGTTATGTATGTTGAAATAAATAAAAACTTATACATTTTTGAGACATGATACTTATTTCGAAGTGTGTAGAATTTTGAGTTTTAAATAAAAGTTTATAGTCTTGTAATTATTGAAATCATGAGATAAATGTATATGTAGGGTTGTGACTTTATATTGTCCTTTGTTGGATAACCAATCTATTTTCTGTGTGTTTGCTAACTTTTTGAAATCAGAGTAAACAACGTATTATGAATATAATTTTTCAACTACTAAAATTTATCAATATATTTTAACGATGATTTCTTATATAATCGCGTGTATCATACTGGAAATAAGCTAGTAACCTAGGATAGACCTCTTTTAGAGCTTGGCTAGTGTTGCCCCACATGTCACTCCAAAATTTGGTATGACTACCATTTCCAATTTTCCTAATGATAGAGCTAGCGGTCCTCAATGGCCTTCCATGTTTTCACCATTCCACTCCACTGCTATTATTGTTGGAAGAAATAATTTTATTGTAGCAACCATCATCACCATATATTTCGACGATAACCTTTTTCTATAAAGCGGAAGTTTCAGCATGAAACCTTCATTTTTTGATCTCAAACATCCAATTCCAAGGCTACCTGCTTTCTTGCTAATTTTTTTCACCTCGTCTTTAAATCCCCAAAAGAACCGAGCGTGAATAGATTCAAGTTTCTTAATGACATTAACAGGAGCTCTAAAAATAGAAGAGTAATAAAGAGGAAGAGATCTGAGGATTGATTTCCATGAAGATAGCCGTTTGACAAACAGGTCAACTATACCATAATTCCAACTCTCCTTTCTTTTCATATTACCACCTACCGGAAGTCCCAGGTAAATAAAAGGCAAAATGTCGTGTCTACATTGTATGGCGGGGTTCACACCAATACTATACAAGCTACTTTTTGATACATCAACTTTTAATCCCGAATCGTCGTGAAAACATGAGAGGATGTTGATCAAGTTAACCATATTCTCCTTGGACCAAGCACGGAATTGCAGAAGGGACAAGTTTGTATCATTTGTAGAAAGACGAACACCATTAAACAGCCTTCTGGTACAAGCTTCAATAACTCAGACTTGAAGTGCTTCCGCAACCAGGAGAAAAAGGTACGGTGATAGAGCATCGCCTTGTCTTAAGCCCTTCTCCATTTTGAATTCTTTGGTCAACCGGTAAAGTAGCCGAAGAAAGACAACCTTTTATCCACGTGCACCAATTCTCTCCGAACCCCATTTGCATCATAATGTCTAGTAAAAAACGCCAATTTACATTATTGAACGCTTTCTCGAAATCAACTTTGAATAAAAAGACACCTTCTATATTTTTGTATTTGTTTAACAATAAACGGACCTAGTCTAACAAAAGACTTTAATTTGACCGCTAAAACTCTACATATTATACGGGTAAGAAAGAACAATTCAAAATAATAAAAGTAAATGTTGACATAAAAAAAGAGACACTTTGTGTATTGATACATACAACCATATTATACTAACAAAAGACAATCATATTGTGAAACTATTTAATTTGACATCTAAGACTTGCTCGGTTCATTTTACAAAAAGTTTGGGGCATTGGTTTGAGAATGCAAACTTTTATAAATTAATCAAATAACGTAATGAGAGGGTAAAGACACAAGATTTGGTATAATAGACTTTTTCAAAATAAAAACTCAACTTTTGTATACGAGTATGAAACAATGATTTTTCATATTTAATAATTTATTATATTTTCCTGTTTATAAAACGAAACTAGCACATGTATAATATTTCTTTCATTAGGACGAGTATTATCTTCGACATATTAAAATTTCGCTTAGAGGAGAATAATGGAACGAGTTACAAATTGTGCAAAAGAACTAATTATGGTAAATGGATCAACATACAATGGAGTAGAGATGGTGGTCTAAAAGGTTTTAAGCAATGTTAAAACTCTAGTGTCATTATAACAAGATCGTCACAAATGAGAATAGATACCAAGATAAGAAGCAAGCGTCACTTACAAATAACCATAGTTGTTAAACTCGTACGAGTCATCGAGTCGTTTTACATTAAAAAAAAAGTATCGACTTGGGCGTTAATTCGGAAATGTATCTGACTCGAATCATAACTCGAACGACTCGTATTGTACCGTGACTCGAAAATGTATTTAAATTATGAATAAATTGAATGCTTTGAATACAACTCGACATTTTTCGTTTTTTAATACCAAAACTATGTTTAAATTATGATGATGTTATAGCATATCTAGAAGGGTTTGTTTTAACTTATGTAAAGAACTTGATGAGCTTATTACATTATTGAAGATTGAAGATGGTATAGGTCCATATTAGTGTTTGGATAAACTGATAAACCAAAGTTTATGTGCTTATAAAGGGGGGTTTTAATAAGCTCTAGTTTTGTAACTATTCGAATAATGTAACATTTTTTTCCCTTTATTTCTTAATAAGCCAACTCAAACAATCTTTATAAACTCGTAAGTCCAAGCCTAAAATAAACGGACCATAATAAGAACACGAGTAAAGTAGCATAAAGAGTAAAGTGCAAAAATCGTTTAGGTGATTTAGTTTTTTTTTTTTTTTTTTTTTTTTTTTTTTTTTTTTTTTTTTTTTTTTTTTTTTTTTTGCACCAACCTTCCCTAAAAACAAACTTTGATGTAACAACCATCCTTTTCTACGTTAAACTTGACATTTTTCATTTTTTTTTTTATTCCAACAGTATAAATCCATAACTAATATCCTTGTAAATCTATGCACCTCTTTTCATTTTATCGAGATGACCACATTATATTGTTGGATAACAAAACCAGTTAAGAAGCTTCTGACAAATGATAAATAATTTCGATAAATACGCGGAATCAACTTCTGAAAAATACTGCAAAATTAATCGAATAAAAATTCGTTTTCTGATGTGGAAGATCAGACAAAGCTGCAACCACAGAGCATATGACGAAATTCTTAAACAAGAAACTGTAAAGTATGAACACAGTATTTAACGTGGTTCACACGATTAGGCTTAATCGTGCTAGTCCACGGGCAAACGAGAGAGAGAGAGAGTATTTTATTAACATCAAAGAAAATTTACAATCATTCAAGGCTTAAACTGCACGTGAAATCTGATCACTCACTGAACACTTATTTTCTAGTGTTCTTCTCTTTGTTATTGTTGTGTTGGTGTTTGTGTGTTGTGGTGCATTTTCTCCTAACATGCAATAGGCCTATTTATAGGCTCACATTGTACAAAAGTCCAATTTGAAACCAGCCACAATTTACGGAAGAAAACAAGTGGTTTGCCACCTACCATTGAATAAACAAATTCAAAGACTGCATCTTACTTACTCCACCAATTTTGAAAGAAACCCACCAACTTGCCCACCAATTTGGAAAAAAAAAATTGGTCTGTCTCCATCATTTACCTAACAATCTCCCACTTGGAGACTTGAACAATTTACTCTTGCAACTTTCTTTAATCCATCTCTCCATCTCTCTCGTTTCTGCCAATACCACTTTCCTCATTTTCCTGGAAGACCAGTTAAAGCCATGCAAAGCTTTAACTTCTCTGTGGTAACTACCTTGGTGAACATATCTGCTGGATTCTTCTTTCCCGAGATTTTCTTCAGATTTAGAGTTCCATTAGTAATTAACTCTCGAATAAAATGGTACCTCATCTGAATGTGTTTCGTTCTACTGTGAAACACTGGATTCTTAGCCAGAAAAACTGCACTCTGGTTGTCACAATACAATACACAATCTTCCTGTTGCATTCCAAGTTCTGATAGGAAGTTCTTCAACCATATAAGCTCTTTGGCTGCTTCTGCAATAGCCATATACTCTGCTTCTGTGGTTGAGAGAGCAACACTCTTTTGTAACCTGGACATCCAACTGATTGATGTACCTCCAATTGTAAATACATACCCTGTAGTGCTTTTGCCAGAATCTGAACAACCTCCCAAATCTGCATCAGTGAAACCTTCTAACACAACACCTTTCTTGTTGAAACATAGTGCTGTCTTAGAAGTACCCTTTAAGTAGCGTAACAGCCACTTAACCGCCTCCCAATGCTCTTTACCTGGATTTGACATAAATCTGCTGACAACTCCCACTGCATGAGCAATATCTGGCCTCGTGCAAACCATTGCATACACCAAACTGCCAACTGCTGATGCATAAGGAACTTTAGCCATTTCTTCCTTGTCTTCGTCCGTCTGGGGTGATTGCTTCTTTGAGAGTTTTATGTGAGATGCCATAGGTGTGCTTCTGACTTTAGAATCATTCATCCTAAACTTATCTAAAACTTTCCCAATGTATTTTTCTTGAGAGAGTTTTAGAGTACCATCTGTTCTGTTTCTGATAATGCTCATACCCAGTATCTGTCTTGCAACCCAAATCTTTCATCTCAAATTCCTTAGACAACTGTCTCTTCAGTCTGTTGATCTCTGCCATGTCTGATCCAGCTATCAACATGTCATCAACATATAACAAGAGAATGATATAAGAGGAGCTGAATCTCTTCTGGTAACAACAATGATCAGCTTCACATCTCTTGTATCCATTCTTTTGCATAAATCCATCAAACTTCAAGTACCACTGTCTTGGAGCTTGCTTCAATCCATACAGGCCTTTCTTTAATTTACACACCAGGTTCTCTTTACCAGTCCCCTGAAAACCTTCTGGTTGTGCCATATAGATGTCTTCTTCTAGATCTCCATGAAGAAAAGCTGTCTTCACATCTAGTTGCTCTAGATGAAGATCCTCTGCAGCCACAATACCCAATACTAATCTAATAGTAGTCATTTTCACAACTGGAGAAAATATTTCATTGTAATCAACTCCCTCCTTCTGCTGGAACCCTTTGACCACCAACCTTGCCTTGTATCTCTTGCTGCCATCTGCCTCTTCTTTGATCCTAAACACCCACTTGCAATGTAAAGCTTTCTTTCCTGAAGGTAGCTTTACTAAGAACCAAGTTTGGTTCTTGTTAAGAGAGCTCATCTCATCTTCCGTAGCCTTCTTCCACTGTATGGAATCTTTCATTCTTAAGGCCTTTGGATAAGACTCAGGTTCACCATTCTCAGTTAACAGCAAATAATTTGCTGAAGGAGAATACCTGACTGTAGGTCTTCGTTCTCTAGTAGATCTACGAACTGAAGGAGTTACGGTCTCTGCGTCATCTGCAACCTCTTCCTCTGAACTACCTACATATGTGCTCCCACTATCTTCTGGTATATCAGCGCTCCCACTGCTTCCTGAACTTTCACCTATCTCTTGAGTACTGACAGGTTTTACAATGTCATCATCCGAGATATCTTCAAACTCAACTTGATCTTTCTTTTCTGGTTGTTTATTACTGCTTGCGCTTTTTAGAAATTCTTCCTTATATAGAACATTCTCGTTGAACACTACATCCCTACTTCTGATACCCTTTTTGTTCTTGTTATCCCAGAAGCGGTAACCCATGTCGTCCAACCTGTAACCTATAAATGTGCACTTTCTTGCCTTTGCCTCTAGCTTGTCTCTCTCCGAGTCTTTAGTTTTGACCAAGGTTATAGATAACGTAAGGCGTGGCGTGGCGGCATGAGCAAGCCTCAAGCTTTGCAAGAAATGGCGAGACATGGCGTTTTTCAAGGCGTGAAAAGGCGACAAAAAATTAATATATTTTATAATTTTATATATACTTTTATATATATTTTTACTATTATTAAGTTATATCAACACCAATAAATTATAAAAAGTTAACATTTTCATATATCAATATACAACTAATGTAAAATATAGTAACCAAGCTTTACAAAGAAGTTATGCATTATTTCGTGTCGGCTACTCCCAATGGCGAGACATGGCGGCGCCTTGGCGGCCACTCCAAGCCTTGAGAAATGGCGAGACATGGCGGCGCCATGGCGAGTTATTTAGAACACTGGTTTTGACATATGAGACACAACCGAAAACTTTCAACTGTTTGAGCGAAATCTCACGACCTTGCCATTCCTCTTTCGGAATCTTGCACCCTATAGGAGCTGAGGGTCCTCTGTTGATTAAATATACAGCTGTGTTGACCGCATCTGCCCAGAACATCTTGGGTAATTCTGCATGCAATCTCATGCTTCTAGCCCTCTCGTTCAATGTTCGATTCATCCTCTCAGCTACTCCATTCTGCTGAGGTGTCTCCGGAACCGTCTTCTGCATCCTGATTCCCTGGTCAGCACAGTAATCAACAAATTCTTTGCTACTGTATTCGCCACCATTGTCTGATCTGAAACACTTTATCTTCAAGTTCGTTTCATTTTCTACAATAGCCTTCCATTTCTTGAATGCTCTGAAAACTTCAAACTTCTGTTTCAAGAAATAAACCCAAACTTTTCGTATGAGTAACGTAGTAGCGGGATCCTCCCACTGAAGAAACTGAAGTGGGACCATAAACATCTGAATGAACTAACTCCAATTTCCTTGACTTGGGCGGGTGACCAAATTTCTGAAAAGTAACCTTCTTTTGTTTACCAAGAACACATGGTTCACAAAAGTCAACTGCCATAGTCTTCAGATCTGGTATTCTTCCTTTGGAGACCATCATCTTCATTCCCTTCTCACTCATATGTCCAAGCCTTTGGTGCCATAGAGTGGATGTCCCATCTTTTTCAACAGCATGTGCTTCAATATCAGAAACTTCCACCATATATAGTGTACCTCGCTTCTGACCCCTTGCAACTACCAAGTTTCCCTTTGTTACCTTCCACTGATGATCACCAAAAGTGACATGGTGACCTTCATCATCAAGTTGTCCTACTGATATTAGCATCCTCTTCAGATCTGGAATGAACTTGACATTCTTCAAAGTCCAATTCGTACCCAAAGTTGTTTTGAGAACCACGTCCCCAATACCAGTAATATCTAGGCACTTGTTATCTGGTAGTCTGACCTTTCCATTGTATTGCCTGAAATTCTTCATTACATCTTTGGAGTAACTAGCATGGAACGACCACCAGAATCCATGATCCATGATTCTATTGAGTTTTCAACACAACAAATGAGAGTATCATCTTAAGAATCTTCTGCCAAATTCATTTGCTTTTTGCCTTTATCTGCCAAAGGTTTTGAGCACTGATTTCTGAAATGACCTGTTTCATTACAGTTCCAACAGGTGATATCTTTTCTGTTCTTCGATTTACTTCTCTTTCTCTGCTTCGATTTTCCTCTACCGCCATCCCTTCTGTTTGAACTTCTTCCCCTGTCTTCAGTATTTAAGAGACTACTGGAGGATTCTCCAGTACTTCGTCTGCGCACATCCTCACCAAGGATTAAATCGCGAATACCTTCGAATGACAGCTTAGCACTTCCAGCTGAACTGCTAACTGTTGTAACTGTACCGGACCAACTATCGGGCAAAGATGATAATAGTAACAACGCCTGGACTTCATCTTCGAATCCAATATCAACCGATATTAGTCTTGATATGATTGTATTGAATTCATTTACATGATCTGTCACTGAGCTACCTTCCTTCATCTTCAGATTTACCAACTGTCGAATCAAGAAAACCTTATTTGCTGCTGAAGGTTTTTCATACATGTTAGATAACGCCTTGACTGGCCCAAATGTCGTCTTTTCGTTGACAATGTTATACGCAACATTTTTCGCCAAAGACAGTCTGACTACACCAAGAGCCTGTCGATCCAACAGATCCCAATCAGCCTGCGGAATCTTTTATGGTTTAACACCGGATAGCGACTTTTTCCGATAGAGGTAATCTTCGATTTGCATCTTCCAGAAACCGAAATAGTGACCTTCGAATTAATCGATCTTAACTTTCCCATCTTCAGCCATAGCTCTGATACCAGTTTGTTGGGTAACAAAACCAGTTAAGAAACTTCTGACAAATGATAAATAATTTCGGTAAATACGCGGAATAAACTTCTGAAAAATACTACAAAATTAATCGAATAAAAATTCGTTTTCTGATGTGGAAGATCAGACAAAGCTGCAACTACAGAGCATACGACGAAATTCTTAAACAAGAAACTGTAAAGTATGAACACAGTATTTAACGTGGTTCACACGATTAGGCTTAATCGTGCTAGTCCACGGGCAAACGAGAGAGAGAGAGTATTTTATTAACACCAAAGAAAAATTACAATCATTCAAGGCTTAAACTGCACTTGAAATCTGATCACCCACTGAACACTTATTTTCTAGTATCCTTCTCTTTGTTGTTGTTGTGTTGGTGTTTGTGTATTGTGGTGCATTTTCTCCTAACATGCAATAGGCCTATTTATAGGCTCACATTGTACAAAAGTCCAATTTGAAACCAGCCACAATTTACGGAAGAAAACAAGTGGTTTGCCACATACCATTGAATAAACAAATTTAAAGTCTGCATCTTACTTACTCCACCAATTTTAAAAGAAACCCACCAACTTGCCCACCAATTTGGAAAAAAAAAATTGGTCTGTCTCCATCATTTACCTAACAATCTCCTATTTGGAGACTTGAACAAATTAATCTTGCAACATTCTTTAATCCATCTCTCCATCTCTCTCGTTTCTGCCAATATTTATTGTCCAGTTTTGACTTTCGAAGTCTTTTGTTTGTAACTTTGACCTTTAATAACTTTTTTTGTGTTCTATAATATTTGATATAAATTATATGATTGGATTCGGTTTTAAAAGTATTTTTTAATGATATAATTTTCATCAACAAGTTTATAATACGTAAAAAGTTATTTAAGGTAAAAATTGAAAAAAAAGACTGAAAAAATAAAAACTGGACAATAAATATGGGAGGAGTATTTAAAAACAAACTAACATATTTAACGTAAGTATTCAAAGAAGACAAACAAATGTCTAGGGACTAAATCTATAACATGGAACAGCAAAACATCAAAGTGTTTATAGTTGGAAAATTGGTGGTAAAATTAGGGTTTTGATTTCCTATGGCGATCTGCGAAGAATACAGGTTCGAAGAAGAAGAAGACGATGATGTTGTCAGTCCGGTGTTCTTTCGACGGCGACCGGAATCAAAATCAGTAATTTCAGTTCAGCGGCGATCCTGTCCCTGGATTGTGGCTGAAGAAGATGACGATCCGATAACAATTGTCGAATCTAGAGAGATGACTTGTAAACGCTATTATAAAAGATTTCCGGGACGAAATTGTATCAACCCGAATCGAAAAAATGGACCCTTAACAGTTCTAGTCACAGAAAGCTACGTATTGAATTGTCCCATTTGTTTTGATTTATTACAACCCCCTATCTATCAGGTAACTTTCGGTGGACGGATATTTTTAATGTACAATATATCATCATCATATAGTTAGTGTGTTTGTTAATTATGAATACTTTTTATATTATTTCAGTGTCAGAACGGAGATATAGTTTGCTCTTCATGTTATTCCAAGCTGCTAGAGGATGAAAAAAAGTGTCCTTTTTGCCTTATGTCGATTCATAATAATATCCGCCGTTGTCATGGTCTTGAGAGATTTATTGATTCCATTAGTAAGATATCATGTAAAAATGCATACAATGGTTGCAAAAAGTTGTTGGATTACAATAACAAGACCCGCCACGAGGAAACATGTCCATATGTTTCTTGCAAATGCCCTTACCCATTGTGTTGCTACCCCGGTTTATCAAAGGATGTGTACGCCCACTTTAGTATTCAACACGCAGCCTCAGTTATCGGTTTCGCCTACGATTCCACCTTCTCTGTTTCAGTAGACGTTATTAACCAAAAGAAGAACCACATGACGTTTCTTCAAGAACTAAACGATAAAGTTGTTTTTGTTCTTAATTATGAATTTCAAGAACAAGGACAAGGAGGTGTTTTTTATCTTGAGTTTGTCGGCCCGGGCTCATTAAAGCATAAGTTTATTTATCAACTCACTGCTGAAACTGTTGATTCCTCTCTTTCGTTGAAATCTGTACCAGAGATGAAAACAGAGTGGTCCTCCTCCTCCCCACCAAAGAATTACGTTACAGTTCCATCCGGGTTCGCTGATTCCAACGGCTTTCTGTCTTTATCTGTCTGCATAAACAAACGTATCTCATCTAATTCTGATCAAGAGGTTGGGGATGAGTTTGTAAACGAGTATAATCTTTCAAATGGTTCCATACATATGATACTGGTACTCACGAATCCCGACGTAATGAATTGCTCGATCTGCCTCCATCCATTGTTCACCCCTTGCTTCCAGGTATCATTACATCTCTCTCGCTTTATATACCATTTTCTTTGTCCCTCATGTATATATTGTTTTTATGTTTGTTAGTCAGATTACGGGTGATTTCAGTACTCTCATGAACAGAGTATGTTCACATGGTTGTCAATTGGGTGAAAACCGTTTGCTAGATCACTTTGTTACTTTTGTCTAGATTGACGAAATGGCTATTGTCTATTATCTTTAGGCTGTAGGTTTAGGACTTCTTTTAGAACATTAGCGTATCGGTTTGTTAGCCGTTTGTAAACCATATGTTTATTTTGATTGTTGTCTCTAATTTGAGCCTGTCATTTGATGAAGTGGGACTTCTGCAATGTGTTTATTGATTGGCCAATATAAAGTAGGAAAATTTATATCAGAAAGATATTGTAGATCATAAACCTTTTCAACGTATTTTTTTATTTTTTCCTAACAGTTAAGTGGAGTTCCATTTGTACTAAATAATAACGCTTGAGAAAATAATGGGCCTCGTTCAATCACAAATTTTGATTTTTATTCTTGCTTATCAATTTTCATATCATGATAAAGTACATAATCATGTGTCATTTCTGGTCCTTTAGGTATTATAAAACCACTAAGCATTTTTAAAGTTTCGGTTTGTATCTTATTAAAAAGATCCTTTTGACCGGAATCCATATTGTTCCGAACCTGTTTGGTAACTCTTTAAAAGCCACTTTTGACCCGTTACCCAACCCGCCTGTTTTGCCATGTCTGCTATTTTGTTAGGTAATCGCAAGGGTGTATTCCAGTATCAGGTTGAGTAAATGCATATATTTGGGGAAAGTTTTTTTTTTGGGGGGGGGGGGGGGGGGGGGGGGGGTAATGACTCTATGAGCCGGTAAAATGTCCCCAATATGAATACATATAAAAAGAAACCAGACGCATTTTGTTTATTTTTATTTTTATTTTATCGTATTGCAGTATGCGAACGGAAATATAGTGTGCTCCATATGTTGCTCCAAGGTGGAGAAAAAATGTCCCAAGTGTTTTCCGATTGGTTATAACTACAACCGTTGCCGAGGTCTTGAGAAGGTGACTAAATCAAGCAAGGTATCATGTAAAAATGCTGAGTATGGCTGCCGAGAAAGATTGCTTTATAATGAGATGGCGAGTCTACACGAGGAATCGTGTGGGTATGCCTTGTGTTTTTGCCCTCATCAATCATGTCCCTTTGCTGATATAAACATAAACCTGTACCTACACTTTGGCATCGAACATGCAGCTGTCATCACCAGGTTCACATACGACACCACCTTTTCTCTATCTGTAGACATAAATGAGAATCACATGTTTCTTCAAGAACAACGCCAAAACAGGAGAGGCGCAATCTTCATCCTCAATCATCAAGTTCAAGAGCATGGACGAGTTTTTTATCTTGATTGTGTGTGCTCTAACACACTAAAAAGGTGTTTTGGGTATCAACTGAGTGCCAAAAGCATGGAGAAAACCGTGCATTTCAAAGCTCTCCCAGAGATGCTCTCAAAGTGGCCAAATCAGTCTCCCCCAAAGAATTACTTAATGGTCCCATCTGATTTTGCAAGTTACAATGATCCCCTCTCTCTTTCTATCTGCATAAGGAACGGTATGTATATATAATTTATATGAGAACCAAAAAAGGTTGTGAAGTGCGAGAACCACCAAAAAAGTCTTAACTCGCATTTGTTTAAGTGCGTTCACATGTAAAAACTTATGCATGTTAATAATTGAGTAAAAATAGGATGAAGAAAAATTTTCCGATTTGTTCCTTTGAATTATTCACATGTAAACAAATCTAAATACATGTACTTAAGAATAAATTTAAAATTTTGCTCATCTTTTTACTTGATTGCAACAGTTTTGAGTTTTTATTCGTGAACGGATTTAAACACATGACATTTGAATAACAGTATAAGCACTTTCTTTTGGTGGTTCTCGACATTTTTTCGTTTTCGTTTGAACCTAACACTATATGAGGCATTGATTCATTTTTTTTGGTTCTCGTTTAACTAATACTAATGTTAAATCTAATATTTTGGTAGGATTGGACGTTTCGAGATGGCTTTTACTTGGAGACAAGTGTAGCTAGGAAATGGGGAAATGGAAGAAAGACGAGCAGTAACTTTGTAATTTGTATGTATATTATTAATTTATCTTTTAGTATATTTCTCTTAGATCCAGGTTAAGCTACATTTAGTGATCAAGGTTACGAGTTTATGCAAAATTATGAAAATCTCCTAAACCCACTTTTTTCGACTTACGGGCTTATCAAGGGTATGATAAGCTTGTTTGCCGGATAAATAATTTACCTGAAAGAAACACCCCATAATACAAAACTAAAGCAATAGAACAAAAAATTAATATAAAAAACAAAAATTTTGAAACACTAAAATATTGAGATTCAGAAAGCTTCGAGATAGCTTTTAATATTTTGTCATCGTTTAAAACTATCCGTAAGAAGCAGATATATGTATCTATAATAGGTAAGTAGGTTTCTAACAAGCAGATATATGTATCTATAATAGGTAAGTACATTTCTAATCCCGTACACAGATTTAAAAACATCAAAAACCTCTACAATCTGAGGTCTTTCTCTTCTATCATCTAACCAATTATGTCATTAAAGTCCTGTGTTTCGCCTGCAAAATTGAGAATCAAAAAGGTTGAGTGAGTGAGAAAGAAAAAACATTATTCTGTGATCAGCAGTTTGCTTGCAAACCTTGCATTTCATCCCATCCATCTTTGATCTCTTTTTGAATAGATGTATGTGTACGTTTTGGGTACTCTGCCATCAGTTCCTGAAATCAAAATACGCATCAAAATCAATCGCCTGCCTCAACTTTTGAAACTTTAACTCAAATCATTAACATCAAAACACCACCTCTAGACGGTTATTTGAATACAAGTGGAAACCCTTTGATTTATAGGCATCATCGCCATCCACATCCTTCACCTTTATTCCCTTTGACCTATATCAGTTGAATTAAAGTTATACTCACAATATCCATGAATTAGTTGTAAAAACATTGGAAACTTAAATACTAACCTCATGTAATTAAAGATATTCTCATATTCTGTGTTTCGGATAGAACGAAAAACGCATTTAGCTTGACCCTTTTTTTCAGTAAAAACAAGGTTGAACATTTGATCACTGAGCTCAAACGCCACTTCCAAAATCTGCAACAAAACACAAAACTCATTATTATTTTTAACAAAATTAATGAAATAAAATATATTTTGAAAAATGCGTATCGTTACCTTATCATGATGAAATTGTGTAACGGGCACATTAAGGTAAAGGAATGCATTGTCAAGTGGATATAAACAGCCCACATTCTCCGAATCTTGGATCGACGTTTGAATATAATGAGAAACACCATCACTTGCAACAAAGTCCCCTGGCCCGAGGGATTCTTTCTCAGTCATTATTTCAAGCATTTCAATAAGCGCCTGATGAGCAGGAACCTTTTCCAAACTCACACTTTTTTCCACGTGACGGGATGAATTTAACTGAATAACGACATGTCGGTACTGAGCATTTGGACCATAAGTCAGAGGAGACTCTAAGGAGATCACAACATACGTATATCTTTCGGTCTACATAAAAAAATAATATGAAAGGTTAATATAAGAATGCTACACTAAGTGGGTGTTTGGTTTTTAAAAAGTAAGCATGGCAAAAGTGGTCAAAAAGTTACCAAACAGGTTCGGAAAAATTGGATTCAGGTGAACAGGAGCCCTTGAACAAGATACAAATCCAAACTTATAAAAAGCATGTGGTGTTATTATATACCTAAATGACCAGAACTAACACAGAAATACCTAAATGTTCTAAAATAACTAAAAGAAGCCCTTAATTTACAACCTAAATATAACACGATCTTCAAAACTAACAGATTGATATAGCAAACGGTTTTCATACAATAAAGCCACGATCTTCAAAAGACTTTCATTACATTGTCTTAGAGCTTATTTATCAACAATTGATAACCATGTAAACCTACTTTGTTCACAAAAGTACCAAGGGAACCTCTGTATTCTTGTTCCCACGACATATTTGGTGTTTTCGAGAGTTCCCCTGATGTAATATATTAACTACGCCCTAATGACTAATGCTTAACCAAAGTCATATGTTAAGTGATTTCATTTGCTTTGTAATTCAGACATATGTTTTCTATTAGAATATTCCTAATAGCATAGCATATTATTAATGGATTATTCTTTGCGACAAAAAAATAAAAATAAAAAGGCAAGTAAAAAACCTTAGGAAGTAAGTGAATAGAAATTATTTTGTTGTACAGGATCGTAACCACACATGACTCCTCTCCAGGTTTCACGACTCTCTGCAATTTGAAAAACTTCTGATGAATGCTCAAGTCGTGAACTCCGCTGCATTAAAATGTTTCACATTATATAAATCTTTTAAAGAAACTAAAAAAAAGGAAATAGTTAGTTGTAAGTAAAATACCCTGGAGCAACTGTCAAGACATGTCTAAATTCAAAAATAGATTCTTCACTTCCGGTACGTACATAAGCGTTTGAAGCTAGCATCGCCTTAAATGCCTGATAAAAAGACATTCAAGATTAGAAAGTTATTTATTAATTTTTTATACATAGAAAAAGTGACAAATTTAGATTTTCTTAAACTTCACCATGGAAGGAGTCACGTCTTCACCACCAAACTCAGGGGATGAATCGGGGATGTAACTGCGCATCTCGACAAGCGAATCCTTCTGTTATCAACAAACATATTAGTAAACGACGTGCATGATTTGTCCAAAAAAAAAAGTTTCACACTACTAAAAGAAAAAGTAATTAGAATTGTCAAATATTACTATGTCATCCCTAATCAAAATAATTAATTACTATTGTTGAAACTTATATATGGCAATCTCTGCCCAAACAAACACTTTTGGGTCTAATTGGGCCAATTCTTTTAGTATATATAGGGCATAAATGGACTATGCATTTTGGGCCAGTTATTTTATTATTTACTTATCAAATATAACAATGGTAAAATGGTAGTTAAAAATTTCATATTTATTTTTTGAATTTATGCCCACCTGTTTCACAAATATACTACAGTATATATATTTTATTATAATAATTTTTCCAAAACCCCAATATTTTATATGATATAGAAACTAAACTAATTATTATATGATTATATCAGAGATTTGGATAGGATTTAAAAAAAAAAAATTGTTACAAATATTGTAAATCGTTTACTATAAGTGTTATAAGAAAAACAATTTTTACGCTTTAGAAACCAATTTATTAATTTTATACATATGGTCGGAATATACATTTCACACTTTACATCAAGTTTGATAAAAATAAAAGAGTGTTTAGTGTGAACAAAATAATTATAATTAAGGGGAATGTTATCTTTGATTTGTAAATAATAAAATAATTTTGAGACGAACATAATATATTGTTTGAGGTCCAAATAAGAAAATTAATTAAAAATAGACCTCGTCATGAGTATCATCCACGTGAAACTTTAAAGTGACATCGTTCTCTCCTGTAGGCTTGATACTAGTCAAATTATTTACAGCTACTTGAAAAAGTTCTTTGTTCGACTCATCAACCAAGGAAAGCATATTTCCTGAAATTTAAGAAACAAAACAACAATCAAAGCTTGTGTAACATGAACAAAAATGTATATTTAAACATCAAAATGGAAACTAAAGACAGTTGATGTTATAATATATCCACCTTCTATGTTTAGACTTCCCCAGTTTCTCCCAGTAACATTACGTTCCTTTTGTCGAGTTGGTATGCCACATTCTTTAAAATATTTAACCAACCAGTCTTGGGCCTGCAAAAAACAATAATAGATCAACTAGCTAACATATGAAAATTAAGATAAGAGTGATAACTGACCTCTTTATTGAAACCTCTGAAATTGTGTATCTGGCCATCTTTATTGTGGAACCCAAACATGATCTTACTCCTAGCAGAGAGCATCCATGTCACTTCATATATGTCACAAAGTTTCAATTCAAAATGTTGATCCATTTCAAACTCTTCAAGGTCGTCTTCTTCAAGTATATCACAAAGTTCCTCAACCTGTTCAACTTCCGTCTTGAATTTTCGAAAGAGCAAACGCGTCTTATCAACTCGAAGGTCCCATAAATGAAACTGAAAATTACATGACAAAATAAAGATTAGTATGAGGAAATGTTAAACTAATCAAGTAAGGAACTATATGTATTTACAAAGTGAAGATGATTTTAAACACAAATTGAAAGCATATGTTACTGATACTTATTTATCATATTGATTACAAGTCAACACGAGATTTACCAATAAACATCCATCTCTAGTGAAATTTTGAACAGAATTTGTGTAAGAATGATTTTTCAGTTCAATTTCATAAAAAGGTACAACATGAAATGCACATGGTACACTTGCAATTTCATATAATACATTACATATATACATACAAATCCATACATACATATATACATTCTTACATACATACATACATATATACATACCAATCCGTACATACATAATACATATATACATACATACATACAAATCCATTCATAAATCTATACATACATACATACCAATCCATACATAAATCCCTACATATATACATACATACATACATACATACATACATAATACATATATACATACCAATCCATACATACATACATACTTAGATACCAATCAATACATACATACATACATACATACATATATACATACCAATCCATACATACATACATACTTACATACCAATCCATCCATCCATACATACATACATACATACATAATACATATATACATACCAATCCATACATAAATCCATACATACATACATACATACATACATACTCTTGAAGATGATAATAAGAATCGGAAGTAAAAATTATAATCAAAACGCAAATTATCTGGTCAAAATCAAGTCATATATTCATTCAATAATTTGAAGTTCATTTTCGACAAAAATTGAAAGCATATCCATGTAAATTCATGTTAATTATCAGATTGATCACATTTTAACACGAGATCTACGAATATGATACGAAAACCCTAATTTACACCAAAACCTAACAAAATCAACAATTTCTGATAAAAAAAAAAAATTAAATAAAATTCAAGTAGAATGTAAAAATCGAACGGAGAACGATAACTTACAGTGTTTATATCACTGCAACGTTCTAGATTTGAACACTTGCACAGTTCCGCCATTGTTATGAGTGAAGTTTGAAGAAATGAAAATGAAAAAAAAAAAAATGAAATTATGAAATTGAAAATCAAGCTCTGTATGTATGGAATGGAAATTAGCAGAGCATATACAATGAAAACCAATCAGAAGCAAACACCTGTCCATCCGTACAATCCTTTTTTTTATTATTTGAAATTTATTTTGTTATTCATCAAATTACAAACTTTTGTGACAAGAAAACTTTTAACTCAAGAAAATACTATTTCTACTTATATACTAGTATACTAATATACCATATTATAAAAACAATTATCACACTCGTGAAACGCAACGATTGGATTTAGTCGATATATACACACGAAAAATACGTCATGTGGCGATATTAAAATGAGTCTCGCAGCTGACATACTCAAATGGCTCAAATACATACATAATATGACACGCGGATGTCATAAAATTTAAATCTCTCATTTCTAATATACTTATAATCACAACGTTAGGAAAATAACGTGGTGTGAAAAGTTTATCTAATTATTTTTTAAATATGTCATGAGAGACGATATTAAAGTTTCATTGTTTCTAATCAATTAAATTCAAAATGACAAAAATTTTGTTATCCAAAATATTTTTCATGCCTCAAACTTTTATATCATATTTAATTCAAAATGTACAATATCAAGTTACATTGTTTTCTAATCAAATTTCATAAAACTCGTCTCAGGGTTAAATTATGAAATGTTGTTAAAAATATGAAATATAAAATCTAACTTATTATAATTACACATTTAAAAACTTCATTGAAAGCGACGTTAGGAATAGTGAACCAGACAGGCTGCTTAACCTTTTTTTTTCTTTTTTTATTATTTAACTTTCAGTTTTTGTTATATCTTTGGTTACGCTATGAAATAATGTGTCTACTTATTTATCTCAACTAACCGCTACTTTTTAGTTCAAGACTTTTCTTTTAGGTTATATCTTTAAGTTACGCTATGAAATAATATGTATGATTATTCATTTCAACTAACCGCTACTTTTTAGTTAAAGACTTTTGTTATTGGGTTATAAAATAATATGTCTACTTTTTAATTTCAATTTTCAGTTACATTTTAGTTCAAGACGTTTCTTTTAGGTTACTATTTTCTCTTTATTTCGTTTTACCTTATCTTTTTACGTTATAATTAATTAATTATGTCTTAATTTTGATTATTTAATTATTTTGGGTTACTTTTCTTTTTAGATTACAAATTATTTACTTTTTATGTTTGGTTTATGTTATTTAACACTTTTTTTGTGTGTTACGTTATTAAATAAAATAACAACGTTTTTCATTTATGTTTCTTTTGATCATTTTTATTTATTTCTACAATTAAATATACACCGGATTAAGTTTTACCCCGCCGCAACGCGCGGGGGCAAATCCACTCGTTTAATTTATTTTAGAAAATATTTGTTTACTTAAGAGTAATATAATAGGGGAAAGAATAACAACTAAAAGAAAACTATAAAATCTATTATTGACCCTAGATAAAATTAAATAGTTAGAATTAGTGATGGTGCATACTATGAGAATAGGATGAGGGACACTAGATTCAACCATTTGTGGATAGATCTTTTTATCACATTAATTTTAGTAAGTAATATTTTTTATTAATACAAATAATTGAATCAACCATTAACATTACCTTTAATTATTGTAACTTTCAAACGCATCCTTCAAGTATTTTGCTTCTTTTTTGAATTTAGAACGTAAGAATTTACAAAGTGACAGAAGGCAAGCGGGCAACAAGCTGCGCCGCTAACCCTTTTTGGATTGCAAAGCCAATACGTTTAAAAACTACATCAAAACGTCTAGGGGTCATAACATTGCTATGCATAACCCGTTGAACTCGACTAAGTAGCTCTACCGCCTCCGGTGCAAGAAAACCGAAGGTATCAAAAGCAAAGGGAATAAACACGTGTTGATTTTCAATGCATGCTTTCTCGTGTTTTGTCACTTTGCCTGAAGCAGCCTTCAAAGCAGCCTGTTCTTGAGTCGAAATCTTAGTTAACCAAGAATGTATACTTATATATTTGTTATTTAAAAAAAAAAAAGAATAGTAAAACAACGTTCTATCTAAAATATTCCGTTCCAATTTTGTTTTTGAATACTCGAGCAAACAATGGCAGAGCATGGGTGTTCGGCCCCTGACAACGAAATAAACCTATATGTTATTGTTTAGTAAATTCGTTCTAAAGTGGTTGTACACTTTATTTGATAAATCGTTTTATTAACACGATGGGTAAAAGTATGTGCAAGAAATATATTGACATGTTTCCTCGTGGTGGCCTCTTGTTAACGTAATCCAACAACTTTTTTGCAACTATTGTAATGCATATTTACATGATATCATACTAATCGACTCGATAAACTTCTCAAAACCATGACAACAACGGATATTATTATCAATCGACACATGACAAAAAGGACATTTTCTTTCATCAGCTTGGGATGACATGAAGAACATAATATCTCCATTCTCACACTGAAATAATAAACATATATTAATGACTAGATTTAAAACCCGTACAACGGTCTAAATATAAGCAACAATTAATGGTAAATAACTTAAGTAAAATTTTAATTAAAGACAAAAATAAGAAAAAGTATAAAAAACATATATGATTGTGATTTTAATTAATTGAAATTTTAATTATATGCCAAACTTTGATGTAATGTATAAAAATAATGAACATTAATTTACATTAAAAAAAAA
Source organism: Senecio squalidus (assembly GCA_910822075.1). Classification (NCBI taxonomy): domain Eukaryota; kingdom Viridiplantae; phylum Streptophyta; class Magnoliopsida; order Asterales; family Asteraceae; genus Senecio; species Senecio squalidus. Next base: position 12,025,853 of record CAJVGC010000582.1, read on the forward strand.
CTGAGATCTCATAAAATTAAAGAACGACATTTAATTTTGTAACGGTAACTATCATATTGACCAACTAATAAATGATTAATCTAAAAAACATGAAAATTCTAGTAATTTGACACATAAGCATTTCGCTTATTTGGCGAACATAGAGGATGCCACATATGACACAAATTATCCTCTTTTAGTTATATAGAGAGATTAACTGACTTACTATTTGATGATGAAATATATTAACAGAAAGTAAAGCATATCCCGAAGCTATGTTTAATATATTTAGACACGCTTTAAATATATACCCTACATTAACATCTCGCTCCACATTCACCCCCCACATTCTCGCGCCTAAACGAGATTTAAATTGTGCCACCTTCTATCTCGACGAAAAGGTGTCACGAGAAATTTTCGAAATATGGATATGTGTTTTTTCATGATTTTCTTTTTAAGTGACCGTTCTTAAGTACAACACGACTATATAAACACTTTAAACATATTACCTGAAAGATAAAACAAATGGGACAATTCAATACGTAGTTTTGTGTCACTAGAACTGTTAATGGTCCATTTTTTGGATTCGGGTTGATACAATTTCGTCCCAAAAAGCATCTATAATGGCGTTTACAAGTCATCTCATCGGATTCAACAATTTTTATCGGATTAATATCATCATCTTCTTCGGACACAATCCACAAACGGGATCATCGCTGAACTGATATTACTGATTTTGATTCCAGTCGTCGTCTAAAGAACACAGGACTAACAACATCATCTTCTTCTTCGAATTTGTATTCTTCTCAGATCGCCATCCGAAATCAAACCCTAATTTTACCAACAATGTTCTAACTAAAAACACTTTGATGTTTTGTTGTTCGATATTATAGATTTAGCTTAAACTTTTGTCTATCCCGAATCTATTTCTTTGGTTTCAATCCATCATGAAATGAATAACTTTCGTTAAATATGTTAGTTTGTCTTTAAATATATACTAAAGTGACTAATCTGTAATAAATGACAAATCACATGAAATATAATTAACTTACTTTATATAAAAATAAGTGATGTCAACCCACTCATCCTTACAAACGCATAAACATACGGTTATCGTTTCCTCTATCTCACGATTATTATATATTATCGGGAACATTTGATAATCGTCTTCAGTTTTGAACATATGGGTAATTAGAGTTAGAGTCTCATACGCAGAAAATAAGGTTTCATTAACATCGTATGCTTTTCCTCCTCGTTCTTTGCAACATTTAAACCCCCGCATTTGATTGTTAAAACTTTTTTTTATTAAAGTTACATTTGATCCTTTAATAATTTTTTGTTATTAAAATTACGTTTTGGGCACATATTATTTATTCTCCTTTAAAAAAATAATTTCATAGATGGTCCATATAGTTTGTAATGAATAACGAATTTGTTTTCGTAGTTTGTTCGATACTATAGATTTAGTCTCTAAAATTTTGTTTATCACAAATAGTATTTTTTTTTTTTTTTTTTTTTTTTTTTTTTTTTTTTTGTTTCAATCCATTATATTTGGTCTCTTCGTTAAATATGTTATATGTTAGTTTGTCTTAGTGACCAAATCTATAAAAAAAAATGACAAATCACATGAACAATTTATGACCAATTTATGTAATTAACTTCTTTTAAATAAAAATGACAAATCACATGAACAATTTATGACCAATTTATGTAATTAACTTCTTTTAAATAAAAATAAATGACGTCCATATACTCATTTCCTCTACCTCACAATAATTACCTATTATCGAGAACATGTATATTCGTCTTCAATATCGAAGATATGTGTTATTAAAGTTACATTTATTTTATGTTTTGATGTTTCGATAAATAAAACTTTTTTGGTTTTTCGACCCACATTAATTGCGTTAATTTTATGAATGGCCCATATGGTTTGTAATAAATTACAAATTTGGTTCCTACATTTAACGATATACTAACAGCTCTTTAACGAGTTTAAACCAAAAATGCATGATCCTAGAAGAAGAAAAAAAAGATTTATTTATTTAATTACAAACTTTATTTTGATGAATTTGAGTTTAAATAATAATTTAAATATTTATAAGTTCTTGTTTAATGAATTTCATTAATTTTGCCTAAAACATACGAGTACATATTCGATAAACTGATACCAATTGGGGTACTTTTTGTTTACTTAGTAGAGGTTAGAACTTAGAACCGAACCAAATGCAACAATTCAAAAACCAGCACAAACCCGAGCAGCAATACTTAGATTGTTACAAGTACATTCAATATGTAAGCAGATATTCAACTTCTCTTAGTTGTTGGCCTACACATATATATCCTGCTGAAAACGATTTGCCCAAATATCAAAAAGGCCGTTTTTATCCCCAAACGATATTAAGGTCAATGTTACTTCACTATCAGATCAAACGCAATGCATTACAATTCGTACCTAGCTCAAGATTTGGTCATGGACAAAAATTCAAAAACCAAGCCTTCCGAAATGTGTAAGATGGTTAAAGTCAAAGTTGCTGAACATGATCGGTTATTTCTTGTGGGCAAGATTGTGCGTGTAGAAGCTCCAGACGAATAAATGGATGAACGAATTGCAATATGTAGTCTTCATCTGTAATACCAAACAATATGTTAAAAAAAAACGTCAATAGTCGATAGTACCCTTGTAGGTAAGTGGTTTTACCGGGTATTACAAATGTGGTCCCTAATGCAAATATTTTGTGGGTTTATTCCGTACTTTTAACGTTTCGTGACAATTTAGTCCCTATCTTCGACGTTTCGTTACAAGTTTGGTCCTATTTCAAATGTTGTATTACGGGTGTGCTCCTACTTTTGATGCTTCGTTATGTCGATGATGGACATAATCCATAACGAAACATTGAAAGTAGAAACCAAACCCACAAATGATTTGCACGAGGGACCAAATCCGTCATCTGTAATACCCGAGAAATCAAACGACCATTTACGTAATTTAGTCTTAAAAATATAAAGAAATCTTACTCTCTTTGACAGTGCCATAAAGCCAACATAAAACCTCGTCAGCGAATGCTAAGCAAACTCCACCCTGTAGATGAATATAAAATATACATGAAAAACTAAGATGATGACGAGGTTGAGGGTATGAAGGTAATTTGAAAACATAAAATGTTTAACGGTTTCACCTGCCAATAATTTTTCATTTTAACCCTGTGCGTTATATCTTTGGTTGTTAATCTCTCCGTACGAACAAGTCGGCCAGCATTATCGCTACAAGACAATACGAGACGTAGAAAAAAAGTATCATTACTATCTTGCTTGCGGAGTTAAAGAAACATAATTTATTTTTTAATTTGGCAGAATGTACCTATATCCAACGAAGATATAAGGGACACCAGCAAGAAAAGACTGAATCTGTAACGAATATAAATAGGTTCAAATTAAGAACGATATCAACAAGTCAAATTACTGATAATATTTCCAAATATAGAGATATGTAGAAAGACGATAATACCCAAAACTTCAGCAACTTCTGCTTCTCAAATATTTCCTTAGTCTGGTAATCCATATGCTAATTAACATAAAAAAAAAAAGGTCAATTATACTTCAGAAACCACAACCCGATAAAAAAAAAAAAAATACATTTCACTAACCTCGCGACTTGTTTTTAATTCAACATAAAATCTCCTTCCATCATCAGTGGAATCACATCAGTTTTGGATCTTCGGTAGCAATTGTCTCGAAACAATATCCCCAATAAGACCTTAATTTAATATCAGATTAGAACTTTTATATAATAATTAAAAAAGAACAAAGTTTAGTTTGGTCTGGAATATTACATTTGACGATTCTGATCAGTGGTCTTTTCGGGTAACTTATGTTCATCAAGATATACAACGCCTTTTCTTTTATGCACCCCCATTTCCCAAGGCTCGCTTTTCATATACGCAGTGGCCATTATCTTATCGAGATTGTTTCTGAAGGTCTGTAATACAAAAAAAAAAAAGATGTAATTGAAGTTGGAGACTGAAAGCCTACTGTGACGAGGAAAAAAAAAAAAAAAACGTACCACAAATTAAGTGCATATTCTGTAAGGGGATATTTTTGTTTCGTATACATGAAAGGAGATCACCAAAGCCTTGGGAGCCCGAGTCTAATGCAAGGTAAAGAATGAAAAAAAGGTACCATATAAATACATTATATGCAATAAAAGTTGTTATTTCTTTATTTGAAAGTTAAAGCGTACCGTTCTTTTCAATAAAGGTATCAAAACCTTGGTTCAAATCAGCTCCGATATCTTCTGTAATAAGTCGTTTGAAAAGCCGCTAGAAATGTAAAACAAAATGACAAGTGCTTAATAGAGGATAAAAAAATATATATAAAGTATAGTGAAATATATTAAATGCTCACCAAACTACTATCATCGAAGTATACTTGTCCACCTTCGACACGGCTATAGCAACCAAGTTTAGATGGCTACATGATTTAAAAGTGTTAGATAACATTAGATATAATTCCGACTGTAAAATGGACAACTACCTAAAAACAATCCCTTAGGACATGTTTTACCTCTTGAAATGCTATGACCTTCCTTGATAACGTTTCTTCAGTCTTTGATAACTTGAGTTCAGAAACAAAACGTTCATCGTTACGAGGTGCATTACTCCTAACCCCATAACTATTATTAGATGGCCTTGGAGCTGAGCCGGGCTGAGGAAGGATGCCAGCTCCACCTCTGTCGAAACGATTATGTCCACCATAACCTCCTCTGCTATGGTTGTTGTTTGTATTATGTGACGGGGGTAGTGGTGGTAAAACTGGGGTTCAGAAAGAGAAATGAAATAAAAAGAACGGAAATTCATTACTAGATACTAAAATTTTAGAAATCACGCATATAAAGAATATTAACGAGCTCATAAATTTCATTACTAGATACATTTTTATCTAAACACATTTTTCTTCAGAACGTTTTCATAACGCAGACCCAAAGAACCCCTAATTATGAAATAACATACGTAAAAACATAAAAATATTGTGAATAAGAATGTGTTTAGGTTCACTCCAAATCAAACCGGAAGTCGATAATAAAGAAATCTACATAAATTCAAGTAACCTAACGATTCACAAGTAATCGTAAACATATCTGAAATTGGTATGCAAAAAGTCCATAAACGAAAAGTGATAAATCGTCAAGGATTCAAGGCAATATCTATAAGTTCATTACGCCACATCAAATCATTAAATTACAGTAAAACCAAATGGGTATAATTAAAATCAAGACTTTTTCCGGTTTACAAATTTTAATCATGCATATTTCAAAAATAATCATCAAATTCGTGAAAGTTCTCTTGCCACATTTTTTGTCACGAAAATTTAAATTTGTAGTAAAATGGCGCGAAAACATGGCACAATTTGAACCACTCATTTGAACCACACATTCAATTATCGTGACAAAAAAGGTGGTGGAATTTTTTTCGTGAATTTGGTGATTCTTATCGAAATATTGGTTGTGTCATATTAAATTTCATGATAAAAGAAAATTTTTAGAAAATCACGTATATATATATATATATATATATATATATATATATATATATATATATATATATATATATATATATATATATATATATATATATATATATATATATATATATTTTGTTGGTTTCAAATGAGAACCATATAAATATTTAAGAACCATTAGGAACCAATATTCACCAGTGTATGTATATGATATTCACCAGTGTATATAAGGTATTTATAATTCAATTTTTATAGTTTACATACACTGGTGAATATCATATTAAATATACACTGATGAATATCATATATATATAGAGGAAGGTTCAAACGAGAACCAGAAAAAAGGCGAGAACTGGAAGAACCATATAAAAACGTATTTTTTTAGATTGTTTGAAATACTAAAACTAATTTAAACTTCAAATCTAGTAATAAAAAGTTGAAAAAAAATTAAAAAACTTCGTAATTTACAAGTTTCTCGACTTGTTCACATATGAACACCTAATGATCATTCATATGTGAACAAATCAAAAAAAGAGTAAATTATGAAATATTTTATATTTTTTTCAACTTTTTTTTACTCGATTTGTAATCTCTATTAGTTTTCATACGTGAACGAAATCAAAAACACGTGAAAAAAGAATTTTTAAAAAGGTTCTTCCGGTTCTCGCCTTTTTTCTGGTTCTCGTTTGAACCTAACCATATATATATATATATATATATATATATTGTTGGTTTCAAATGAGAACCATATAAATATTTAGGAACCATTAGGAACCAATATTCACCAGTGTATATATATGATATTCACCAGTGTATATAAGGTATTTATAATTCAATTTTTGTAGTTTACATACACTGGTGAATATCATATTAAATATACACTGATGAATATATATATATGTTTAAAAAATAATTATCAAATTCGCAAAGAATTTTCTCGCCACTTTTTTCGGCGCGAATATTAAATGTCTCTCGCGCCACATTCTTAATTCTCAAAATTTTATCATCATATTCAATTCTAGCGCCAAAAATATTAAGGCGGAATTTTTTTAACAATTTGGTGATTATTTCCGAAGTATGGTTGCATTGTTGGATAATATTGATGATATAGTAACGTTCAATGGTCACACGTTTTGAATATAGATGTTAGTATTGCATGGTGGACTAATTCATGTTTATGTGCATGTGCATTTTGGAGGACAAAGTCATTTGCACGTTGGATATTAAGAAGTGGTCACCTAATGCTCCCACTAGTAGTTTTGATTTAATAGTTATTTTATTTGGCATAGTCTTCCTATTTAAAGGGATAGCATCAGTAGATGTTTTGTGCAGTTTTCAATAAGTATTTTGTAATTCTTTTCTTTAATCAAGAAAGCATTTTTCCTTTCCATTTACATATCTAAAACTCAACACCATATTTACGTAAGGGCCTGATCCAATCCAACATGCATGAGGAGTATTGGTCTGATTTTCTCTAATCAAAACTTTTTTCAGTTTACAAATTTTAAACAACCCTTTTTAAACCCCATAATCAAAAAGAAAAAAAAAATAAAAATAAAAATAGAATTACCAGGAATAGGAAAAGGGCTAATAAGTTGAGTATTAACATAATCTTCATTATACCCAAACAAATCTTTATCTTCGTCTTCTCCAACAATAACATTATTAATTATAATCCTCATTATAAACAGAATGCTGCTGATGTTGTTCTTCTTGTACTTCCACGTCATCATTACTGCTAATACTCCGGTTAGATGATGAATAACTTGAAGATGATTGTGAAGAATATGAAGATGATGATGATTTATTATGGGAATGTTCTTCTTCTTGTTCGTTTTCGTTTTTTGAATTATCGAATAAGTTTACGTCTACCTCCGGATCCATTGGAACGTATTTGGTATGTAACTTTTGTTTTTAAAAATAACAAACGTTCTTTTAATATTTATATTTATATTTAATATATATAGTTGTTTGGTAGGAGAAAGATTTTTCGACTTTCTCATAACTTGATAATAAAAGTCCAAATTAAAAGCTTTTTATATTTTTTAAAAATAATAGTTTTGAAATAAACCTCCATATACAACATATAGCTATAACTTATAGTCTTATTTATTTCAAATACATCTGACGTATTTAGTCGAAATAAAAACTTTCTAAGTTTTTTTGAGTTTTGATGACTAATGTTTTTTGGAAATTAATTACATGTATAATTTGGTTATGTATTGTCTTAATGATGTATAACAAAAGAAAATATATAACAACTTATTAAAATAAATTATAGAAATGTTATTAGCAAAATTTTAACTTTTAATAAAATATTTTTAAAAAAAAAGTAAAGGACGTCTTAAAATTGAGTTTTTTCCAAAAATGTTTACCAAAAACAAAAAACCTTATTTTCTACCTAAGTTTTGATTAAAAAAAAATATAAAAATTGTCTTATAGATTCTGGTTTAAAAACAAAAAAAAATGTATTATTTATTTATAATTTATACAATATTAATAACATGCACTACATTTAAGAAATAGTTCTCCAATTAAGAAAATACAATTTTTTGATGCATACAAGAGTTTCTAAACCATGGTTTTCAACGTTTTTTGTTTTGTTTTTACAATATAGTTTTGAAACTTCTTTATATTGTTTTCTAAATTTTCTTTTAAAATTTCTCTTATTGAAATAAAGGACATTTTTTTATGTAAGAAATAAAGATATTTTTCATTTTGAAGAAAATCAAAAGAAATTTCTTCAACAAAACGTATCGATTGTGCTTCTACTATATTTTTCTTTTTCTTTTTTGTTTGGGAATAAATTTGGGTTTAATTTTAGTCACGTGATGAACACCTGCTCATCATGTGCATAAGAAATTAATTTTCGCTATTTAATTTAAATAAAGTTATTAAGATAAGAAATTAATTTCTTATGCATTTGTATAATAAAAGTTAATAAAATGTTTTTTTATTAGTTTTTGTTACTACATTATTGTCTCGCTTTGACTTAACTGATACTCATTTTTTATAATGTGTTGTTTGCTCATAGGTTGCTAGAAGCCTAGAAGTTATCCCCTTTGGATTATTAGAGTTTTTATAAGCATGTGGTTTATTCGTTGGTTTTATAAATATTGTACTCATCTTAATTTTCTTGATAAAACCGATCAAGATAACACTTTTAAAGAATATACTACAATAAGATCATAACCAAACGAAACAATTATGGTACGTTATTATCGTTGGAACTGATTTCGCGTAAAAATGTAGAAATGTTAAAAGTTACAAGTACAAAATATGTACCTTTTCAAAAACATTTTGCTACCCCTACTCTGTTCATAATTTGTATCATTTTCCCCCAAATCAAAACCCTAAACCCTAATTTCATCACCAAAAATGTAAAAAAAAAATTCTAAATTGAATCTCAACAATGGCGTACATTCGTAATCTGACTACAAAAACCAGAATTTTCACTCAACAACGTATCACACCTTCAATTTCATATCTGAATCATAAAACCCAGAATCAAAAAGAAAAATCAAACAGTTTTATTCAAACTAGATCATATGGTGACAATGTAGGTGTAAGAAGTTTTCGGTATCCGATATGGTCTCTGTTTCGTAACGAACCGATAACAACTAGAACTGCATATTTGTTAGCTAGAAATATGTCTACAACTATACCTGATGTGTTGTTAGCTGATAAAGTTACGGAAATCGTGTCGAGTCAAGGTGTATCTGTTGTTAGTGAAGTTGCGGTTGCTGCTGCGAATTCTTCGTTTCCTGTTGCTGCTTTGCAGTATGCTATTGATGGGGTACATACCTTTACTGGAGTTAATTGGTATGATTTACGGACTCGAAATATTCATATTGGTATTGCGAAAGAATAATGCACTCGAAATAAGGGGGTGTCTGGGATTGCATATTTTAAAACGCAAAACGCAGTATTAAGTGTTTGGGTGAAAGGGCGTTTTGGCTTATTTTATAAGGAAAAACACACTTATTTTTAAGCACCAATGTTGGTGCTTATTTTAAAACGCAGTTTTAAATATGCAATCCCAAAGACGATCACACGTAATTTTAGAAAATAGCAATAAATGTGTTGATAAATACTTAACTACCAATTTTACCCCTATAAATTGTATGTAGTTTTATAATTTGTCATTGATGAGTTAAATGATCAGGGGTAAACTGGTAAAACTGTTACGTTATCTTTGGAAATAGACATTTACTATGGGACGAATGGACTAAAAAATTGTGTTTTCGCTATAATATATGTTTCAGGTGGGCAAGCATAGTAATAACAACTCTCGTTATAAAGACCTTATTACTTCCGAGCATGATTAATGAGCTTAGAACTTCGGCGAAGTTTTCTGTGGGTTCTACTCGTTATAAGTAACTAGTGTTTTCTTTTTTACTAAGTAGCATTAATTTGTTCACATCTTGCGTTTTTACTCAGATTCTGATAACAAAAAAAATGGAGATTAAGAAGAAGATGCAAGTTAAGGTATGAACATCGAACTTGTAAATTTATGTTCCTTGATGCTACCGTTTAACTTTTATTCATGGATTACCCTTCTCAGGTGAGTGGAGAGGAATTCTTCGAAGCAATGGAGAGCTCACTCATAGAGTAAGCAGTTTTTTTTATTAATTAGTTCGATTGATTATTGATATTAGCGTAACTAAATATTTTTATGCAGGAGTGGTGCTAGTTTTTCTAAATCAGTTAATCGACTCTTCATGCACGGCACAATCGTTGTCAGTTACTACTTAGCGGTAAGTTAAGATTATTATATCTAAAATCACAGATTTAATCTGTTAATAATCTGTTTAAGCGCTTTATTTGCAGATTCAGAACATGGTGGAAAAGGTTCCGTCTTTTCAAACGGGTGGGATGTCTTGGTTTCTGGATCTTACCTCTGTCGACAGTTTCTATATTCTTCCTTGTTTGAATGTATATGCATTCTGGATTTTTAGCGAGGTAAACTTTTAATCAGTATTGACCATTTGACCGTCTTAATAATACGTGTATATTGTGTTTCTCAGTGTTACTTGCCTGCTGGTAAAATAAAAAACGTTACAAGGTCCTTGGTAGCCGTTTCAGTTCCGTTTGTGGCAAGTTTCCCACAGGTACATATCTAAACTTTTTACTTACTAAACTACGTAATGATTTTTGTCTTGATTTCTATTCTGATTAACGATTCTTTTCAAATTTGTGCAGGCTCTTTTGTGTCATTGGATCACCTCCAACTTGTTCTCCCTGGTATATAAACTAAGTAAGTACTCGATTTAACTTAGAAATTGTTAATGTCGTTCACTTTTCCGGTCAATTTAATGGTCGTTCAAGAGGTTCATATGCACACCAACTTCTCTTTTGCGAAACTTTTTTCGTTTTCTCTGATTAACATTTTATTTTCTTGCTATATCTTTTATTCAGCAATGAAACAAGACCCCGTGAGGAAGTTCTTCGACATACCCATCATAACACGACCGCCACCACCTCCTCCATCACCCGCCAATGAATCAGAACCAGAAAGCCAATCAAAGTCTAACTCCTCGGATTAGAGTATAACTTCATCAACACATATTAGGCTCACCGAGTTATATTCATAGGACTCGGGAGGGTAACGTTGACTTACTTTTGTATGAACCCCAATGACTTGAGATTTTGTATCCGATCGTGGTTTAGTAACTGGCTCTCTAGATGTTGTACCAGTGTGTAGAAAAACAGGGGTTCGTATTGGAAAACTTATTGGACTAGCATGCTTATTGAATGTGAATGGTAGTTTTAGTTAGTATGTTTGATTAGTTTTTTAATTAAGCAGTTTCGTTTGATTTTAACTCGTACATCTATGACCTCGTTAGGTGAAAAGCTTACGGCATGTGATGAATGTTTCAGGATATAACCAGTTGTCGGTTAGAAAGCATGAATATGTGAAGGCAGAGGAACATATTTGGTGTGCCTGATTGTACGTTATGTGAATATAGCGACTAAAGGCGTATATCTCATTTGTTGACTGAGATGTTACCTTTTGAGGTAAAACCCATGGTAAGCTTGAACTTTGTTATGTTTAGATTGGTTTAGGTTGTTAATCAACGTATGTTTCAGGATATAGTGAAAGGAACCCAGGCAAGAGTAAAGTTTAGGTGTCGGTTAGGAGGAATCAATAGTTGAAGGATTGAGGACCACTTTATGATTTTTATGTTACCGTCTGAGGTAAAAGTGTAAACCCCACAGTAAGCTTGAACCATGTTATGTTTTAGATTGGTTGAGGTTGTTAATCAACGTATATTTCAGGATATTTAGCGAAATAAAAGACATCAATGTTAGCTTGACGGATTAAGGACCACTTTTTGTGAGTACTTAATGGGAAAATAGCAAGGCATAGGTTTTTACGTGTTGATTACAATGTTGTCTTTTGAATTTTCTCGTAAAACCCATGGTAACCTTGAACATTGTATTGTCGTGGATTGGTTAAGGTTGTTAATCAATGTATTTTCGCTACAATCATGCTATGTTAAAGTTAGAGTTAATTACATAAATCATATCTAAAGTTTATCCAAAATTACAAGTTCCGTTCCCTTAGTTTAAAAAATTACATAAATCGTCGACTTACGAAAGTCAATCACCATTTTCGTCCCTAAATTGGATGTCCGCTAAAATTATCCTTAACTAATTACACATTGTTCGTACTTATAAGAAGGTAATAAAAATGATATTGTAGGTTAATTAATAATAATATTCAAAAATGATTAAAACTTATTCAAAAACAAAAGATTTGGTATGCCTCGATATGTTTTTGTGACCGATTCGGAGGTTGAACCTGTGCTCCTTTGATCCATCGGTCAACCAGCTGGTTAAACCGATCCGACTTATATCGTTCACCCGTTCAATATCCGACCGGTTTGGGTGCTGAAACCCTATGCAAAACCTTGATGTTGTGTCGGTTAGAAAATACTAAGATATAAGATAAAAATAAAATAAAAAATAGAAATACTAATAAGGTTTTTCTAATGTCTTTAGGCACAAGTTAAAAATAAAATAAAAAATAATAACAGAAATTTCATGCAAATTTATTTGTATTTTTCTTAATCTGAATTAAATTCTTTCTTGTAATTCAATTAATCAATGGCGTACATGCGTAGTCTCGCCATAAGAGCCCGGATTTTCGCTCGACAATGATTCACACCTTCAGTTTCATATGTTACTCACCACGACGATCGAAAAAACCAGCATTCAAAAGAGAGTTTAACCAGTTTTCTTCAAACTAGATCATATGGTGTCTACGGTAACAACAAGAACACTTCGTTCATGTTTCGGGATCCTAAATGGTCTCAGTTTCATCATCCCCCGATGATAACAACGACAGCAAGTGGATTTATGTTAGCTAGAAATATGTCCCACTAATATTGTTACTAAGTTAGCTGAGAAAACTATGGAAATTGTGTCGTATCAAGCGGAAAATGTTTCTAGTGAAGTTGCTGTTGCTGCTGCGGATTCTTGGTTACCCGTTGCAGCTATACAATATGCTATTGATGGTGTTCATGCCTTTACTGGACTTAATTGGTACGATTTGTATTTGTTGGTTAGATATGTACTCGAAATCCTGATATATTGAATTTGTGTTTTCGTTATAATTTGTTTCAGGTGGGCAAGCATAGCAGTTACAACTCTCATTATAAAAACCTCGTTACTTCCTCTACGGATTTATCGGCATAAAACGTCCTCACGGGTTAGCTCTACTACTTTTCACTCATGATTCAATCTTCATATTTAACATCTTTGCATATTTGCCCCGATTAAGAAGAAGATGTAAGTTAAGGTATTGATCCTAAAATAGGGGCGGGGCAAGAAAAATATTCACGCGGGGGCAAAGTAAAATGAATTTATCAGTGAAGAAAACTTCAGTTATGTTTCATGTTTCTCAGACTAAAGTTTGTAGGGGCAAAACGTTAAAAAAAAGTATTTTTTACATTGTGACAAAATTCGGAATGGGGCAGCCCAAGCCCCTTCCTTGTGCTAACAAACTTTTATTACTCTTCTCAGACAGTGCAGATGAAAACTCGAAAATAATAGAGAAAACATTCCCAGAGTAAGTAATATTCTATGCTCTACAACAGTGTCACATAGAACAAGGAACGCTCCGGTAGGGGAACGTGGATCGGGAACGGGGTTCGGTAGGTCCTTAAAATTTGGTACGAAGGGGGTAGGCTCATTTTGGTACGATTCCGGTACTATGTACCAATCAATATGGTACAATGTACCAGAATTTCTTAAAATTCCGGTACGATGATTTTATAATTGATAGTTGATAGAAATTGATAAACATACTTAATTTAAATATCATAATCCAAAAGATAACCAACATGATTTAATATCTAATAGAAATTACTCGGCTCCAATTTCCCTATTTATTTATTATTCCAACGGTTGGATAACAATAGGTTCGTGAATCTTGCAATTGGGCGTGGGAAAACGTGATTTTACAGAACCCCGATATACAGGGAACTATGATTTTGTGTATTGAAAACGCGTTCCAAACTCAATTTGGTACGAATTAGGGAACGATTTAGAACGCTGGATTTCCCGTTCCAAAACACGATCCCGAGCGTTCCGGCACGAAATCGTACCGTGTTCTGGAACGAGCGATCTGGTACGGAAAACGTGGGCATACCAACGATTTATGTGACACTGCTCTATAAGAAGTAGCGCGTTTCATACATACAGTAAACACCATGATTAGCTAAATTTGTTTTTAATATTATTGCAACTACATATTTTTACGCAGGAGATGTATTGGTCTCTTATTCGCTGTCACATTCCCTGTCAGTTATTATTTAGCTGTAAGTTAAAGTTATTATATTGGTAATCACAGCTTCAATCTGTTAATAATCTGTTGCATTACTAACATTTCATTTGTAGATTCAAAACATGGTGGAAAAGGTTCCGTCTTTTCAAACGGGTGGTGCATCTTGGTTTCTTGATCTTACTGCTGCCGATAGTTTCTATATTCTTCCTTTTTTGAATGCATATGTATTCTCGTTGTATAGAGGGGTAAAATTTCAATCAAACCTCCTGCTATATTATCCGGGGCCTTTTCACTTCATGTATTCTGTGTTCCTCAGGAATATTTGCAAAGCGTTAAAATATTTCTTGTTGCCCTTTCAATTTCACTTTTGCCAAGTTTCCCGCAGGTAGATATCTTACCTACTTAATTACTAAACTATACAAATTTTTATTCTGATTAACGGTTCTTTTCAAATCTGCGCAGGCTATCTTTTGTCATTGGATCGCCTCCAACTTGTTCTTCCAGATATATAAACTAAGTACGTCATGTTATTTCTATGTATAGTAATCTAGGTTCATATACACACACTAATCGTCTCTCTTTTGTGTAATTTTGTTCATTTATCTAATTAACGGTTTCTTTTCTTGTTATCTTTTTATTCAGTAATGAGACCATCTGTGAAGAAATTCTTCAACATACCCGTACCACAACCAGAAGCACCATCTGCCGCTAGTGAATCAGCACTAACCCGTTTTCTTTTCTTGCTATCTTTTTACTCAATAACAAGACTCGCTAGTGAGATCTTGCACCCTGTCATGGCCGAGTTACTGGGGCTCTAGATGATGTTTTGATAAAACGTATTGGACTAACACATTTATATGGATGTGATGGGTACTGTTTATAGTTAGCATGTTTGATTATTTGTCTATCAACCGATTTTTGTGTGAACCGATTTTTGTGTGATTTAAACTCTTACACCGTTGAACTCATTAGGTGTATAGCTTTCGTCATATGATGTATGTTTTAGGATATAACAAAAGAAACTATGGCAAGGGCAATGTTAATTTTGTTGCATGAATGTGTGAATATAGCAACTAAATGCGTAAAATTTATCGGTTGATTATGATGTTACCTTTTTTGGTAAAACCCGTGGTAACATTGGCGGAACTTAGAGAGTTTTATAAGAGCGGCCAAAATCATTTTTTTGAATTTTGGAGGGGTTAAATGTGTAATGGTTTTCTTTTTATACCAAAATCTCAAACAATTTACACTAACGGCTTAAAGCTTTTGTAGAGGCCAGACCCCGCAACCCCCTAATGACTCGTTAAGATAAAAAAAATTATATCGAGTGTCGAAAAAATTACATATCTTAGATTAGATAGTTTTAAATTGCACGGAAATTTAACGAACTTAGACCAAATTGTCATTGTATGAAACAAATTTTGATGACAAATTGAAATTGAATAAAACTCTCACTAAATGTGAGACACGAAGTTTGATTCGTGTTTGGAATATTTTACTGGCTCAAATAGTCATTACCCTACCAGAAAAATAAAAAAATCTCATAAACTTTTATTTCGTTAGCGTTATATATAAAAGTTAATTTGAAATCTCATTACTTTTTCATATTGAACTTATACGTGATTAATTTTATAGTTAGTTGTCACATATATACGGAGGTTAATGGTTCTTCTAATAAACCATTTTTTTATACACATATTATCATTTGTAGGAGAATAAGGCAACAATTCTTTCATATTTTATGATTTTTAATAACAAATATGTTTTCGATATTATCATGTATCATTTTATTGAGTCCGAATGTAGAAAAAAATGATAAAATAAAACGTTCAACATAGGTTATATCACATATATAACATGTATCTATGAAATATTTCACAATAATATTGAATTTCAATAATTAACGAGATTTCAAATTAATTTTAACATAAAATGTTAAAAACGTTTATGTTTTTTTTTATATAAAATAAAAATTACTTATATACAAATTCGCTATCTTTGTGTAATTTCTTCCTAAGATATTAAAGCTATATTTGTTTAAAAAAGTCTTTTTAATATGCAAATAAACAAATAATTCTTCCTCCTATTAATTTACCAACATGCCTATGATTCCGTGCCGGATATTATTTTTTAATATTTGCCATTTGTTTATTTTAGTCCCTAGACTTTAAACACTTAAGCGTTTTCCCCCCTCAACTTTAAAAACTTTAACGCTTCCCCCCTCAACTTTAAAAAATTTAACCATTTTTCACTCTAAACTTAAAACACTTTAACGCTTTTCCTCCCCACACTTTAAACAACTTTTAACTTTCTCTGTCTGCACTTTATATGGTTTTGCGTTTTCCCCCCTCAGCTTTATATAATACTTTTACGCTTTCTACCCCTCAGGTTTAGATATGTTTTTCTTTTTGTTTTTTTACTTTTTGGTAACATTTTTTTTACTTCTCTATTTGTTTTTTTTTATTTTTCGTAACTTTTTTTTTACTCTAAATTTATGTTTCGTTTCTTTAGCTTTTTTTCCCTTTTAAAATTCTGTTTTATTTAGTTTTTCGTCACCTTTTTTGGATTCAAGTAATACGAACATCTACTCAGATTAATAATAAATAACGACATCATTTTAGTAAATAGGTATCGTTTTAGCAAATAGGTACACTTATATTTCGATAAAAAAGTAAAAAAAATAAAAAGTCGAGTCGTTTTATGAACCCGTACAACGCACGAGAAATCATCTAGTTATACATTAAACATGCTAACTATAAATACCAATTACCTTACATTTAAAATAATATCACAAACCCCATAAAACTAAAACCATAAACCCTAATTTTAAATAATTTCATGCAAATTTATTCGTATTTTTTTTTACTCCGAATTGAATCCTCTAGTAAATCTCAGGGGAATTCAACTAATCAATGGCGTGCATGCGTAGTCTCACAATAAGAGCTCGGTTTTTCGCTCGACAACGATTCACACCTTCAGTTTCATATGTTAATCACATCGAAAATAGTCAAAACCATCAGTCTAATGAGAATTTAAACAGTTTTATTCAAAGTAGAGCGTATGGTGTCTACGGTAACAACAATAATGCTTTGTTAGCGTTTCGGGATCCTAAGTGGCAACAGTTTCGTCATGGACCAATAACAAGTGGATTTTTGTTAGTTAGGGATATGTCAACTACTATACCTGATGTTTTAGCTGATACGACTATGGAAGTCGTATCGAATCAAGTTGCACCTCTTTTTAGTGAAGTTGCTTTTGCTGCTAGTCATTCTTCAGCACCCGTTGCTGCGTTGCAATATGCTATTGATGGGATTCATACCTTTACAGGACTCGATTGGTATATTTATTTGATATAAGTTATAAGTTTGTTCCGGTTTTTCTTTTGTTTGTTATATATGTGCTCGAAACATTGTTACACAAATTAGGGACACAACTCGTTTTCCCTAAAATAGGTAAAGTACATTTTGAGTCTAGGCGGTGCAGGGGACTTGGGTAAGGGTGGTAACGAGCCAGGTAGGGTCATAGCATGTAAACGAGAAAAGCAAAAAAATTTAATGTACATTTTTTGTGTGTGTGGGTGGATTGGAGTGTGAATGTAAAAAGAACTTTTGATGTATAAGTGGGTCGACACGTATAAAGATCCATGTAAAGTAATTGGGTCGGCATGTCTTGTGTTTAGACCCATTAAATCATATTATTGGAGCGGGTCTTGTCAGTTCCAGTCTAGGTTAAGACCTGACCCATTCACACCCCTACCCTGACGCAAAATGTCATATGTGTCGGGTTCTTTGAGTATACTAAGTGTATTCTTTTGGGGAAATTATATTGTATCTCCCAATATGTGAAAACACCCACCAAATGTATTACTCCGTATTTAGATAGTTAGGGCAGTATCTTACTTAGAGGTTGACTTGATTCTTGACTGCTTTCCAGCGATCTTACGTTTTTGTTAATTTGTTTCAGGTGGGCAAGCATAGTAATAACGACCCTCATTATAAAAACCTTATCACTTCCGTTGGTGATTAGTATTCATACAACTTTCAGAAAGTTTCAGGTTAGTTCCACTAGTTTTCACAACATGATCGATGTAATCTTATATATATTACGTTCTTATTTAGATTCCGTTCAAATTAATTTGTTCACTTGCATATTTTCTCAGATTATGCTAGGAAAACATTTCGAAATCAACAAGAAGAGGCAAGTTAAGGTATGAACATTAAACTTTATCAATGCTAACATACGTAATTCAAACTTTTGCTCCTTACGAGACTTGTTAGCAGACCAACGTACTCACATACCGCTAGATTAGAATCCATTTGGTCATGGATTTATTATTTATGTTACTAAAATACCCTTCTCAGATGAGTGTAATTGAAGAGCTCGGAAGGCTAGAGTGCATATTCGAAGAGTAAGCAATTTTCCATGTTCCTTATTGAAAGAAGTATCGCGCTTTCAAACTTCCAGTAAACACCATGATTTAGTTATATTGATATTTAATATTATTGGAACTGTATATTTTTACGCAGGAGTGGTGTTAGTAGTCCTAATTATCATCTTTTCGGCTTAATCCACTTGACATCTGTTGTCACTTATTACTTGGCTGTAAGTTAACGTTATTACTATACATCTTAAAGGAAACCATATATAGCTTCAATTTGTTATTTGTAACATTTCATTTGCAGCTTCGGAACATGGTGGAAAAGATTCCATCTTTTCAAACGGGTGTGCATCTTGGTTCCTGGATCTTACCTCTGCCGACAGTTTCTATATTCTCCCTTTGTTGAATGCATATGCATTCTGGGTATATGGCGAGGTAAACTTTAAACTAAAAAATTTATTAAATACGGTTTTACTTGATCACGTGTAGTTAAACCTCGTTTTATATTATTCATATATAACCAAAGAGCCTTTGACCTGGCGGTATCAAAGTGTTAACATAGGTTTGTGCTTACCTTTTATTGAGGTTAAGGGTTCGAGACTCGTTAGAGACATTTGTAAATAGTGTGGTGTAATAAATTGTCTTTATAACACTTGTAATCAATTTGTAGTATCATTTAATATATAATCAGAATGGACCGCCTTTACAATACTCGTGTGTCGTGTTCCTCAGGCTTATGGTCCTGCTGGTAAACCAAAAAACGTTGTAAGAGTTTTGGTTGCCCTTTCAATTCCATTTGTGGCAAGTTTCCCGCAGGTACATATTTAAACTTTGTTAATTACTAAACAGCGCACAATTTTTATTGTGATTAAAGATTCTTTTCAAATTTACGCAGGCTTTCTTTTGTCATTGGATCACCTCCAACTTGTTCTCTCTCGTATTTAGTCTATGTACGTCATGTACTCATATACACACTAAGATTTTCTCTAGTGTGTAATTTTGTTCAATTATCTTATTAACATTTTCTTTTCTTGCTATCGTTTTATTCAGCATTGAGACAAGAATCCGTGAGGAAGTTCTTGAACATACTACCACCACCACCACTACCATCTGCAGCGAGTGAATCAGAACCAACAAGCAAATCAAAGTCCGACTCCTCAGATTAAAGTATAATTTCAGAAGACTCGTGGACATATTAGAATGTTGACTTAGTTTGTATATGATCCGCGTACTAGCTCACTAGATGATCTTATGATTAAGGGAGTTCTTATATAGGAAAACCGTATTAAACCAACACTAGGCGTATTCCCGCGCGTTGCGCGGTGACAATTTCTAAAGAGATTTCTCACGAACAATGATCAGAATCGGGAGTTCGAACAATATGAATCTGAAACTGAATTAGAACAATATTGATGTGACCACTCAAATAGCTAAGGGATTGACTACAAAAGTCAAACTTTTCAAATACATATGTAAAAATAAAAAGACATTCCTACGTACATTATTAGATATTAGATTATATACATATATAATTCAGCAAACTACTGCATATTTTTAAGTAAGGTATAGAAAGAATATAACATGTTGTATCACTTGTCTAATCAACAACATGCACATGGACCCATACCTGCAACAACGAAAACAGACATTACAAAAGACAATAATTGGGTAGGTTAATACCATAATCCCTACATAAAACAACTCAAAAAACCAACCTTATCATAAGGTACTTGCAAAAGTCATTGAAAAGATCACAAAAAAACAAACCATCGTTTAGAACTAACTCTTTGTTGCACTCTCCACAACTCTTGTAGCACCAACCGGATTGAGTATATAGACGATCAACTGTTGCCAAAACAGTGAAAACATGACGACCAACTGTTGCCAAAATAGTGAAAACATGGTCAGTTACACATTTATAATAATATATAAAAGGTTTCCATCCTTGTACATAAAAAACATGGTAGAAATTATTGTATATTAACTGTTTTCGTGGCGTACCCTTTTTCCGGCTTTTCAAATTTTCAAACAAATTAGAAATTACCTTATCATCAGTTATAACCATCTCCAACCCAAGTAAGACATCACCGAATTTCGTATTTACTGCCTCCCACATTCTACAAATACTTACATGAACAACTCAATCTTCTCTAGTTGGGTCAAGGGCGCCAATCTTGGAGTGAGACATGTTTTTCGAAAGAGACATAATTGTACGTGGTTATGTGGTTTGTTGATGCAAAAGAACTTATATAGAAAAACACAAAACCACCATTATACCTTACATTATGATAATTAAAACACAGGGCAACCAAAGAGTCAGGCGTTTCAAATGTGTTATTAACTTAGGGTAACTGAACAGTTTAAATATCATTATACCTCACATTATGGTAATTAAAACACAGGGCAACCAAAGAGTCAGGAGTTTCGTGTTATTAACTTAGGTAACTAAACAGTCTAAAAAATCATTATATCTCACATTATGGTAATTAAAACACAGGGCAACCAAAGAGTCAGGAATATCATTATACCTCACATTATGGTAATTAAAACACAGAGCAACTAAAGAGTTAGAAGTTTCAAATGTGTTATTAACTTAGGGTAAATGAACAGTTTACGTATCATTATATCTCTCATTATGGTAATTAAAACACAGGGCAACTAAAGAGTCACTCATTATGGTAATTAAAACACAGTGCAACTAAAGAGTCAGGAGTTTCAAATGCATACGATTCCACTATTTGGAAATTCTCGAATATTAGCCAGCCGACGATCCTCCATTATAAGTAAATATAGATATAGATGATTATATGGATGTGATTGGTGTTTATAGTTAGCATGTTTTATTATTTGCTTATTAACCGATTTTAAACTCTTACACCTATGACCTCATTAGTGTAAGGATTACGTAATGTGATGTATATTTCATGATATAACGGTAAGAATCCGGGCATAGGTAATGCTTAGTGGTCGGTTAAAAGGCATAATTGTGAAATGGCTTGAAGCTTAAACAGGTTAAACAATCCAAAAATTAGTGGTTCATCTAAGAAAAGATCATGATTTCCGACGACAAACATATGCCAAATCAAGCGGTTAAAGTTGAGGCTTGAACGGGTTGGCGTATCATGTGAGTTCAACCTGCCAACTCAAGTAGTTATTTGTGTCGTGTTTGGGTGTGTCATCTCGAACCGTTAACCCCTTTTATATTTTGCAAAGTCTTTTTTGTAAAAGAATTATTATTTGAAAAAGTTAAAGGACTAGTTTGCAAAAATGACCCATCAACCTAGATTTTTGACTCTCAACTCAACACGAAATTACAACTCGTCCAATCGTTTGACACATAAACCCCGTTTATTCAAACGGGACACGCATGTGGTATTCAGGTTATACATGTTCGGATTATAATGTTGGGGAAATTTATTTATGTTGTGATCCAACTCGTATCATTATTCGAAGTCTTTGTGAAAAGAAGATATTTTTTGTTAAACCAAAAAAAGAAAAGATTTAAATTAAATCAATAGTTATTTGAAACATGAGCTACACTCAATTTATTTTGAATATAAGTAATAACTTTCATTTAATATACAAACACAATATTTCATCTTATAAGGTTTATGTAATGTAAGGATATTTGTTTCGCTTACTATGTTTATAAATTTATATAAATTTTAAAAATATTATAAGGTCTACTGTTCTTTTTATAATTTTATCAATTTGAATTTATGATCTTAAATAGTTATAAATTTAAATTAATAAACACCATCCAAATAACTAAGTTTACAAGTTTTCTTTTTTCCTTTTTATTTTTTCTTAATTTACTTAAATTCGGATTTTCAAAAATTAAATACTCCGTATTTTACGGTTCTTCGAATATTACATATTCAATCCTTGTAATTTATTTTGCATGATCTTGTTTTTCTAGCTGGTAAATTATTAACGATCCGATCCTCAAAAAGTGCTATCAAATTCTCATAACTAAATATATAACTATTTGTAAACTATATGAACAAAATGTAAGGGATACAAAACTACAAAAATTAGATCCTCAATAGTAGGGTGTAAACGAGACGAGACAGTTCGTGAGTTATTCGAGATCGACTCATAAGATATTCGAAATCGACTCGACTTAAATGAGTCGACCTCGAACTCCAGCTACTCGGGCTTTCTTTATAGAAACCATTTAGAAAAAAAAAAAAAACACCCCCAAATGAAATTACCCAATACCCTTAAAACCCTAAACCCTAAACTTTCATCCCCAAATCTGTAAATCAATGGCGTACAGGCGTAATCTCACAATTAAAGCAAAATTCTTCGCAAATCAACGATTCCCACCATCAATTTCACATTTTAATCATGACCCAGATCGCCAAACTCATAATCTTGAAGAAAAATCCAACCTTTTTCATCAAACTAGATCATACGGTGTTTACGGTACCAGCCCGAACACTCCGTTATCGTTTCGCTATCCGAAATGGTATCAGATGAGTGCAAGTGGGTTTTTATTAGCTAGAAATATGTCAACTAGTATTGGAACTGATAGTGGTGGAATTGATAAGATGGAATATATGGATTACATGGCTGATGTATTAACTGATAAAACTGCGGAAATTGTGTCGAATGTGGTACCTGTTGTTAGTGAAGTTAGTGAAGTTGCTGTTGCTGCTGCGGATTCTTGGTTACCTGTTGCGGGTTTGCAGTATGCTATTGATGGGATACATAACTTTACCGGACTTAATTGGTAACAAAATATATCGTACATTGTGTTTAACGATTTAACAAGAAGGAATTATTAATATTTGTGATTCTGTTTTGATTTAGGTGGGCTAGTATAGCTGTAACAACGTTCGTGATAAAAACGTTGTTAATTCCGTTCATGATTAATCATCTGAAAGCTACATCAAAGATATCTGTTGGTTTTACTCTGTCCACCTTTCGTTTTTACTATTCGCCTTCTGGATAACATATTATTATATCTGTCTTCCCGTTAGGTAACAACGGACTGAGATACTTATGTATAGTTTGTTTACTTTTTGCTATATTTTTTACGCAGCTTTTGGCTCCACAAATAGAGGAGATGAATCAAGAATTGGAAGAAAAGGTATGAAATCGAAACTTTTTTGGCCTGAAATTGAAACTATTTATTGCTATCGTTGTTTTAATAACTTTTGTTCAGTGGTTGATTATTTATGTAATTAGAAAAGTTAAGGAAGGTCACGGACTTTCTTTATTCTTGTGTCTTAATCTTTGTTTATTGAATTTCCGTCAGTCGAGTTTTTATACATTAAAGTATTTACATAACCTTTTAAGGTGTGACTTATTACTTATTTCTGTTATTACTAAAATACCCTCTCAGGGCAGGGGAAATATGGCTGCTCAAAACAAATGGCAGGAACAACAGAAGAAGTTATTCAAAGAGTAAGCCGTTTTTCATGTTTCGTATTGCAAGAAGTAGCTTTTTTACTTGCAGTTAACGCCATGTTAATATTGATTTTTAAACTAGTTTTAATGCTATCGGAACTAAATACTTATATGCGATTGCAGGCATGATGTTAGTATGTTTGGTCAGGTGAAATGGATGTTACTCCAAGGCCCAGTCGTTATCAGCTTTTTCCTTGCCGTAAGTTAAATATACTTATATTTTTTAAATGCCAGCTTCAATCTGTTACATATTTTTTTTTTTTTTACGCATTTCATTTGCAGATAAATAACATGGTGGAAAAGGTTCCGTCTTTTAAAACTGGCGGTGTATCTTGGTTTCTGGATCTTACGACTGCTGACCCGTACTATATTCTTCCTTGTTTGACTGCATTCACATCTTGGATAATTGTGGAGGTATACATTTAACCTACTATTATTAATTCGGAAGGAAAAGAAACCCCAGAATTAACACGTTTTACGATACTTGTATGCTGTGTTGTTTTCCTTAGTTTAACATGGAACAAGGTTTGGACAGTAGGTCTAATACAATGAAAAACGTTGCAAGGGGGTTTACTGCTGTTTCAATTCCCATTATGGCAAGTTGGCCAAAGGTACATAGATATCTCAACGTACCCTCTTCGTTCCATGAAAAAACGCTTTAAGATATTATTTTACGTATGTGCAGGGTCTTTTTTGTTACTGGATTGCCTCTAACTTGTTCTCCCTTATATATGGACAAAGTAAGTTACTTAACGTAACTTAGAAACCGCTAATGCTTTTTATTTTATGTCATGTTATTTCTATTAAATTATTATAACAAATGCCCTGTTAACATATCATTATTTTGCTATCTTTTACTCAGTTATAAAACAAAAATCCGTGAAGAAATTTTTCAACATACCCATAATAGTACCTCCGCCGCCATCTCCTAATGGTCAACCACCCTTCTGGGAAGGAATAAAAAAGTACTACGATGCACAAGTAATGCAATACCAACAAGCAGGAGATTCAAAGACCACGATCACAAATCAAAGTATGAATTCATCGCAACTTATTAGTCAGAAGCAGTATGCAGAAGTGAAATCTTCAAGTCAAGGAGTATCACCATCATCTGATCTAGGCTACGGGTTAAAAAATCAGGGGAAAAAAGGCAAAGGTATGAATTCATCGCAACTTCTTAGTCAGAAGCCGTATGCAGAAGTAAAATCTTCAAATCAAGGAGTATCGACATCATCTGATCTAGGCTACGGGTTAAAAAATCAAGGGAAAAAAGGCAAAGGAAGAAAGAAAAGGAGGTGATTATGAAGGTGTCATCATTATCATCGGTTTTGGACTAACAGGGTGACTGGTGCTTATAGTTAAAATTTCGATTATCGTTTATTAACGATTGATACAAGTTAACATAACACCAATATTTATGAAGACAGTATAAAGATGTGAGTTTGACTTCTTTTTTTGTATTCAACCAATATCGATCTGTAAAAATTTGCTTTATAAATTTATTATTTTGGTTAATCAAAATCTTCCAAACTGCTTGCCACCACTCGAGGAGTGTATTTTAGGTACGTGTTAAGAACCTTGTGCTTTCTGGATACTCACTATTGAATAGAGTTTTCCTGGATGAGGGTATAGGAGTTAATATTGAAATCAATGCTCCTAATAATTTGGCATTAACGATACAAGGAGATATATCGATGTTGAATATTTCTTTGTTAGATGTGTCTTCTCTAGTAAAAGCCGAGTTAAATTAT
Organism: Senecio squalidus; assembly: GCA_910822075.1. NCBI lineage: Eukaryota > Viridiplantae > Streptophyta > Magnoliopsida > Asterales > Asteraceae > Senecio > Senecio squalidus. The sequence continues at coordinate 12,051,684 of CAJVGC010000582.1, forward strand.
GAAGTTGGGATATATCCATGTTCTGATGGAACCATATTGGGGGAAGTGGAGGAAGAGGTGCTTAAACGATTTATACTCAACTTTCGACATGTCAATGAGATCAAAATTGGGATGTTTGGTTTTACGGTATGAATATGTCAGTTACCAACATATCCGACTCACTCATTCTAATCAACTCAAACAAGTTGAACCTTGTGAATTCGGATTCACTAGTAGATTATCGTTTTAGTTTGTCTCAAAATAAGTGTCTATTTTCAAAAGTAGAAACAAGTTTCCAATTCTACCATTAATCATAAAACTACATTAAACACTTATTCTTAAAAACTTTATGCATTAATAGGGGTAAAATGGACATTTTGCTCAAAACAAAGCTTTGATTATTGCATACCTAATTAAACCTTGTGCACATTTGCATAATGGACACTTATTTTGGAAAAAAGTCGTTAAGGGACTAAACAAATGCTAATATAACGTGTGGACACTAGTTTGATATATGTTCTTAAACCGAGTAAGGCCAATTCCAATAAAGTTGAAACTGATCAAGGTCAATTTGAAGATAAAAGGCAAAATATTCGACCGCGTGTATAATGAAGATTGTCAATAGACTTGGAGCATAATAATAATTTGAAACTTGAAGATTTTAGAAGACTTATTAATTAGAATTTGTCTTTAATTAATTAACGAATCAAAATTAATTTATATATTAGTATGTTCATAATTGTATAAACATATGTTATTCTTATGAGAAATCTATCATTAAAAATTGTAAATTTACATAAATTGTAAAACAATATTACTTATTCCGCAAGTAATTAACTTTGTGTGTGATCATACGTGTTTTCGTATTAAGATCTATGGGTCCTAACATGTATTGCCATCGGTGTTTTGCTAGAGTGTGTTTTTAATCGAAATTACATAGTTAGAAAAATGTGGTTTTCTAATGGTAAAAAAAAAAAAACTAGTTTGAGGATAAATTTGTAATAAGATATTCTTATGGAGATGTTGTGTATAGCTAGAGGGGATTTGTGATCGTTAAATACTTAAAAGAACTCTAAGGGCATTATCGTCAAAAAAAATATACAGTTTCAAATATATATATATATATATATATATATATATATATATATGAACATACGATACAACAATTTAAGTTGTTATTCCTTTGTCACAATTCAATACAAAAATCGGTTAGTGTTTTTTTTTTTTTTTTTTTTTTTTTTTTTTGCAGATTATTATTATTATTCAAGATTTTCTTTCGGGCTTATGTATGTAACCATGTAGCATAATTTTCCTGCTATATATTGTATTTGCAGTCTCTCTACCTGCGGGTAGGGATCCCGAACCCTACTAAGGGGTGATTGGGTATCGTTGACGTTAACATTGACATATTTTGTATTTTTATGTACATCTCAGATGGAGCAGACAGACTATCCATGGTTGGTTGCTCAGAACCTGGATGCCGGAGATGACACTGGACTTCAGAGTTTCTACACTATACATGATCTGCTATCACCTTATCAGTGTCGAATTCCTGAGTTGCTAGGAAGACGTATCCGAGGGTGTTTTCATAATTGGGTGATTCTCTCCAGCCATCCACACAACGTCATGTGGTCTTTATGGAACCCCGTCACTTTAAATTTCATTAGTCTCCCACCTCTACCGATTCATAAAGATGAAAGTTTTGATGATATTGGTTACTGTTGTTTGTCGTCTCCTCCTGATGATCCAAGTTCGGTTCTTCTGTTAATGAGAACAAAAAAATCTGACATTGTTTACTGTAAGGTTTACGGTGAATCAAGATGGATTGACATGTCATATGCACAACTCAAGTGGGTAGCGGGTAGAGATTATCGTATCCTAACATTCCCAACTTGTTCCAATGGTAAAGTATACGCCTTGGGTCTTGGGACAGGATTTATTATACAAGTTGATATTGTGGTTAATAACAAAGACGTTCTTATAAGTCTATTGCCATTCCGGAGGTATCCTTTACCTATCTTTAATGGTTGTCCCGAGTATAATTGGCTGAAAGGATCTAATACAGAATTATTTTACATTAGAGCTTGTTTTGATCCGCAAGGAAAAGATACACTTGCTTTTGTTTCTTTGTTTAAACTTGACATGAATTATACAACGTCAACATGGGAGGAAATAGAAGACCTTAAAGACGCTGTATTTTTTGCGGATATTAGTCATGCTCCCTCCTCGATATTCTACAACCCTGCAATTCCCTCAGAAGAACTACAAGGTCATGTATACATTCTTGGCAGGCTTGGCAACGTCATGTACTCGTACAACGTCAAAGATAAAACAGTTTCCTTAACACCTATGGTTCAGTTAGGGAGGAGAAGCCATGTGTCGTTGTGGGAATGCAGGTATTACCTATACATGATTCATGTTTCTTTATCATAGGTTTTTCTATTGGTAGTATTCAAATAAAAAGGGAAAAATAAATTAAGATCATATTTTGTGTAGGTTAGAAGGTGATAATGGAACAGTCAAGTGCACCTTCGATCATAAACAAGAAGTGATCAATAAAGACGATGAGACAGTGCCACTATCAATTTGTTACAGTGAGGTTGAAGGTTGTAACATACAGAACGAATCACCTCTGCTGAATATTCCATTTCATCTTTTGGAAACGATTATGGAGTTTTGTGCTGGTATTACTTGCAAACGTTGTAACAAAGCAGCACCTATGACACGATGGAGGAACGAAGAAGCATTAAGGAAATTGGTGACATATTCATTAGATTCACCATGGTTTATGGTACTGGAAGACAATCGAGGCATTATGTATTTTACAGATCCAATATTTGGTGAGAAGTACTTCATGAAAACATTACCGGTAGCTATTCATGATCATGTCAAACTAATTTATTGTTCGAGGTATGGGTGGTTGTTGTTTTATACTAATCTAGAAGACCTAGTGTTTTTCAACCCCTTCACAAGTGATGTTCGCACGCTTCCAGCTACACGCCATCTATTGGATTAAATATGTTTCTCAGCACCACCTACATCCCCCAAATGTATTGTGGTTGGATTCGCAGAAGATGGTTATGACGGGATGGCTTACATCCTCCGCTTTGCAGATGAGAACCCACTATGGCATATATATTTACTGGGTTATTATAGTCGTGCTAAACCACCTGCCTTCTATTTTCCAACATTCTATGATCAGGATCTTTATGCCTTGTTTAATGAGGGACAACCTGTTGTTTTCAAGGATATAAATGAAGGAAATTTAACTCGGGAGTTTGTTGTGGCCGAAGCCCCTAAATATGATCTGAAATTTATGGCACGGTATTTCCTAGTGAAACGAGATCAACATCTTTTACTAGTCGCCGTGGGCGGGTATGGAGAATTCGTTGAGTTATTCCAGTTGAATAACTCAACAAACGAGTGGGAGAAAATTAATTGTTTAGGTCAACATATGATTTATATTTGCGGTACAACATGTCTCTGCATTGAAACGAAAACTCAAAAAATGAAAAATAAGATCTACTTCCCGCGGATGGATTCCCACAATGGTAAGATAGTGTTTTATTCACTCGAAACATGAAAGTATCACACATTTAACGGAGAACATATTGAAGCAACGTGGGGGTTATTCTTCGAAACTAAACATCATCTCTACCCTCATATATGGATTGAACCAAGTTGGAATTAGCTAACAAACTTTACTCTCAAATTTTGTGTATTGTATTGTGGGTTGTAACCAAACAACATTTTGTAGCCTGCATCCTAAGACCAAAGATTAAAAATAAATCATTATAACAATAAAATTTGTAGCTTTGATCTACAACAAAATATGAGTTAACATTATCATTATTAAAGGTTTTATATCTAAATATCAAATTACAATAATTAGAGAATCCGTTCCTAAACACAAATCTATCACCCCACAATATATTTGTTCAATATAATTACATGATCATAACAATTTTCAAAACATTGTACACTACAATCAATGTTTTCAAACCCGTTTCGAACACAGTTTTGATTTTTTTTTCCCCGATTAGCTCAGTAAGTTTTTATAAGTTAGATATAAATGTACACGAAATAAGATGATATACCAATTGGGCCTAGCTCAAGTGGTACCGTCACCGCAAACGCCAAAACCCCGCATGTGTGACAGAAAAGGTCAGAGGTTCGAATCCGAACCCCAGCGTATCTGGGTAATTTGTGGACATGTGTTTTACCCGGCGTTGATGCTCCTTGCGGGTGAAGCGGCCGCGTACATTAGAATATGTACGGAGGTCAGGGGTACCTTCCAAATTACCTTTTTTCACGAAATAAGATGATATAAATGTACCTTTTATAAGTTTAACAACACCAACTTGGTTGTTAAGTTTCTTGTGTCCCGACGGTCCGGCCCGGTTAGCACAAGCGGTCCATCTGGTCATTATCATGTCAATTTTCTCTAAAAATCCGGCCTGATCTAGGCTTAATAGACTATAATAAAAGTGAAGTTCATTTTTGTCAAGAAGTAGTTGATTTAATAACTACTTGGTTTTCTTCCAAATTTACTTTTCATGACCATATTTTTGCTAACACTCAATGACTTAATTTCTTCTAAACTTGTTAGTCATCCGAACTTAATCTACAAATTTGATCAATTTTACATTGAACTTTTAGACAAAGACATATGTGTCACCACCTTTATTTACAATTTAGTAATTCAAATAAAAGCCTATATGGACATAAGCAGCCACCTTAGTCGACTCAATCTTGAAAGAAGTTAATTATCACCTTATTAGGAGCTTGTATGTCACAGTCTACCTAGTCTAGAAGGTCGTTTACTAAATTTAAGTTAGAAATCTAGAGATTTCTACACAACTCAAGGAGCTTTAACGAATCACCACTTTGAGAAGTCCATGGAAACTAATGGAACGCGATAGAAGATGGTGAAAGATAATAGAAGCTTTGAAACTTAGAGTGTGTAGAATAACCCTTGTACATATTATGGGGTAAGGAATTCTAAGATTCTAGATAACTTATTTGGTCGGAGGAACTCTAGTAAAAATAGTCATTTCCTCAATCATTTGTAAATCATCCTTTAATCCTACAATCTTTGATATGATACGTTTGGTAAAACTAGTTTGTAGCTTAAGCTAGTAGCTTGTAGCTGGAGTTGAAAGCTTGGGCTTATATTGAGAGCTGAAAGCTTGAGCTTTTATTTTTCGTAAATGTGTTTGGAAAGTAGCTGAAGTTGGAGCTTAAAAATGTAAAATAACTAAAAAGTATATAATAGTATAATAAGACAAATTTTATAAGAGGTATTTATGTAATTTACCATCAAATAAGCTCAAGCCACTTATTTAAGCTACTTGAACTAGCTTATTTTTTAGAAGCTTATTTTTCAAATAAGCCACATAAATAAGCTTCAACCAAAAAAAGCTTATTTAAAAAAAAAAATCAAGCCCCAAATAAGCCTGTTTAAGCCCCTAAAAAAGCCCCTCAAAACATAGCACTTGTGTTCTTTTCTCGCTGTCAGGGCGGTCGACAATGTTAAGACCTCGTGCAAAATTTAAAAATGGGCCTCCTCATGAAAATCTTTTTTTAACATGGGGATATATAAATTTAGCAAACAACTAATATAGATTCAGGTCACGAATGAAGAAGAATTTTCCATCTCAAACGGAGTGACAGAAGTCCACAAGTTCTAGTTTCAATCCATTATCGACTGCACAAATCGGAACGACATATAAATTCACATAACACAATTTCATTGTCTATTTTCTTCAATAGCCTAATTTGAACAAGAACAAAGTAACATAATTCTTCTGTCCAATCTATCTACATATCTATGATCATCTCAAGTACAACAAATTTCAGTTACTATGCTACATCTTATTAAACACGCATTCATCATCACAAAAACGCTACTCATCATGATTGCAACACTAATTCATACAATCCACGAGTTTAATTTATATATAGAAACAATTAATCAATATAAATCCTAACCTAAATATATATCTATATATCATTCACATATTAACCATCAACAAAACAAGAAGTTAAATTACGAAAAAGAATCAGTTGAGATAATCTAATTTACGAAAAATTAACAGAAAAATGAAGATCGAAAACACGCACGCACGCGCGCGCGCACACACACACACACTATTGATAACACATAGTAAATCAAACTCATATAGTAAAATCAGTCGATGAACTGAAAGAAGAAAAATGATAATTTTAGTTACCGTATTGAATTTGTGTGAATTTGTGAAAGATATAGTGAAATGGTGTCACACACGATGGATTATGCATGAATTAGTAAGGGTGAGTGATATGTATGCATGTATATATAACAGAATCTGATATGTGAGTTGTTACAAATTTTGAAATTATGCCTACTTGGAGGGAACATTATGTAGGAAACATTTTTTCATTTCTCCTTTTACTACTAGCAATAATTTAAATAATTTACACGTTAAAATTCATAAACTTTAAATATAGATTTTTTTTATTTTTGTTATTTTGAGGCAAAATAAAATGTTAAGATGATAATGTAATTATAGCATCCGTAATGTTATACACTCATGTTTGGTCACATCAACTTTTCTATAAACCACTATTTTGATAAAATTACTCATTTACTCGTATAAACTTTAAAAAGTCCATAACTAGTTTATTTTTATTTTTATAAACCACTATTTTGATAAAATTACTCATTTACTCGTATAAACTTTAAAAAGTTCATAACTCGTATCAACCATTCAACTTTTTATTTTTATTTTTATAAACTTTCTCTTTTACTCAATAACTAGTTTATTCCCCGCGTATACGCGGATAATTTTATCGAAAAATTACAAGTATAATATATAGAAACTGATTAAACATCGTGTGTCATTAACAATATATAACAATATGAGTTGTGATGCTAGATATATGTTGTTTCGTTTATATGTATGTGTTTTCAACGCCACCTTTAAATTCGTATGTGTAGATAACTATATCAGAAATAATATAATTATAAGCTATTAAAATATTGTTGTCTGATGTTTATAAAGTCAATGAGAAAGTTGCATTCTATTAAGTTTTATATGTTGACCATTTGAGTATTTTTAATGATCATACTCTATCAATTTTTAGATATCAAATTATATCTTAGGTTATGTCAAACAAAAACAAAAATATAGAGTTTGTCTCTCTTTATATGTCAACATTAACTTTTTTTTTTCTTACGGTTATATGTTATTATTTTTTCGTAGAAAAGAAAAAACCAAAAGAATGAAATTAAAAAAAAAAAAGAAATCGTTTTTCTTTTTATTTAAAAATTTTAATATATAAAAATATTCAAGACTTAAAGTAATCGTATCAAGCTATGTTTTATTTAATAAGTTTTTTTTTCTTAAGAAAAGAAAAACAAATAAAAAAAGAAGAAATTAAGAAAAGAGATAAAAAAAAAATTTAAAATATAAAATATATTTAAGGTTTAGAGTAATTGCCACAAGTTATGTTTTTTTTTAAATAAATATTAAATTTAAAGGGTTAAAATTATATATAAAATGGAGGAGATAAAACGAAAATAGTTATTGATGATGTCATATGACATCATCATTTTGATCTAATGGTGAAAAATTAATCTTGAAATCAATCTAGTGGTCTATACTTTGCCATGTGGCTTTTAATGCATCTCCTTTAGTATATATTATAGAATAGATTATAGATAGATATAGATTATAGATAGATAGATGTAATGCTAACAACACAATCAAAATATGTTCAAATTAAACTAAAAAGTTAATTATATATAAATCTCTCCAATATTTTTGTAGCGAGACATTTTTTTTTCTTCTCTTATTCAATTTATAGAACAAATTATTTATTTTATGAGAAAACACTTCTTAAAACTGTAATATTTAGATGAACATTTCTTTTAGAGTTATTACATAAACAAAAATATATATTATAATTAGTTTAAACACAAATCGACAACAATTATATGTTTATTAGTCTTTTAAACCTTTTAATTTAACATGTTTAGGAATGATGGTCCTATACATCTTCTATTTCTTTGGATCATCCATATGAACTTTGAATATGAACTTTCATAACCTTGAAGGAATAATGGTAAGTTTATGCAAAAAACTCCACATAGATATGGACCTCATACTATAAACCGTATTATTGATGCTCTTATACCAAACCTAAACAATCATTATTCTCATAACGGTAGTTGATCAATGTTTCAAGCGCGCCATTCTATTATGGAAAAACAATTCTTTAATATCATATCATCAAAGAGGGCAAACTGACTTCTTACGTTTCAAAAGATGAAATCAACTAGAATTTGGATCTATCAGGGTTTATTACGGTTTTGCTTATATAAACCACCCCAACTAAGTTGCATAAACTTCATGATTGTAGACCAAGTAAAATATAACGTCAAAAAACGGAGAATATATGCAAGATCAACTAAAATACAAAAACATAGATCAAATAAAACCATAAAATCCAAAAACAATTACTGTATTTGAAAGAAACCGTGTAAACTTCAAGAAAATATATTGTCAGTAAAATGAACTATTATAACATAAAACATTATTTTAATATTTTTCTCGTTTAGACGACTTGGTTTTCTTTTAAACTTGTTAGTCATAACCTACAAATCTGATTAATTAAACATGGAACTTCTAGATAAAGATGTTAGAAAGATCAACCTCGTTGTGGAACTCGTTAGTGGGGTAACACGTCGTTGTGTTGTTGTTGTTTCTTAAAATTTGCAACAGCTAAAAGTAGAAAAAAAAAATGTTTGACAACCATCCACCAGCATTCCACAACCAAATTGTGGGGTGTTTTTGTTCACGTGATAGTGACAACCAACCATCTACAACTTATTTATCACTTACCTTGCTCTAATACTTCCTTAATTTTTCTTATCTTGATCGTCAACAATATTGTAACATCATCATCATCCATCTTCAATGTACCACACAACCTCGAATGATTCGAACGAAAGATAAAACACATGTATGTAGGCGTTGTTGGTATCTTCAGCCTTGTTTTTCTTCTTAATGCTATTAGCTAAAAGATTACTCTCATGTTGAATACCTCCTCATACATCCAACCACCAGTAGTAACAACCAATTTAGCATAAACAAAAACAATCCATGGGCATTTTTGTCATTTTTAAGTTTCCCTATATGTTATTTTCGCAATTAGCATACACATAATGAGCTTACTTGTTTCATGGTTATTTTTCATAACCCATTTCTACGACTTTATAAGTCGACTTAAAATTGAAATATAAAATGAAAGACGAACCAAATAAATTCGTAAGCATAAAAATAGAAAACACCTTTTCGTATTTATGGGTTAAAGTATGATTTTTAATAACTGATAATTTATTAAAGAGAAAATGATTCGTGCTGTTAGAATCATCTATCATATACGTTACAACATACAAATTTTTAATAAATAATTTAATTATGACCCATGTATTTTTTAGGATTATATATAAACTACCACATCATCCCTAATTTTTATTGTTAGTATGACATATTAAAAGGTTGAATGTATGATCAATAAACATTTTCGATTATTAACGTTTATTATCGTCTATCAAAACACATAAAAATTAACACTATCAAAATGTATAAACAAAAGTGAGTTTGGTTCCAAATGTGAACCCTAAACCCCATTTCATCATCAAATCTGCAATTTTTATAAATCTCAATTCAACAATGGCGTTCAGGCGTAATCTCACAATCAAAGCAAAATTCTTCGCAAATCAACGATTCACACCATCAATTTCACATTTCAATCATGACCCAGATCGTGAAAATCATAATCTTGAAGAAAAATCCAACCTTTTTCATCAAACCAGATCATACGGTGTTTACGGTACTACCCCGAACACTCCGTTATCGTTTCGATATCCGATATGGTCTCAGTTAACAGCAAGTGGGTTTTTATTAGCTAGAAATATGTCAACTAGTATTGGAGAAAATGATGGATTTAGTGACAAAATTGAGTTCATAAATGATAATGATATTGCTAATGTTTTGGTTGATGAATCGATGGAAATCGTATCGAATGAAACAGTATCTGTTGTTAGTGAAGTTGCTGTTGCAGCTGCGGATTCTTCGTTTCCTGTTGCAGCATTGCAGTATGCTATTGATGGTGTACATACGTTTACCGGATGTAATTGGTAACGAGTTATCAGATTTTTGTTTGTGTTTTGTTATGAATTCGGAATACTTGATAATAATTTTGATTTCGTGTTGATATTAATTTGTTTTAGGTGGGCAAGTATAGCGATAACGACTCTCATTGTAAGAACATTGACAATTCCGCTCATGATTAATCAACAGAAAGCTACTGCAAAGTTAACTGTGGGTTTTACTCTGTCCACCTTTCGTTTACTCTTTGACATTTTTAGCATATGTACTAGTTATCATATCTTGCAATATCATTCTATTAGTTTCTTAAAAGCTAAAGGGGCCTAAACTAAGTTAAATTATCGGGATTTTAGTAATTACTGTTTTTTTTTCCATAAATTTATGAATAGTCTTTTTAAAGTAGCATTGATTTTTTCACATCGTGCATTATATACACAGATTATGAGACCAGAATTGGACGAGATTAGGAAGAAGATGGAAGCGGAGGTATGAATATCAAATTTCTTTGTTACCGTGTTTTTTCGTTGAATTTTTGTTGTATGATGTCTTATAAGTTAATGTAGATATATACTCAACCTTGTAAAAATGTGACACTTTTTACTTATCTATGTTATTATTAAAATAGGACATGAGTCCCGCTGCTGTAGCTGAAGGTCAGGAACAAATGAACATGGTATTTAAAAAGTAAGCGTTTTTACATATTGATTATTGCGGGAAATTGCTTTTTTACTTGCAATCAACACCATGGTTCTTTATATTGTTTTTTAATATTATTCTAATATTATTTATAATTGATATTTTTCCAGGCATGGTGTTAGTATGTTTACGCCATTTAAGATGCTATTCATCCAACTCCCCATCTTTATCAGCTTCTTCTTAGCTGTAAGTTAGAAATATTATATCCGTTATGAGATGTTCAATCTGTTTATCATCTTGTTTTTTATAAATATTATAAAATTTTCATTTACAGATCGAGAACATGACAGCAAAGGTTCCATCTTTTAAAACTGGTGGTGCATCTTGGTTCTTGGATCTTACGACTGCTGATAGTTTCTATATTCTTCCTACTTTGAATGCGTTATCGTTCTGGTTGCTTGTAGAGGTATGCATTTACTTACTTGCTTATGTATCTATAATTTTACATATAATCAGAATTTGATGCTTTTGCAATACGTATATGTTATGTTCTCCAGTTTAACATGCAAGAAGGTTTGGATGCCAAGACCGCTTTGATTATGAAAAACGTTGCAAGGGTTTTTGTTGTCCTTTCAGTTCCCCTTATGGCATATTTTCCGAAGGTGCGTATCTCAACTCTTTAATTACTAATATGGCAGTAATTCTCATTCTCGGACATTTCATGACAATCCCCGTGAAAATCGCAACATTCTCCATTTCTTATTTCAAAGGATTTTATTATTATTTAGTGAATATTTTCACATTTGTGCAGGGTATTTTTTGTTATTGGATCACCTCCAATATGTTCTCGTTTGTCTATGGACTAAGTAAGTTACTCGACTTAAACTTAGAAACTGCTAATATTTTTTTGAACTTATTTTTACGGGCAAATGAAAGAAAATAGCAATACTTTTAGGCTAATAGTCCGTTCCGGTAATTACAAGTTCTCCAAACGGTCCAATTTAGTCATTATAGGGTAAAAAAAGCCTAAACCAAACAGAGGCAACAAAAACAGATTTAAGCACAAGTGTAGTGTAATTATATTCTTTCGTCCAATTAACATCTCGTTTTACTGTTATCTTTGTTTCAGTATTAAAACAAGACAATGTGAAGAAGCTCTTTAACATACCCATAATCGTGCCTCCACCACCATCTCCCGACAGTCAATCAAAACCAACTCTATCATTTCTGAATGAATTGAAAAAGTTTGTTGATGAACTCGACAGTAAGAAACCAAAAGATCCAACAGACCCGAAACAATAGCTTACCTTTTGTGATCCTCACTGACTCGAGATTGGTCATCATGGTGGCTTCTAAGAGTCGCTCGTTAGCTAGATGATGTATTAGTGTCGGTATAATGGTACCGATGTTTTAATTAAATGTTATGGTCTTGTAGACTAACATGCTTAGTTAAAAGTAATTGTTGCTTACCAGTTTAATTATTGTTTATTAACTATCATTTTTTATTGTAGAAAAACAACAAATATCTTATACACATTATAATCTATGTTAGGCACAATTAGTTCTTGGTGTTGTTTTTGTTTTTTTGTATTGTTTTCTTGTAAAGTATAGTTTCTTGAATACTTTTATTTTTATTAAATTTAATGTTATTTGTTGCTAAGTAAAATTAAATAAAATATAGCAATGAAGATCAAATAATAAAATACATAAAATTATGACCGTTACTTGTGTTCATCTCGGCGGTCACTCAATTCTTTTCTCAAAATTTATTCCAAAGAAAATACTCACATTTCAATAGAACCGTCGAGAAGAACACAAAATATATCTTAAAGAAAATAGTCATATTTTAATGAACCGTCAAGATGAACACACATAACAGTTATCGGAATAATACCTAAATTGTAATGATTTATCAGAATTACGGATATTGCCCATAAACTTCATTATTAACGCTAGACCTCACTAAAACCAAAGATTTGTAATGATTTTGTCCCTGGTTAATGGTCATGGACAAAAATGTTTAGAAAACAATTTTTTTTTAGAAACGAAAGCGTTAAGAAAAACCTTAATATTTGAAATGACTAGTGCAATAATTGTAATAGTACACTGTAAAGTTTATTAAAAAAATAAAAAAGATTATCAATCGTGTTGAATTTAAAAATAAAAATACACTCGAACTCAAGTTCATAAGTCTGGACTTTTTATCGACTTGACTTGACCCGACTTGTTTACACCGATAACGAAGGTAACTAAACTAGAAAGGGGCTTGTTTATATTGAATAATCTTTAAACAAAATGTGTGAAATCAAACCCAGAAACTTCTGGTACCAATTTCAAAACCCTAAACCCTAATTTCATTTCACTTTTTTCAGTAATTATATCTATTTCATTTTCTTCAATCTGAATCTAATCATACCCTTTTTCTTATTTCATTTTAATCCAGGTAGATTTCAATCACATCAACAATGGCGTACAGGCGTAGTCTCACAATCAAAGCAAAATTCTTCGCAAATCAACGATTCACGCCTTCAATTTCACATTTCAATCATGACCCAGATCGTGAAACTCAAAACCCAGAAGAAAAACCCAATCTTTTTCATCAAACCAGATCATACGGTGTATACGGTGTTTACGGGGCCAATTTGAGCACTCGGGGTCTGTTTCGAGACCCGAAATGGTATCAGATGAGTGCAAGTGGGTTTTTATTAGCTAGAAATATGTCAACTAGTATTGGAGATGGTGGTGGGATTGATAAGATGGAATATATGGCTGATATGGCGGATTTGTTGACTGATAAGACGGTGGAAGCTGTGTCGAATGCTGCACCGGTTGTTAGTGAAGTTGCGGTTGCTGCTGCGGATTCTTGGGCACCCGTTGCGGCTTTGCAGTATGCGATTGATGGGATACATAGCTTTACTGGACTTAATTGGTATGGATGTTTTAATCATTATCGAATACTAGTAGTATAATTTGATATGAAATGTGTATGTTTTGTTTATTGTAGCGTTAAGTCCGTAGATTAGTTAGAGGAATAGGTTTGGATTATATTTGCGGGGAAAAGTGTGAACTTTTGTTCTAGTGGATGAATGCCTATATCTTAGGTTTTAGTTTCGTTCATAGTTGTCAACTCCTGACTTGAAATCCTGTTTTTTTTACTCTAGACTTGATTTGTAAGAGTCACGATACATGAAACTATATTAGATATATGAAATTTTTATATAAAAACTATAGAATACAAGTTGAATAATTAAGCACATTAAAGGGGTGTTTGTTTTAGGCTTATGTGTTTCGGCTTATCTTTCATAATCCCATTTTTCGGCTTATTTTGAAGCTTATGAGCTTATTATTCCTTTTTAAGTCGTAAGAAGCGGACAAGCCACAAAATAAGCCAGAAAAAAAGGACTTATGAACAATAAGGCGAAGATAAATAAGCTTGTAACTTGTAAGCCAAAAATAAGTTAAAACAAACACACCCTTACTAAAATATTACTAGTTCGCCAGTTAGGAGTTATAGAATCACAATTCATCCCGAATATGCATTACTCATGACTCGATTCGTCAGAGTCACGATACTTTAAAAATATACTTCGTATAAGATAACAAAACTGTTGTTAATTATGGAATGTGGACATTCATGTAACACTGAATGAGGTATTGAATTATATAATGGAAGATTGGAAGTCGTTATTGGCTTAACAAAATATAAGGACAGTGAAAACAAATTCTTGGTCAACTTTTACAAAACGTCAGTTTTAAACAACAATGCTATGCTGTACTATTTTCCTTTTTTATCTGAATCTACTAATAGGTTTGATAGTGATTTATAGTGTGTATATCGTAAAAAGTACTGATTTGTGTGTTGTGCTAGGTGGGCGAGCATAGTAATCACAACTCTCGTAATTAGAACCTTGACAGTTCCAGTCATGATTAATCAGATGAAAGCTTCCGCAAAGTTAGCTGTGAGTTCTCCTCTCTTCGTTTTCCGTTTACTAGTTTACGTTCTGCATAACATACTTATGCCATTAACTGTTTAAAAGTAGAATTGATTTATTCACATCGTTCTTGTTTTACACAGAAATTGCAACCAGAAATGGAGAAGATTAAAGCGGAAATGAGCGCTAAGGTCTGGCTTTTACTTCATTAATCTACTCCGGATATTTGCTCATTGAGTCGTTGATTTCTTATAAAAAAAAATATAAGGTTTACTGTCTTTGTAATTACTAAACTACCCGTTTTAGGACATGAGTCCAAAAGCTGTAGCTGAAGGTCAGGAAAAAATGCAGAGTATCTTTAGAGAGTAAGCACTTTCGTGTCGCGGTTTTATAAGTGCTTACAGTAATTTAATTAATATTAATATTAATTAATAAAACTTAATATTTCCGCAGGCATGGTGTTAGTCCTTTTTCGCCATTGAAGGGAATGTTCATTCAAGGCCCTGTTTTTGTCAGCTTTTTTCTTGCTGTAAGTTGATAGTTTTTGTTAACGTTATATTTTACGTCACAAATTTTAATAAAAGTACTAAACTTTTTAATTCTTTTTATTCCCATTTGAATTTGCAGATTCAGAACATGGTGGAAAAAGTTCCGTCTTTTCAAACTGGAGGGATGTCTTGGTTCCTCGATCTTACGACTCCTGATACTTTATATATTCTTCCTGTTATGACTGCATTGTCATTCTGGATAACTGTAGAGGTATAACTTTATTCCGTCTTTCTATATAGAGTTTTCAAGTACACGGAATATGCGCTAAACAGTACATATATGCTGTGTTTCACAGTGTAACATGCAACAAGGTATGGAAGGAAATGCTAACGCTGGCTTAATGAAAAATGTTTCAAGGGGTTTTGCGGTTCTTACAGTTCCACTTACGTTAACTTTCCCAAAGGTATATAATATATATCACAAATTAGTAATAAATAGTTGCATTTCCCCGGTACCTAAACGGTGGCGATTTTGCACACTATATAGTCACACACTATTAAGAAAAGGAACTTATCTTTATTAAACTTTATAATATCTGCAGGCTCTATTTTGTTATTGGATTACCGCCAACTTTTTCTCCCTCGTATACGGATTTGGTAAGTTCTCGTTCAATTTGAATAGACTACGTCACTACACTCGCAAATTGTTTCTCTTTTGCAAATCAACTTATATTCACATAATATTTTCCTTCTAATATTCTTCCAGTAATGAGACAAGAGCCCGTGATGAAGTTATTGAACATACCAAAAATAGTACCCCTACCGCCCCCTCCCGGTGGTCACAAACCGGCTTTCGGTTTTTGGGATGGACTGAAAAAATACGCCAAGGCACAAGCAATGCAAAAACATCTAGCAGCAGGACATTCAAATCCTGAGATCCCGAATAAAATATTAAACGCATCACAACTTCTCGGTCAGAAGCCAACTTCAGAACCGAACTCCACAAATCATAGAGTATCATTAACATCATCCGTTCTCAGCAATAGGATCAAAAGTCTAGAGAAACAAGTTAAAGGTAGAAAGAAGAACAAAAGGAAGTGAGCTTACGATTTTGAATCTTTTTGATCATGATGAGCGTTTCTACCAAATAGTGTACTTTGAATAAACGTAACAACTATCTATCATATTCTTTTTGATCCGTTTGATAATTTATAGTTGGACTATTTTTGCCTGTTTAAAAGAGGAGGGAGTCCTCGTTTTGTAATAGGAGATTAGAAACTTATCATAGCGAAAAGAGTATGATATCAACATTATAAGCTTCTTGTACTAATTTTTGACCTTTTAATTTCGTGTGTAATAAGACATTTATTGATGGAACGACATATAGGTTGTGACATCATGGAGAAGAAATAAATGTGTACTTTGTTTAAATCTGTATCGATCACATTTCGCTTTGTGAAATGTTTTTACGAGTCTACTGAAATCTCTGAAGGCTGTAAATCTGCATTTTACGTTGCTGGTTTCTAAAAATATCTCGCATAAAGTGTCTTTGTAATCTCGTTTTCTTTTATTTGCGATTTTACGTGTCAAACAGGTTTTCGCTTTCAAAACATAACAAGACCAGATGAAATCATGCAAATTTTTGCAAAATCTATGTTTATATTGCAAGATAACAATAGGTTGTCAAATTTACACACAAACAAGAAGAGATTAAATAAACACTTCAAAGCTATTTTGAAGTCCAAATAAGAAAAAAAATCTGCTAATTTCTTGTGTTTTTAGAAGTTTGCTTCAAAAGATCTAACGAAGAAGGAGAAAGAGGATGAGCACTTCTTTTCCGTCTCTTCACTCGTTTTTTTTTTCTCCATTCTTCAGATCTTATTTTTAACTCCTTATAAAGAAAAATCACAAAAAATGGACTTTCTTTAAAGGCTTCATATTCGTATACCTCCACAATCTTTTCATCTAATTTGACTTTTTAAGCCAATGTGTAGCTTGAAACCGATACTTCTGCTGGTGCATCAGTATGAATGTACACAAACTCGATGCTTTTTCCAGCCGCTAATGAGCTAACCCATGCTGGGAACCCGTATGAACCACTAGCTGTCTTGGTTAGACCCCATATTGGACCGGAAAGCTTTGATACCGAAATGTTAACGTTCTTGATGGTCTTGTCCGACTTGTTAGTTAATGTAACTGAGTATCTGTAGTATGTTTTACCATTGGCTACCCATGAACTTGTAGTCTTCTGCGCGATTTCCGTCAAACCTAAAGACAGCATCAAGAATTATATTAAAACCAAATGAGGTCTAAAATATTCCATTTCTTTACGTGAAGTTACCATTTTTAGTAAAAATCGAGATTTTACCTGTTGATGGGGTCTCTTTCGGATCGGGTTGAACGGAAGCCGGCTTAAGAAGAGGGACTTCAACTGAAAAGTATTCAATTAAAGATCAATAAACGAAAGAAATTAAATTGGGATCAGCCAATTCGGTTAAATCAATAACGTACCTTGAAGGAGTTGGTTATAACCATTATGACCGGCGTTTAGTCTAGCCAATACTCCCAAAAGAGGTGCATTGTTATACGTAGCAGGCTCGGTTTGCTGAAAGTTATTTCTTTCATCAGCAAAATTGTCATAAGCATCAGGCCCACCAACAATAGCTCCCGTTAAAAGATTCGGGTCACTTGCTTTTCGGCTATACCATGTAGCATAACCACCTCTGCAGCTAACGAATGAAGGGTTCGCCTTAATCGACACAATTGAGGAACCTCTATGGTGTACTTGTTGTGGGTAGTTTTTCCCATATCCAACCATGTAACTTGTTGCTCTCGGGTTGTCTCCAAGAATATAATCAACCTATAAATAATCAAAAATGTAAGCAAAACTTTCGATTTTGATTACTACAATAATGTTTTTAGACATTTTTCTATCATGGGTATTTCTTATCTTGGCCAAAATCACCCCTTAAATATGTTTCTTGAATAGTTTACTAAACTTCAATAACCAGTCGAAAAGATTAGATTTTAATTTCTGCCCGGATATTTTTTGCCATTTTCCAATCGTGGGAATTTGTTATCCTGACCAAAATCATCGTTTAAACATGTTTCTTGAATAATTTACAGTATCTACAGTTGACTTGAAAAGGTCAACATGTACATAAATATCTGTTTACCTGAGATTTCGCGAATGCTAGAAGCTCAGGTGGGGTGACAGTGCCAGAAGAACACTGTAAATTTCTCCGAGCAGAAGTCAAGTAGTCGGCATAAACGGTTAAAAGGAAAGATGCGCTTGTGACAAACTGCAAATTGTTCCATCTTTGTCGGAAAATTAAACCTGCGGGAGTCTTCTGAACATTGTGAGTACTTTTTCCAAGGCAGGAACACATAAAAAACTCTGCCTTTTCTTGGTACTTTCCGAACACCTTGCGGTTACCATGAGCTTTCCCTCCCATTAGAAACTGCATAGCATGAACTTCAATAAGTCAACGGGTCGATCTGGGTCATACTTTGACTCTAACGGGTCAAACATGTAAAATTTAAAAACTAGTTAACTGATCCATTGTTTCATTTCAAGAATATAGGTTTTAATCAAACTTAAAATACTTATGGTTTTCGTGAACCATTCTAGGAACTATTCGTTTTTTCTTGTTACCTAAAACGTCAAAAAGTCCAATATTTATTTTTGGTAAATGACCCTTTTGAGCCAGTAAAATGTCCTTGTTAAAGGTATTTTACCTTAGCGACAAGGGTTTGAACACCGGCATACTTAACATCCCAACCAAACTCGGTCATGGACCATCCGGTCCCACCGAGTGCGTCACCGTTTCTACCGAGGTAATCCAAGTAGTACTTATTGTTAGTTGCCTTGTACATCCAAGCAGCTCCCCATAACAGTTCATCCTAAAAAAAGGGTAAATAATAAATTAATAATATGTAAATTTCTACATTTAAAAATTAAGAAAAAAGTTAGTTAAATTAGTTAAAAGAGATTATAATCACATACAGCATATCCACTAACAGATCTGTAGTACTTTTGTGCCACAGTTATGCTACTGTCATATTTGCCCCTGTATTTGTCCGCAAAAGCGAATAACTGAAAATAATAAAAACAACATATTAGCGTAGGTTGTAAGGGTAAAATGGGTATTTAACACGGAGAGTGAGAATGTGCAATTCGCCATGTATGTGTTCACCGACAATATAGTTCGACGTGGCTAACTATTACCTAATAACAACAATCGTCTAACAAGCAGTTTAGTCGTTGTGGACGTATATAAAACATATGACAGCAGTTTAAATCAGTTGTTTTGTTACGTGATTTACCTACTTATATTTTTATATCGTAACCAATGCATCGAAATATGTACCTTAATATAAGACAAATTTATATCAAAAAAAAAAGTATATTAATTAACTAAGGTAATAACTATTCTATGATATGCGCATTATAAATGCTGCTCTGCTAACTTACACCTGGCAAAAAACAGTCTGACAATAAAGCCATGAAAAGCTTAAAACTATATTTTACTTTAACTGTCTTGCTAACATACGCCATTCTATATGTACAGTGTACTACAATTGGATATTCAGATCTTGTTTACTGAGATTTTATTTTTACCCAAAAAGTAAAGTTGACTGACAAACTACTGTATTTAGTATTTACTTCAAACAACATTAATATCTAGTTTTAAGGATTTTTGTGTCTTTATTTCAACCACTTTGCTAACATACACCAAATTTGCTAACGTGCACCGATGTTGACCATAAATTGATTTTACATGACATGTTACACATTTCTGAGTGAAGTTTAACTATATACACCTACTTCAATTGTATGCTAACATATACCTAATCTTGCTAACATACACCTTTTTTTTGCTCACGTGCACCATAGAATGTTTAAAACAATAAATGAGGTTTTTAATTATAAAATCACTTTCCTTTAGTAAAAAATAATTTTATACCATTTATGCAAAGATACTATAAGTTGCACCAAGAGTCCATGACTAAATACATTGACTAAATAAGTAAATAGTAGTGATACATTTACTAACCTGGTTGGCATGAGTAAGAAGCAATTTAGAGTAGGCAGGATTATATCGGCGGAACACGATAGAGGCTGCGGCCATAGCGGCCGCAGTTTCTCCCGCAAGGTCCGATCCAGGGTTATTTTGATCGATTCTATAAGCATTTCTTGAAGTAGTCATATCTTCTGGCCTTTGCCAACAATAATGATCAGTGTTACCATCTCCAACCTACAACAATCCACACCATTCATATCAATATCCTTAAAATTAATACATTCACATTCCGTCATAAAACACAATTTTTTATATGATTCAGACTTAAGTCGTTTAGATTCGTTTTAAATCACGGGACCCACCATATACGGTACATAATCATATATATAACACAATTATAAGCAAATCAAGATTTTTTTTGTACCTCTCCATAAAGTACATTTGGTTGAGGATGAGCTTTAATCAAATAATCAGTGCCCCATTTAATAGCATCCATAGCATGAGCAAGTTCACCACTTTTAGCCATTTGCTTACCATATTCAATTATACTCCAAGACATCATTGTGACTGTAAATGCCATTGGCAATCCAAACTTCACATTATCCCCTGCATCATAATAACCTCCAACAAGATCCACCTTCATAAAATAAATTTAACCATCAAGATTTTATCTTTTTTCAAAATTATTTCTGGGTTTTGTCTTAAATTCAGTTTAAACAAAAACCCAAATGAGAATTTTATAAATTCCATTTTTAAAAAAATTTCAAGAGTTGAAAGTGACTTAATTACCCAATTAATTTTACTATCAAGAATTCATCTTTTTAAAAAAATTAATTTCTGGGTTTTATCTTAAATTTAATTTAAACAAATACCCAAATGGGAATTTAAATTTTTCCAATTTAAAAAAATAAATAAATAAAAAAAAATTTGAAAGTGCCTTACCAGGTACCACATTGACTTTTACCATCAAGATTTAATCTTTTTTAAAAATATTTTCTGGGTTTTATCTTAAATTCAATTTAAACAAATACCCAAATGAGAATTTTAAATTTTTTAATTTTTTTTAGCATATAAATAATTTTTTCATGAATTAAAGAAAATTAACTTACCCCATTGACTTTACCATCCATAAGACCAGAATTGCCTCTCCATTTAACTCTTTGACTACCAGGAAGATAACCAGATCTTTGTGCTTCAAAAAACAAGATACTTTTTGTCAAAGCTTGACCATAGTTATGTACACTTCCTAAAGCCAAAGGTACAACCCCAATAACCAAAAACAAAATAGTTAACATTGTATATAGTCTCATAATAACCTCCATTACAAATTTTTCAACTTTTTTTTTTTTTTTTGTAAAAAAGTTTTTGTAATGACAATGTTGGTTTTTGTGTATCAGTTTAAAAAATTCTGATAGACAAATTCTAGAGAGAGAGTAAAAGGGAAGAGAGAGAGTGAGGAATAAGGGTTGCAAAAGGATGGTATAAATGGAGAAGATGAATGGGAAGGTGCCAAAAAAGGTTAAAAAATGGGTAGATAGTAATAAATGCTGGTTTTTTAATTAATGTGTTTTATTTAAGTAATAGGTATTAAAAAAATGTATTTTAAAAAATAAATGTTAAAATGAATGTTGGTGTTTTTTTTTGTTTGTGTGGTAAATATGAAGATTTGAGATATGAGACCATGTGACTTACTTGGAAAGATCCTAGTATGGGTAGAGACTCTATTTTGGTAATGATTTATTACAATTTTGTTGTAATTAAATTTATTCAAAACTATAATTTGTGTACTCTATATTAGGCATTTAATATGTTTAATGTTTTCATATTGACTTATGGAAAAACATGTATATGTATTATAAAATATCAGCGTTCAAATTTTCGGAAAAGATGGTTAAAAGAAAGTTTGACAGACAACAAAAAAAAAAGTTAGATCGAGTAAATTTAGAAAGAAAAAAAAATCAGTTTTCTCGAATAACTTCAATGGGTATATCTTAAAATGGCTATAGAAATGTTTGACTGAACGAGAGACTTTGGATCACTGAATCTTAAAAATGCTCTAAGTTTCGTCCCATTTGGATGAAAGCTTGGACTTGGTAGCCGATGAGCATGTCGTTGATCGTATGTCTCAAGGAGGTTCTTGACATGTTGTCGTCTTTTGGTGGAAACAAGTTTGCTGCTAAGGTGTTTCTTGGAGTGTCCTACGTTACGATCTAGGTGACTTGGAATTGGGGGGACAACTTTGTTTATGCTAGTGAAGATGAGATGGAAAAACTAAAAAATATTACTACTTATTTACTCAAATTCAACATATAGCTATGTTTTGCTTTGCTAAAAGGTGTTCAAGGGCTCAATTGAATTGAGATAATTTGGTAAAAGACCCTCTTCACTTATAATGTTTGTGTGTTTATTCTTGTTTTTTTTTAACCCTTTTGTAACTCCATCTTGAAATTCCTTTGTAATTCTCTCTTTTTGTAATTCTTGTTTGCTAATAAATCTTTGCGTTTTTCTAAAAAAAGTATACTTCTTCGTTTATCATTTTATATATTTTTTGGAAACTCCAACAATATATTATCACCTTAATACTCGCCGATATTACATTTACATGTGATTTAGTTGCCTAATCCGTCTTTATAGGTAATCAAATTCCAATTTTCCTCCATATGTTTTATAAAGTGAAAGCACTGTTTATGTGAAAAACCATATAAGGTCATATACTCATACATACCTCGAAAGGGTTCGTTTCATACCCTCGACAAAAGTATCTGATTAAACAAACCTCCATCTACGTGTCGAACCGACATAGAGATTTGAGCACCATCCTTGATATTGTAAAGACAAAATATTACTAAGAGGTAAGTACATAACGTACGAATAAAACAAGTTTAATATCTTCATACCAAGACAAATTAACTTAATTGTAAATTAAAAATAAGATTACATTACTATAAAATTAGTTATGTGATATAATTGTCGTTTGTGATAGGTGGCAACAGGACAAATGACATGAGGTTTTCTTAAACAAAAACTTGTTAAAATAACATGAATATGATGCCGACATCCCGACAATTCTCACTACCTTCAATTTATTTACCATTTTTACCCACCATGTTTTTCTTGTTTTTGTTTTCATCCTAGTACTTTCACCAGTCGACATTATGATCTTCATGTATTTACCGCTTATCCGTAGTTCATACTACATGACAATATCTTAGTCGACAGTCGACATGGTACTCCTAGAAACATAAGAGGATAGTTTGATGACGGTGCTTGAGATTCTCCATTGGAGACTCGCTCATAATTCCCTCGGGTTGGAAACTTTGGGTCAATATGTATGCATATAGGTTAGTTGGTTTCAAAGAAAAAATGTACAAATAAATGTTTGAAAAAATACTTGAGTTTGAAACGCATTTGAGTAAAACATACAATTTTTCAATATTGATCAAAACGGTTCGAATTGAATTAGGCTGGTCTACAATTATTTTTGTTTTACTTTTTGTTATACAAATAATTGAGGTATTAAATATATTACACGTACTTTATTATCAAGATGGTCTAGTAACAAGACGTTTCTATAAAAGGTCTTGGTTTTGAACTTTTTGAGTAATATATCGGGGATGGACATTAAAAATACTTAAAAGACGGTTTCGGAATAGTACAATAGGTCATGTAAATCCGAGTAAAAAATAATCCTTCGATAGAGCAAAAGAAATCTAAGAAAAATCATCAAATAAAATACCCTCAAACGACTTAAAATAACAATGATATGATGAACTAACTAACATGTAAAAACACTAACGAGTGAAGACTCCAGAAGCTAGTGACTACCTCTTCTACAAAGGACTTTAGCGTTTTGAGCGACCTTAATATTAGAGAAGCCTTTTTTCATATACATAATTCGAACTAAATTAAGACATGGATGTGTACCCGACACTAACTCTACAATGTATAGATTTAGAGGTATATCAAACATTACAAATCATATTTTATGCAAAAATGGTTATGAGATAATAACATACAAAAACTTGGATTAAAGTGGAAAATGGTCAAAAATGTGGACCACAATGAAAGCTTTATTCTAACCGCAATTAACCGTTTCCTCAAGAAAAGAACAAAACTAAAGGGCCTCAAACTCAATGTGCATTCCTAATCACTTTACTAAAAGTTAAAATTAATAAAAGACAATTCACCCCCTAAACTTTTTATTTTTATTTTTATTTTTAACTCATAAAAGAATTCATTCATCATGAAACAAATGTCCATTTACTTGAACAAACGTAATTATTCAATGTGGTCGTTTTCGAACCTCAAACCATGGCCGACACTTGCAAAGTTGCTTCGATAGAATCTGATTCTTTTGTTTGCTCTCCCACCACCACTTCAACTAATTACCGAGATCTTTGAATCCTGTGGCATTACTCCGGAATTACACTTATATTCGCAAGATAAAATAAAAAGTTTAGCTAGGTAACAAGTTTAGTATATTTGCTCATACCATTGTATTACAAGAATTGTCTTTTTAATTGTATCCAAATTTCACGTATAATTCATGCATCTTAAAATAAGTTGAAACCTCTCAAAGTCTTAAAAATGTAACATTATAATGGTCATTGACTATATAAAAAGGAAAAAAAAAAAACCATTTTTTATATTCATTTCATTTGATCCCGAAAAATTAATATTTTCGTCATTTCTCATGATCAGTTGAACAAACGTGTTATATTTTGTAGACTATATAGAGGTTTAGCAATGGCAGTGGCATAATTTAAGACTTAAAAGACTATATCTGAAATCTGGATATAACAACATCCACTATATATGTTATTTACACGAAGATTGAATACACAAAAACATATTACATCAACAATATTTACCACCAAACTGGGGTACAAATAAGACGTGTCCTGATGTATTACAAGAATTCTTAGGTTTAAATCTTTCTAGATAACATCTGCAGGGCCGGGCTCGAGATTTCGGGGGCCCTGTGCGACGAGTATAAAATGGGTCCGTAAAAAAATAAATTTTTACTAAAATGTTTGTTATTAAAATTATTTAAAACAAAATGACAGTTTTTAAATATTTTTTTATAGCATTACACCGATATCTTCATCTTATCAAGTAAAATGTGTGAGTTCTTATAACAATACACCGATCGATACATACATGTATCACAAAAATGGGTCCCGTATAGATTTTAGGCCCTGTACGGTCGCTCATAGTGTACGTCCTTGGACCCGACCCTGAACATCTTAAAGGTGTTTATGAAAATTGTTCAAGAATGGTCACGAGGAGTAATAAGACTCGTTTTTTTTGGATAACCTGAATAATAAACACCGCATGCGTTTATTTTACACCCACAACATTCTTTAAAAAAAAAAAAAATCTAGAAGCTAGTTTTGTAGTCATTTTTAAGTTAGTTGTGCAAAAAGTAGGGGTATTGCTTAAGTAGTGAGATAAATGCTCAAATAGTTTGACCACTTATCATCTTTGCTGTCTTAAAAGTATAAAACTAATGACATGTTTTCCAAGAAGGTACCGTCTGTAATGCCAGTTGTACAAACTGACATAGCATTAATTTGGTCTTGTAATTCAAGTTATATTACAACCTTTTTCTCTTTCAAGTTGTCTTAAATTTATACCAAATTGTTAGTATAATTTATTTTCAAATATAGCAGATTTGGATCTATTGATATGTTAGAAACGGATCTAGTCAAAGTCGATTAGATCATAATTAACATATGGACTCGTTTTGTCAAAAGACGGGTAATGATAAAAAGTGTCAACCACAAAAACTAAATACGTACGTAATAAATTAAGTTTAGAACATGTAATGTGATTTGATGTAAACCAGATTGACGATTTATATAATTAACTCTATTGTTTGTATCAAATTAAAACGACAATATATAAATGTTTGAACAAAACCTAAGTTTGTAGGGATTGTAATGTTACACTTACAATTTTATTTAAATTACATTAAATAGAGAAAACGACATTGGCAAAAGGTTAAAGTGGTAACATGTGGAAGAAATGTAAAGGGTTCTAATGTTTGGTAACCTTATCGTCTCTCTTACACCATATATTTCTAAGCCCGAAATCTTTTTCGCCCGTTCACTTACCAATTGATGAAAACAAGTTTTTGATTCAGATATATAAAAACTGGGTTATTGAGACGTTTTCCAATTTTTTTCATTTATCATACCAAAATGTTTATCTGAAACATTCAAATGTAAAATCTCTATGATAACATCATAACGAATAATTAGTAGGTCCCGATCTTGTTGAAAATAAATTACCATGTACATGTCTTAAAACATATCAAAATTTCCACTCTTCCTCGGCGGGTTTAGATTGACTAAAGAACGAAGATTTTTTCCCTACGGTTCAAAGAATGTCTCTATCTTGGATTGCTAATAGGAGTGGTAGATTTCATATTAAGCTGGAAGATTGGATCAATAATCCTCGAAGCATCATTACTTACTAGTTTTGTTTCTTGTTTGTTGTTCTTTTGGCTCGACTGATGACTTTTTCGGGTCAGATTGATAAAATTAACAAGATGTTATATATAAATATAGGTATGTTTTATAATTAATGATTGATTAACATGATTTTGTTTTTCTTGGGTGGTCCAAATGGAATTACTTTACGCGTGCATTACCTTGACCACACTAGGCATGCACCCATGACTCTTTACAATCTCCATGAAGACCACCCCCAAATTATTGTTTAAACTTATTTTTTAACATGCTTGGTTCTCTTTAGAATGATTTGGATTTCTCGAAAGATTCTAGAGCCGATTCGATCACGGATCACGTAAGCCGAAATTTGTAAAATTCGATAACAATAGGGTGCTTGAGAAACAAGGACGGAAAATATATAGGGCGGCCTCCCTTCAAAAGTTAAGGTACCTAGTAACAATTTTTGAATTTTGCATTCTTGCACCTAACTTAATAAATTTATTTCTTGTATCCAACTAATAAGGTTCAAGTTCCGTCAATGTAGAAACGCTGAAGGAGAAGCCGCCGTTGCAATCGGAAGATGAAGATGAAGGAAATTAATAAAAATAAATATGAAAATGCTAAATATAGTCCTAAACAATTTATTTTCTAGTAATTGTAGTTCAGTTATATTAAACAAGAAAACTATCTTTTAATTATAGCAAATTTGACATTTAGCTTGGTGGGCCGGTTACAAATCATTTTTCTTAAAATGTATAGTATAATATTATATCAAAAGTTATAAGTTAGTTACAAACTTTAGTTTAGATTATTCAGATTCCTTGTGACAAATTGAATACTTTTTTTTTCTATTGTTTATTAGGTTTCTTTTTGTTTCTTTGACACCATCATGTAATTACATGATTTTGGACCATTAATTTTCTTTGTATCTTATTTTGAGTAAAAGGTGGTCCTTATCTTTAGTAATTATTAAAGGGCTTAATAGTAATCGTTAGGCATGATTAGTTTAATTTCATTAAACAATCAGAATTTGTTTCTAGTGTATGTAAAGAGCATAAAATTAGTTCTCAACATTTGAGTCATTTTTGTTTTTATGGTTATAATTTTATGGATTTTGTCAATTTCTAGAAATGTTTAATGACACATACTCTCGATAGGGTGTGCATAAAACTGATTTGACTGACCATTAACCGAGTTAATTGAAGTAGCCGGGCTAGACTATTTTACCAATTCACATAACTAATAGTTGGGTTATAAAAATTTAATTAACCGAATATTTCAGTTCGATAAAGGACATACCTTAAAACCGAACTATGTTAACCTAATTTCATATGTTTTAATAATAAATATTGAATAAATACTAAGGTATTAAATATATTTAGCAATAGTAAAGGACTAAAGGTAATCAGGGTGTAAACTAACATTGTTTTTCTTATTTATATTATTTTTTAGAACTTTTTTTTCTTTTACTTCTCTTTGAAATGGTTTTCAATCATTTTGATATTTCAAATCATCAAATGATTAACCGACAATTAATTTGTAACCGACTCAAAATGAATCAATTAACCATTATCAACTAATTAAGATTTCCAATTAATCAAAAGTTCGATAATGATAATGGTTTTGGACTTTTGGTCATAATCGGAAGATACACACTCCAAGCTCTTTATAATCACAATTTTAAGCTTCAAATATTTATCATTATTAGTTTTTTAGTCATATTAGACGGTGATATTAGTTAACCCAAACCTTACTGGTTTCTGGTATATTTGACAACAAAACTTTTAAAATTTTTTAGAGTTTTAGTTTTTCGTTTCAAAAAAATTAACTACTTAATAGAAAAAGCTTCCATTGAATAGCCTAACTTTTATTATTTATATTAGAAAAAGAAGTTTCAAAAAACTAATTAAAATATTTAAAATAAAAAATTAAATTCCAGCTCTAGCTTATATCTTTAGCTTCAGCTTCAGCTTTGCGCCAAACTAATGTTATTAACAAACTCACGATAAAACCTGACCCAGGTAGCGGTAAGGCGGAGAATGGCGGTGAAGGCGGCGGGAACAAGAAGAACGTGCGGGTTGGGTTGTCGACGGCGAACATTGCAAATGTTGTGTCGTCATGTGATACCACGTGTGTTCTGACAACTTATAAACCAAAGTAATGTGTTGTTTCTCCATGTGACCACCAGCCAGCGAATAGAATGAAGCCACGAGGCAGTTTCTTAGTCATTTAGTACTCAACCAACAACAATCCAACACGTGGCTCCATTCCCAATCGTTGAAGAAATATCTTTCTTAAAAGTGAAGAAACGAGATTTTGTGCCGACGTTGTAGCAAGTTTAAAAATTTATATTTTAATCGATAGTTTAAAAACGAAAATAACAATCTAAAATTATAAAAAGATAAAAATCATAAATTAACAAAAAAATATAAAACTAAAATCGAACTCAAGAGTAACTACTTTATTAAATAGACTAACGTAAAAAAAAGTTTACATTATCGATAGTATAAAAACAAAAACAACAACCTAAAATTTTATAAAGTTAAAAACTATTAATCAACAAAAAAATATAAAACTAAAAATTAACAGTAAATTGAAGTGAAGACATAACTACTTTATTAAATAGGCTAGCGTTAAAAAATAACATGAAAAAAATAAAATAAAAAAAATAAGCAGGTTGGTTAGCTGCGAGTCAGCTTCACTATTTACCACAAGTCTAAATTGTAAAGGTATATAATATGTTCTTAAGATTTTGTTTTAAGTTAAGAAATTGTATACAAGTGTTGGATAGACACGTAGCAGTGACGGAGAGAAGGGAGATGACAAGTTCGCCTCTTTCTAGATACAAAGAATGTTCGACATTCATGTGTTGAGATTTACATTATTTGAGATAGATAATCAAGACAAGATGCTGTCCACATGTACTATAATCACATTACTAAAAGACAAGTTTAATGCTACTTATTGATGTTTCAATTCAATGAATTAAGACATTAATCACATCATAATTAACAAAAACAATGGCAAAAAAAAAAAAAAAAAAAAACAAGAATGTTTAATTGATTATTTAAAACAAGAATATTGGTAAGATAATCAAGTATGGATTGATTAAGAATGAAACATGGCCATGTTGTTTCGGATAATTTTCTTATATTTTTTCAATATAAAAAACAGATTATTAGATAAAATTTAGATTAAATAAAAGCTCTTACAACAGCTAAGAAGTAAAAACGACGGTTAAGACATATCATGTCTTGTTAACTAACAGAGGTCTCGTTAAGCCATGTCGGGTCTTGCCGTCTTGGTGGTCAACAGAGATTGTGACCCGTAATTAACATAAACAGAGTAACTGTAAGATTTATAAAAACATATAACAGCAAAATATGTCAAGCAAATTACACAAGATGTAATAAAGAGTTGGAGACAACTTTAGAATTGAGATTTAACGATTTAGCTTGCAGCAATATAACCGAATCACATGATCCATGATAAGATTAGATGACAACAAACTTGACTGTAACAAATATCGTTGTTTTTTAATGGAGAGATGGTAAATGGAAAACATCCAATGTCAAAGGAAAAGTATTTTGTTAAGAAATCTAATCTTTCCAACGTCTTTAACTCTCCGCGAAGAAACACCAGCAGAAGAAATGCTTGTAGTAAGAGAGGCATGGGGCTTTCACATCTCTCCAAATGTCATCCTGTCCATCTCTATGGTTAAATCTATCTTGGGACCGAGCACACTAGAAACAAGACATCGAATTTCAGGTATTTGGCAAGCCTTGCAAACCCAACCCGTTTTGTAAAAAACAGGTTGGTTTAGGTTACTTTTGATTGCTTAATGGGTTGAACTGGGTCTGGAGAAATGACCCTACGGGTCGAGTGGGGTCATCACAGAAATAGCGGAGACTAAGAACAGGTCGAGCGAGTCAACCTTAGCAAAAAACGGGTTCTTCAGAAGACTATTTCGTGCCATTGTTCATATAACGTCTTCTTTGAGAGGTCACGCAAACCACAACTGATACTACTAGTCTATAATTAGTAAAAAAGTTAAAGATGTTAATCCAATAACTGGATTGCGAGATAAGGTTGGTGCAAGTCAACTGTTTGAGAAAGTCTGACTTCTTCATGTCATAAGGTGCAGCGTAAGAAAATTTATAAAGTCGAGACTGGAACTGCCTTCATGTGTTTTCAGAGTTTAAATATTTCTGTTCAAACATTATCGATACCATAATCTGCAAGTAAAGATAATCTAAAAAGTATTTCTGGTTCAATCGGACCCGGACCAACCCATTTTCCCTACTCTACTCAGGGGTTGTGCCACTAGTTAGCAGAATTTGCCGATACACAAAGTTCTAACTTACAACAACGTTGAGTATTTATACTTCATCAAATTACTTACCTTTGGGTCATCATTTTGTTGGATTAATCGATTTTATCTACGCAAAACAAAGACATAGGCGAATAAAGACAGGAACAGTAATATCCGCAACCAGCAGGCCCTTTACCTTATTCTGGATTAAACGAAAGATAACAAGATTACAATCAGCATTTTCTTGAAAAACTAAAACTATAACGTTCATGCCCTCAGAAAAAAACCCACATGAACACATACGATGTGACTCGTGATGTTAAAGAAGAACATAGTTTTCATCTACAAATTTCATATGCTCCCTAAATGCGTATATATTTTAGAGAAGTGTATCTGATCACTGAAAAATGACAAGATGGGGAAATCTTGTGGACCCAAATCGTATACTGGAGCACACTCTTTAAGAAGATACTGCAAATTGATTATACGCATTACAATACAGATTCTTTAAGAGTATGTATCTGTTTCGCTTTTCTTCTCAAAGTTTACACGCCACACATCAACCTACAAGACTAGAGACGTAATTTTCTAGACGCTATTGGATTCCAAGAAGTTCTGTCCTAAGCTTTCCCGCTAATTCCATATTCCCTTGTTTCTCATACCCATCAATAAACGCACAATAAATCCCCGAATTCGGTTCAAACCCTCTTCCCACCATTTCCGCTTGAAGCTTCATACCTTCATCCATCCTCCCCTCCTCACACAACCCCTTAATCAAAAACTCGTAACTCTCCCCCTTAACACTCACATCATTCCCCTTCATCGCATCTTTCAAAACCATCAACGCTTCACAAACCTTCCTCTTCTCACAAAGCACCTTAATCAACAAATCAACCGTTCCCCCAACTAACACAAACCCTTTTGCACACATTTCCTTATACACCCTCATCCCAGAATCAACATCCCCAATCTTACAATATCCATAAACCAAACGCTCATACGTAAAACAACTACTCTCCACCTTACCCATTCTCATTTCCTTAAAAAACTCCTCCGCTTTATCCATATCCCCAATCTCACAAAAACCACCAATTATCGTATTATAACCCATCACATCACATTTTACCCCATTCTCCTTCATTTCATCCCATACTTTAACCGCTTCATACATTCTTCCATTACCACAATACGCGGCCATTAAAACGCTATAACTATACTCATTCGGTACACATTCATTCACAATCATATCATTCCACATACTCTCTAATTTGCTAATCAAATCATCTCTATAAAACGCGTGCATTACAATATTATAAGTATGTACATTCGGCACATTCCTATCGCGAAAAAGCTCGTTATACACCTCGAAACCAGCTACACTCCCATTGTTTTTACAAACTGACATAATTAATGAGTTACAAGTACTAGTTAAAGGAAATATACCTTTCGAGACCAGCATTCGCGCGATTTCGACAGCGTGATCGGTTCGATTCGATCGAATACACGCTTCGATCAGCAAATCGAATACAAAAGGTGCAGAATCGCATGATCTATAGGTTTTGATTAACGTTTTGAAAACTGAAACTGGAGAATTGAACTTATGGATTGAGGATTGGATTAGGGTTAGGGTTTGGGATTTTTGGCGGGAACGAGCGATGACGTGGATGATTGTGGCGTAGGATAGCAGAGTGTGGGGACATAAAGAGTGTTGAATTGTGAATTTGAAGAATTGGAGGGCTAAATGTGGCTTGTTGCGAAGATGGAGGGTGATTTGTGTAAATTGTGATGGGGTGAATGAGGGGGTTGTTGTTAGGAGGTGGGACCACCGGGATTTGGAACGGTGGTGTTTTAGGATTGTGACGGCGGTGGTGACGGTAGGGTCGTCGGAGGAAGGTGGTGGTGGTGGTGACGTGGCGGCGGAGGAAAAGTGAAGGAGTTTGGTTGGTGAGATGAAAACGGTGCGTTTTGATACACATAGTGACATTGGATTGGATACAATGTCTTTGGATATTAACAAGGATTAATAGGTCTGCGTTTCGATGCGGTTTATACAGGCTTATGTTACGATTTTACGAGCATATGTAAATTCTCGTAAATTTTGATAGGATTATGACAGTCATATTTTTTTCAGCTTAATAGCTTATTAAAATTGATAAGTTTATAAGACCGAATAAATTGATAAGTTTATAAAACATTCTATATTCGTCACATCATACATTACTCGAATCAAAAAACTGAAAATTTATCCCGACTATACTAAATCTAATCTTTCCAGGCATCTTTGTTAACTCGTCTTGATGAAACACCAGCAGAGGAAATGCTTGGAGTAAGTGGCATGGAGGGAGTATTGGGTGCTTCGACGTCACCCCAATCATCACTCCAGTTGTCATCCCATCCATCTTTTTGGTCAAAATCTATCTTCGGCCCGGGCCCACCTGATACTGGAAGCTCCGCATCCAACTTTTGGTATTTCGAGCCGTTGTTTATAAAACGTCTTTTTTGATAAGTCACACATACCACAACTGATACGATAACTAGTAGAAAAGCTAAAGATATGACTCCTAGAAATGGAGCTTGTCTGAAGAGATTAGTGTAAGTCAACGGTGAAATATCGTTTGACTTTTTCATAGGGTTATGTGTAAGAAAATCCATAAAGTCGAGATTGCAACTGCCTGAGACTGTTTTTAGAGTTATAAACTTTTCGGGTTTTCCTTCCCCTATAGAAACCATAACCTGCAAGAAAAGATTCGAGGGTCAAAAAAAAGATTAGTTACTTACAGAGAGTGTCATTTTTCTTTAATCAGATTAGATGACTAGTTACCTTTTGGTCGTCATTTTCCGGAATTTGAATTTTTGTTTTATCTAGGCGAACAAAATTAGGAGCAGTAATATCCACATTCAACACGCCTTTTCCCTTATTCTGGATTAAAAGTGAAACTTCTGTAGACTCTGGAACAGAACAAGATAACATTCGGGATTGTTTCGAGTAAACAAAAATATTCAGTAACATCAATGCCGACAGCAAAACACAAATATATGTAGCTTGACTCGTGAACTTAAAAAATAGTAAGTTTACACTTGCCACCTCTGATCATTAATAATCCATGCATTTTTCATTCGGCATAATTTCAGAAAAATGTATTGCACCACTAGTCAAATGTCGTAAATGCCATTGAAGGTAATAACATAGGGGAATTCTATAAGCCCAAATCAATATCGTTAACTTTTTGCTATAAAAATGGAAAATATGCAAGTTAAGAAAAGGTTCCTAAAGAAAGAAAATGTTCCGGTTTCCACTACACATGCCAAACTACCAAAGTAGTAACTCTTGCAGTTTTCATTTATGGAGCACACTCGTATGTTTTCGGAATTTTTTTATAATGATACTGTTAGGAGCTAGTCATGGGTACCTTCCAATCTACCCTTCTTCTTTTTTTTACTGTAAGGAGCTTGTTAGTATGCTACTTATTAAACGTCTAGCTTTCAAGATATTCATTGATGGTAAACATCTAAAAAGGTGAAACAAATAGCAACTAAGAATGAGAAAGATAATAGTCCGTCTGACTACTAGAAATAGTAATATCTAGGTGTTTTTTTAAAAAGTTCTCGTTTTCAACTTTTCCTACGCACCAGTTTCAAGGATGACAATGAAAATAGTAAGTAGTGACTATTTAAACTTCTAGCACCAATCGTCCAATGTGCATATTGTAACTCACTAACGCGTAAAACACAGTTATCACACGGTACAACTATTTCAAGCAGGACTACCGAGTGACTATAATTAATAAACTAAAACAATATCGTGCACACAAATCATACGAGTTTAAACTAACAACAGTACATTTATAAAATAACTATAAATAGAAACATGTTGAAACATTAACGAGTAAACTAATATGCACCAAAGTAAAAACACATACCATCTCCCGGAACACTTAAACACGCAACCATTCCATCATTCTCCCCATTCCCAATCGTACACTTAAAATCCGAATCACATTGTTCACCTCCAAAACTCCCCTTCCTCGTCACCACCAAACTATCCTTCTCTTTCGTCTCCGTTTCCACATCACCAGTTTCTTCCTTACCTCCTAACAACTTATCCTCCACACTCGAAACATTCGTCTTCTCCAAACGATCCGCTTTCTTAATTTCTAAACTAGTCTCTACATTAGAACCTGAACCTAACTTATCATTCGATATCGTTGTTTCGGAACCTGAACTATTTTTCTTCACCTAAATCAAATTTATTACATACTAATTATTTTTAAACAAAATAAATACAAAATTAATGAATGATTACCTCAGGGATGACGTCAGCGGATTGAAGTGTAACTGAGATTAAAATTAGAGTAATTAAAAAGATGAAATTAATCTTCATCTTTGTAATTTATGATAAATTGAGCATCATTTTTACACTGTAAATAAGTAAAAAAACAAAACAGTAAATTAAATTGAAATAATAATTGGATATAATTAGGTAGTAATTTAGCAGGAATCTCACCTTGAAGATTTAGGGCTTAGAAATGAAGCAAATTGGTGAGGGTTTATTTTTTTATTTTTTATTTTGTTTTAGTAAAAGATGAAAATGGATAGAGAATTTGTTGACTCGAGAAGTCAAAGTTGAGATTTTTAGATTTGATAATGGCCTCACTCTCAGTCCAACTTGCTTTCGAGTATTTGGGCCAATTATAGCTAATGAAGTCCGATATTATTTTTTAAGCTGTATTAGATCTTTGGTCTTTTCTGAAAACAAAAAATCGACATTGCGGTTCGGATAAATCGTAGTTAGGGTGTTATTCGGATCAACCCGACCCTTTTATTCGGATTGGGTCCAATCGGGTTTGTGTAAAACATTTGACCCTAACCCGACCCTATTAAGTATTCGGGTTTTCGGATTCGGATTCTATCAGGTTCGGGTTAAGTCGGGTTTTGGGTTTAGTGAATTAAAAAAAAAAAAAAAAAACTCGGCCAATGTCCAAATAAGTACAAATAAATATGTGAATGTATATATTTTGTTCTGACTTTATTAATGAACCAAACAGAAAAGTAAACATACCCGCTAGCAGCTGACATTATAAACTAACGAAAAATAAAATCAAACGGGTAACATAAAATCTTTAATAGTAGTATAAGAATATTAACAGTAGCATAAAAGAGTTACACATCACAAAACATTTCTCCAAAACAACCAAATCCAATATAAAATATCTTTTGTCTAATCAATTTTTTATGTAATTGGGCGGGTAATTTTTTTAACAAGTGGGCAGGTTTTTAAATGGGTGGGTATTATTTCAGAAGAAAATTATTTATTTAATATTTTCGGGTCAATCGGATCAACCCGAAACCCGATTTCCAGGATAAAAGCAACCCAAAACCCGACCGTATTAACAATCAGGTCTCTCGTGTCGGGTCCAATCAACCTGAAACATGAATATAACCCGAATTCACCGACCCTAATATGCTTATTCGGGTCGGGTCGGATTTTTTTAACACCCCTAATTGTAGGTGTAGTTTCTACAACTTTGAAAATGTATTTTTCGTTTTTGGGGAAAATTTTTGATTTACTTTTTGTTAGGGTGAGTAATAAAATGAATAACCAAATCATAATCAAATTAATCGAACTAATACAATAACCGACGATCTGATAATGGTTATTGTTATGGACATAAAACCAAACTATATAACCGAAAAGAAACCATAACCATAACCATAACCGATTACATATAACCAAAATGTGTTGTTAAATATGGTTCTATGCAATCAACAAGAATTCTATTTTCTGATCTCTAATATTTGCAATGGTGTATAAGAAAATGATGAAGGGCTCATAGTTTTAAATTTCAAATCCATATGTTTATATTGATGCAAAACAAAATTTATATAATATTTGGTAACTTGTGACGGTAATGTATTTTGCATTTAGACATTTTTGACCTTTGACTTTTTTTTTTCGTTGTCTTGAATGTATTTTTTTATAAACGTGTTTCTTTTAAGCAAAATCCAAAATAACGGTTAATCGAATACTTAACCGAATCAATATTTATATTTAACCGTTTAACCAAACCATTCATAACCATAATTGATTGGTTACTAGTTTCAAATAACCGGATATTTTGGTTGTTGATTCGGTTTTGGGTTATAACCAAACCAAACCGAATCATCTCATCCCGGACAAACTGAAATAATAAAAATACCCTTACATTATACATAACAAGGCGGGGGTGCTTTTGTCATTCTATTTCTTCTACAGACGAAAACTTATAAGTTCATTACAAGGATATCAAGTGCATTTTGTTAAGTCGAAGGATCTGAATATGAAATTTCACTAAACTACAAGTATGGTTTTTGCAATTATAATTGGTTTCATTGGACATAAGTTAGAGAATATCAATAGAAGTGAACTTTTCATCTAAAATAAGAATTATATTTAACTACATAATTTTTTCCACACGTTGTGGCGGGACAAAACTTTATTCGGTGTAAAATTAGTTATGAAAATAAAATAAATAAAAATTTTAGTTTTAATTAATTGTTTGTGTAAAAGAAAAACAACAAATGAAAACGGTGCAAAGTAAATAATGTAATCTAAAAAGAAAATTAAAATCAAAAATAATTAAATATTCAAAATTAAGAAGTAACTAATTTATTAATTAGTGAACCTAAAAGATAGGTTTAAAAGAAAAAATTAACCCAAAATAATTGGGCTTAAACAAAAAATTAAAGATAAATCAAATTGTATATGTATACACCCTATGTTATAGAGTAACTAAAAAAGAATGAACCAACAAATATTTGAAATAAAGATGTAATTATTTTATTTAATA
Organism: Senecio squalidus; assembly: GCA_910822075.1. NCBI lineage: Eukaryota > Viridiplantae > Streptophyta > Magnoliopsida > Asterales > Asteraceae > Senecio > Senecio squalidus. Next base: position 12,089,494 of record CAJVGC010000582.1, read on the forward strand.
AAATAACATAAAAAGATTAGGTAGACAACTTATTTTATAGCGTAACACAAAAAAATAGTCCAAAAAAAATTAAAAAGAAAAGTTTATTGAAGTAGACAGGCTAGCTGCTTTGAGCAGACTGGTGATACACTGTTCCTAAGGTCGTTTTCACCACTTCTCAAGTGTTATATGTATTTCTTATTACATAAACGAATATATGCAACGTCTTTATTTCAATTACATTTTCTTTATTTCTCTTGTTCGACCTATATTTTCTCCGTACAAGAAAATCGATCGAGAACTATAAAACAAACATTTAACACCAACAAATATACTAGAAATGGGAATATAACCACCAACCATAAGACTATAAAGCATTTATGAAAGCATTTAAACAATAAAGTAATGTTGAAAAATAACAAAATTCCAAGCCGACCTTGGTCCAATGTGTTCACAACATATATACATACTGATGTTGATCATTTTACGTTTTTGGAAATAAAAAACTTGAATATACACAATAATAGAATGGGTGAATTGATGTGATGTTACTAATTAGTACATTATCGAGCTGTATTTTTGTATAGGTGTTATGTATTTTGAGTCAATTCGATGTTTGAAGATAAGGAGATGTAATAGGACTAGGTCTTGGGTCGGCGTATGTGGGGTTTGTCGATTTCTTCACCTTTTCATATTTAAAGAAACGGGGTCTGTTGGAAGACTAGGTCTTAGTCATTTCATTCGTTTAATATGTTGTTTTCTATCGTATAAATGTATATATGTGTGGAATATGTATGAAAAGAAGTATATTGTTCTTATTACTTAAATTTGAAAAGTGTATGGACAACAAGAGTGGTTAAGGTTCAAGTGCGAGGGATGGTTAGGGTTCAAGTGAAAGGATGGTTAGATTTCAAGCAAACTAGCAAAACAATAAAAACGTTAGTTTAGTGAATTTCAAAACATTTGGGTAAATGTTGTAATTCACCTCTTTCGTGAGAATTGCTACCAAGCTCGTGGTATTCAAACGTATTGAAATGAGAGAATAACCCAAGAGAGCATAATTTTAAACGATGAGGTCGTTGGAATATATATTGCCCCTTAAAACATCGTTGAAGTCTGTCTTGACCTCGGTAACTGCCCCCTAACACTTAGCATATCATGATGATGTCTTTCAGTCCGAGTATCCTGTAATACAGAGTATTCTCGAATGCCAATGATTTTCACTACAATAAGTATGAAGTATCAATAATTGTCTCGAATGCCCTTAGGGCATATATTATAGAATCCATTATAATAAACCAGTAATAAATTGACACGTTATATACATATTAACGATGCCACTAGACCAAATACATATCTATACCACTATATAAAACATATTAGACTTTTGATTTTAAGAACTAAATTTTAAGGAGAATAGATCTTGGCCATTCATTTTCACAAATTAATCCAAACCATTTAACTTATTTTTATAAAAAAGTTAATTCAATTTAATAAATAGGTTTTGTAATTAATACATAATTTAATAAAGTATTATCGTCCAGTTTAATTTCTATCTTTGCATATCGAATTGTGCATTTATTATTATTATAATGAATATTATTATTATTATTATTATTATTATTATTATTAAATTTGGGTTGGTGTTGGGCTTGGGTTGATGTTGGACTTAGGTTTTAGGCTTATGTGTTTGGGTTGGTGTTGGGTTTAGATGTTGGGCTTATGTGTGAAATTTGGGCTCTTAAGTTTTTTTATATTTTCTTATAAATTCCAAATGTATGTTAAAATCATCGTTAACTAATCACACATTTCGTTTTCAACATGAATATCAATTATAAATTTAGAATATAAATATCAATTTTCGTCTAATATCATTACACACAAACCCCCGAACTCATGCAACGCACGAGCCCCTCTAGTTAAAATATAATTTTGATGCATACTCTTTAATTAGCAATTAATATTTTAAAAAAAAAATGATAATATTTATTAGTCAATTAATTTTTAATAAACATTATTAATAAAAGTCACAACTCTTTAATTAGAATAATAAACACTTAAATTAATATCTTTAAAAAAAATTACTTGTCATACAAAATTATAAAATAGTTAAAATGGTTTTTAAATAGAGTTAACTAATTCAAAACATATTTCAACTTTGAAAAAAACAACAACACAATTGTAATATTGTGTTTAAGTATCAATATTTTATATTTATTCACCGTCACTATCTAACGGACTTATTTATATCATATTAATAATCATATTCAATAATTTATTACTCCGTTACATAGGGCGGGTACGATAGCAGTTGATAACCAAACATCACTCAATAACATACAATCATTTTTCTATATTGGATACTTTTATTAAAAAAACATAAATATTTATTATAATTATAATTTCAAGTGAAAACATATCACATTTTAGATTGCCACCCATACCCTACCCACGAGAACACAACTTTTGAAAATGACATATGTTTGTAAAAACAATTTTCTAAGGGATGAAAAATGTAAATTTCAATAAATGTGAGGGTGATGGATGAAGAGTGTGACGTGTCAAGTGAAGGGATAGGATCATCTACTATTAAAACTCAAATGTACTAGTAAAATGAACGGTTTAGATTGAAGGGATAGATTTATTGTGATTTTGTTTTTATCAGACAAAAGTGTATTTTTGGTGAAGTAATCGGATACGGATTCATGATTAAACTTGAGGGTGTTGGAAATAAATAATTTTATATAACTTAAGTTAATAAAAAATATAAAGATCTTTGAAATTTTTTAGGTAACAAAGATATGTCAAATGGCAAGTCGAGGGTACACGTGACTACTGTTGTTATTTGAATCCGTAAAATAAAATGTGTGTCTATAAGTATGTGAGTCTATGGAGTTGCACATATCGACATTTAGATACGACTGTACTTTTATTAATTATTATCTATTACTTAATATGTTAAATGTAATATTTAATAAATGAGAGGATGTATTATGTAATTATGGAGGTTTTCTAATTCCAGTGCATTATATAAGGAACACCAAGTTCATTATTTTCCTACACCAAAAATCGATTAGGGATCTTAAGCTTAATCGACCATCTCCTTCCTCCATTCGATTGGTATACAAAACCCAAAGGGTTTCGGTTTTGTTACATATCGAGTTTTAGGTCAATAGTTTGTGGTGATTATAAACGTGTACCAGCATACAAGTATGTTGTTAAAGAATGTGTCGTGTACAAGCGTGTAATAGGATTTAAATATAAATCCTAAACGAGGTAAATCAACAACAAAGGTACAGTTCTCAACTTAGTTAATATTGATTATGTGTTTGATTCTAATTGCTTCCGCTACATGTTGTTTGACAATCTGATTAGATATACACCTATAACTACATCTAAACAACACTTTGGTTCGTTACAGAAAGTAACCTCGTTTTATGGTTCTTTTAATCTAACCTAATTTCCTATCGATTAGTATAATGTCAGTGTGTCTCAATGTCAATGATATAAGAATAAGCTACTCATTTGAATTCGAAATATTCTATAAACCAATTGTTTTTCGACCAAATTTTATATTAACAAAGACTAATAACATAATAATAAAATAATTAAACAAATAAATCTTAAAGCATACTAAAAGAGTATTCACCAAATCATTATGTATATTAGTATATAAAAAATTATAGGGTATTTTTATAAATTTTAAAAATAAATTTTATAATATTTGGGGTTTGTTGACCTTTCATGGGATGGCTCACACGGAATAAAAGTAAAAGAGATGTGTCATATTTTGTGTAAAGAGGGACCATATATGACCCATTCAACACTTTGTCTTTTGCTATTCCCCTTTTTGTATTAATGTCACATAGGGTCATGTTATTTCAATTTATTCAAAACTACTCGTATAAAATGTTACTTATAATATATATATATATATATATATATATATATATATATATATATATATATATATATATATATATATATATATATATATATATATATATATATATATATATATATATATGGTTCTTATAAAGTATAACTTATAATAAAATAAGTAAAACAACAAAAATGTCATTAACTTTCTTTAATGTCATAATTGAATTTCTAAATAACATTTTGTTCAATAAATGGTCATCAATTAATAAAAATGTAACGGTCATTATTAAATTAATTAAAAGTCTCTAATATTTATATTTGTAGGAAGTTTTTAGATGCATGAGGTAAAAAGTCTGATGCATCAACTATATTTGGAGGTTAAAATTGACAATTTTTGATTCAACATAAAACAAGTATGATGCACTACAATATAATTGATGCATATAATCAAATAATTTGATACACATACTTGATTTAGCATATGAATCATTACAAAATGAATAGACATAAATAATTTTCCAAAATATAAAAATATATTTAAATTCGTATACAACTATATTCTAAAGCACTATCAAGAAAATTAAAATAAACATAAATAGATAAATAAGTGGAAAAATAATTAAATTCAAAATATTAAATGATAAGTGTTACATTTTTAACTTCTTTAAATACATATTAATGTCTTTTGTTATTGAACCTATTTTACTCTAAATGTTATTTTATATGAACTTGTCCCTCTATATATATATATATATATATTTCCCAATAACTCTTTGCGTCCCTAAATGTTCCCAACATGATAATTCTTACCATTGATGTGAGCTTTATCTAATTTTAATTTGTCATTTTGACAACTTTTGAAGAAGATATACATATATAATAAAATGTAACTAATTGCAATAATAGTGAGCAATATTTTTGACTAAAACGACCCTAAATTATAACAACATTCGAAATTACAATACTAAATATTAAATAACTTTGGAAATTATATGTGATAAGAAATATGATTTATTTAGTATAATGACATCAAGTTTTTCTTTAATGTGTTTAATAAAGAAATTATAAAGCTCCTAAGTCACTCATTTCATGTTGATTATTGTTTTTCTCCAATCTTCTGTTTGGCATGAAACGAGAGAAATCCTAAATTAACATGTTTATATCCGTAGCTGTTACAATTTACCGTTCACACATCTTTGAAACGGTGAAGTGGTACAAACTAGAAGAAATCATATGATTAGATGGATATACATATACCCTATACTCATAAGTTTTGTTAATAGTTCAGGTTAATATCAACTCGATAAACCTATAAAACAAATGAAAATTACGTAACTATATGCGTATGGTTCATATGTGCATTTTCTTGAAATGTGCAAGCTCGTGTAATGTTTCATAGAAAGTGTTAGAAGATCAAAAGATGAAAGGGTCTTGACAATGTAAAGTTAGTGTTAGCTTTTATTTAAAAGAAAATATGGACTTTGTTTGGTAAAAAGAAACAAATTTGAATGCAAAATCCAAACTTTATACATGTTCCATACCGAAATTTATGATTCGTAACATCAATGGAAATGGATACATGTTGAAACAATGATAATCTTGTTAAGTTAAAAATTCCGTTCATAAAACGACAAATAAATATATACGTGTTAGTCGAATTACTTGATTCATAAATTCCGTTCATAAAACGACAAATAAATTTATACATGTTAGTCGAATTACTTGATTCATGTATCAAAGATAGAGCAAAAATTGTGGTATTATACAAAACTAAATCATCTTATTCTAGTGAGACAATAGTTTTTTAGGCTCGGTTTGGTTGAGATATTATTCAAGAATCCATCAAAAAGTTAAAGACTAAATGTTATAGAAACTTGTATGTTGTCATCTTTTGAAACTTAGTGAATATTTTTTTATTGTTTTGGATGATTTAGTATTTTGAAATTGTTGATTTAGATTATTAGTTGCATGTGGGTTTTTTTTAAGGGTATATTGGTCATATAATAAATTGTTTTAAATTAATATTAAAAAAATGGACAAATATGTGATTTCTAATCTTAAATTGGGTATATTTGTTATTTTAAAATTTAAATGGGTAAATATGTAATTATTAAAGTTTAAATGGGTATATATGTGATTTCTAATATTAAATTGGGTATATTTGTTATTTTAAAGTTTAAGTAGATAAATATGTAATTATCAAAGTTTAAATGGATATATATATGCAATTGTCTCTTGTTACAACGTTTATCCTAAGTTACGAATACTAATTTTTCCTAAAAGGAATTAAAAAAGGTAATTTTAACGCGTTATATTTAAAGATAATTCAAAAAACATTTATTTTCGTAGGACATTGAAGCGTTGAAATTTAAGCCACGTCTTAGCTACGTTCCAAAAATCAGCTTTTTGAAACCATTATCACCACATAAATGCCAACTACCAATTGTTTTAGATATATAAATTTTCGAAATAATTCAACATAAAGTGGACTACTTATGTCGGTTAGAAAATAAGTGAAACGTAAAGGTGTCACACTTTCTGTTTCGGCGGGACATATCACATACGATAATCATTTGTTAGGTTTCTAGGTGTTGTCGTTGCCCCTTAGTCTAGTTTGCTAACAAGGAGCAAACGACCCCTGAAAGAAAGGAAACACTAACAGAAAAAGGTTTCCAAGAGTGAAACCAGTCAAAATACAAAATATTATTTATAATTAAAAACATAAAAATACTATAAAGCAATAAAAACTCCAAGAACACGTAGTTAAGAACCAAAGCCACCATCTACGGAGGATCTCGTTGCCCAATAGAACCACTTAGGTTGGAGATCTAGTTTACCCACTCAACGGACTTAAAAGGAGACCGATTGGAAATCCACAAAAGAGATATTTGTTGAACTTGTGAAAAAACATCTTCCTCGAGGACCAAAACCATATGTCTGGAGTACCGTCCACCGGAGAAATATTACTAATAAGACTTAGAAGGGAACTAAGGTCATCGCAAGCCCTTCCTCTAGACGTATGTCTCCAACTCCAATTACAAAAACCACCTTGATACAGATCAATAACCTTTGAGTCCTTGATGGTCCCGAGAGCAAATAAACGCGAGTAGCAGAGTTTGAGGGGAGGCCCCTAGTCAACCCAACGAGCGTGCCAGAAGCTTGTAGATTTCCCATTATGGACTCTTTTAATAAACATGTTGAGCCAAAAAATGGAATGGATGAAGCTATGGAGTCTTTTGTGTGTTTGAATAAAGATGATTTTGGTTCGTGGAGAGTCCGAACTGAAATCATCAAGAATAATCCGAAGAGAAGTTTTCAGTTCGGGGAACAAGTTAGTTCAGATACTCTAACTAAATGAAGTTCTTTCGAACTGAAAATAAGCTGAAGAATAAGTTATGTCAACAGAAATCAACATTGAAGATATCAATTCGGAGGATGAAAGACTTTGATTTAGAACTGAAGTGAACTCCCCGAGTTGAAATTAAGATGATGATAATGTTGTAATAATTTAGTTCGTAGTGTGTCTGTTTGTTAGTTTTCGTCTATAAATAGAGTGATAGGTTGTTAAAATTTGTTGTCTTTGAACCCGGAACTCTCTCAAGGAGGTTCCGTTGAGCTTGAATGTCAGTTGTAACAAGCTCGATCCAAAACCTGTAACCACTATCAAATGAAATCTTAAACAGTTGCGCCTATCTTGTTAGTCTCAATTTCAGTTTTCAGTTTAGACTTCAATGTTTCCTTCATTTTGATTCCAAACTCAGGTCATGAAATTCCGCATCATGACCTGTTTCGATTCGATTCGTTGAGTGTATAGTGAGTGATTAAATTCAGAACCTGTCAAAATAAGTTGCGAAAGACAAATCCAAGATTATCAATGGCGTTATGACGGCCTAAAATACCATCCCAAACTCCATTCCGGAGCCCGAAAAATTCAGGAAACCACCATCTTCGTCATATAAAATATGAATTATTTTTCTCCACAAGCTATCATATTCACAAAGGAACCTCCACCTCCACTTGCCTAGAAGGCCAAGATGTGTTTAACACGAAGTGTTCAAGTTGATTCAAATAAAGTGCTCAAATTGATACAAGCTCATAGGGTCAAGTGTCCAAGTTGGTTCGATATCAAGTGCTCAAATTGGCTAAAGTTAAGGGCATCAAGTTAGTTTGATAATATGGTATAGATACTCATTTATGTCAAATCGTATACTAAAAGCTTTTCTATAGTTGATGTGTTGTCAAAGTTATTTTTTTCGAAAGACAAGTATAACAGCTCGGGATCACAGGGAGGGAGTGTCGTCAAAGTTATAACAATGGCCTTCTTTTGTTTTTATCAAAGCTTGGTAAAACATGAGAATGTTCTTTTCAGGAGTCAAAACATAAATGATAGTATTTTACTAACATGATTTTTTAATGACATTTGATTTTGTTTTAAAGTTTAGAACTTGGTATAACATTATTAATACTTTAGTGATCTATTATATATTTCTCGTTCGAATCCTAAAAGACCAACAATTTTTGTTAAGAAAAAAAAAGAATACGCTATGTGCAACTCTATTCTTAGAACATTCTTAATCATGACATCCAAAATACTATATATAATGGTCACGTCATCATAACACATAATCTTGCAAATCACATGACACTGAAATTATTTTCCAAACAATAACACGAACTTGAGATCCTAAAGCTTTTTTTTAATTTTCATTTTTTCATTTTAAACATATACAATAATTGATATAAATTAAATATACATTAATAATGAAAACAACTATTATATTAATTGGAAAAAGTACATTACAATAATTAAACTATAGTTAAATCTTTTTCATAAAACCCTTTTATTCTTTCTTATTTTTTCACATCAAATCTTGAGTTTCTTGTATAACGTCTTCTTTAAAATCATCACACATGAAAGAAACATCAGAAGACGAATACACTTTATATACTCGTGGCTTCTCTATGTGTCTCATAATCGAATCATGACCAAAAAGCTCGAAATCTTCATCGAGGTGTAAAGGGCAAAAGCGACGGGTTTGACCGACGGATGGTGGCGCCACGGAGACCAATCGCGGGAACCATGGCGCGCCAATTAGTACATGGTCTCACATATGCGTAAGAGTGCGTAAGCATAAAAAGGGTAAAGGTGTAAAGGGCAAAAGGGATGGGTTTGACTTTAACATTTCACATGGAAGAAGGACCACACTTAACCTGTCTTTCTTCTTTCATTTCAATGTACACCCATCACTACTCTACTTTATGAATTTAATGTAGCCTATCCTCATCTACTATTAATCTCATTTATATCTCTTTATAACACTTTTATTAATCTAATTAATACAAAACAATTATTCATCTTATATAATCATAATCAAAATTATGGATATTTGTTTGGATGGGTCGGTTTGATCCGATCCAAATAGATTAATCCGATTGGATTTCGGTTTTTAAAATATGATTTTTCGAACCATTCAAACAAATTTAAGACCGAACCGAACCAAATTACTATTCGGTTGGATCAGTTTTTAAAATTCGGTTTTCCAGTGATATCCAAACGTATATCCCAATAATTTCAACAACACTTATGTGCAGTCTTGAACGAAAGTGTTTGTAAAATAGAGGAAAAGTTGAGAATCTTTTTCAAATTACACTAATTCATTAATATATAATAAAGATACTAATTTTATAGGAATCAAATTATTATAATTGAACAAACTAATAAAATATTGATGTATTATAAAATATAAAGAGTAAAATAAATTCTTATTCGGTTTCTTTAGACAATTCGGTTTTTCTATATAAACCAAAAACCAATCCAAAATTCAAAATACTTATTCGGTTTTGGTCCAATTAGATCCAAAAATCCGAAAAACCAAACCATACAGTTCAACCTAAATTGTCCAAATGGACAATTCGATTTTATCAAAATAGTAAACACCTCTAATCATAATCAATAATTACAGTAATCACATAAGCAATAATCATTTTCTTCACATAACAATATTTCTCTAGAATAATTTACTATAAATTCTAGGCTAAAGAGGTATCAATTTAGTTTCTTTAAGTCATTTTTTCAAACTTTTTTTTTCTTTTAACTACATTTTTTTAAACTTATTACATAGTTTTTAAGTTTATTATAAAATTAAACTCAACATAATTTTTTTAGGCAAACTATGTTTTTCTTGTCCAAATTATTGGGTGATGATGTGTCTTCTAACTCAGATATACGAGTCATAATTGTGATATCGTGATTACTTTTTCTGAACTTTTCTCACCTCTCTCAAGATGTTTATCTACGAAAATTCGAATTCTGACTTTTTTTAGAATATTATGACGTTTTACCACTAAATCATTTGATTAATATTTTAGTGATAGTGGCTACACTTACTATTAAGCTAAAATATAAGTAAAAAATTGAGTTTATAAAAGGTAATACTAACCAAATAAACTTATTTATCGGAAAATAAGCTAAAACAAATATCCTCTATCTAAAACAAAAATATTATCAACAAACCCATTAGGCTATAGAGGTTTGATTTTCAAACTTCTTAATTTCTTTTGTCCCTACATTTATGTGAAAGTTGAAGTATGATTAGCTAATAGCTACAATGAACATGGGTGATTATCAATTTATAATCCATGACTTGTTACACCACTTTCTTCATAACATCATCTTGACTCCATGCTCAAAGGTTTGGTTTGTCGTTTGAAATTGTGCTCCATTAGCATGTGTTATGTCGAGATTATAACATCTACCATATATTAGCGTATTCAACCGTTAAGAGTATTCTAAATAATATTTCATTGCTACATGGAAATTGACAAAGCTAGAATTCATATAAAATAAGTCTCCAGTGTCTGTAATATATTATTTGTGTCTGACTAAAGAGTTTACATATAAATCCGTCTAATTGGAATCTCTAGCAACTCGTCTCACATCACCTCTAACAACATGTATCAAAAGTCTATATCTATCAACGCGTTTACATCCAACAACACAAACAAATCTTCTACGAAACGAAAACCTTACTTGTACGATTTACACAACGAATCTCTTAATTAGTACGCTAAAACCTAATCGCATAGTCTTTACATTAAATATGTCAGCTTTAGATAAAAACTTGTGATAAAAGTAAAATGGAGACCATAATAACGCGTGGCACTTTTTAATTGGCTTTTTAATAAATTACTTAGTTAAGAAAAAGAAGAAAATAGTTTACAATCTTCCTACCAATAAGTGGCTAAAAGTTAACTTTCTTGCACAACTTAAAAAAGGTCTAAATTGTAACTCATATGTGAACCTAAAGATTACCCTTTTTGTACTTGTGACTTCAAAAAGGTTATTGAATAAGAGGTTTCACACAATTGGTAAAAGTTTTGTTCTTATAAAAATAAAAGTATGAAATTCACCTTTTACCGATCGATACATGCAATATTCATAATAAAATATTGATAACCGATAACACTGACAAATCCGCATGCTCCATTACAATGAACTTTGTTCGACACTTAGCAACCAAGACAAAAGAGTGTCAACTCATATTGATAAAAATACCGATTTATCATGTTTATCATTTGTTATCTCAACATGAATTTTTTGAAGACAATTATAATAGTTGTATAGACATTAATATTAATAATACCATTTGGATTTTAATGGTATATACACATTTTTCAAGGGTAAAATGGTCATTTCATACTATAGTTTGTGAAGGGGGCATGTAAAACCTTTAATGTTTGCATCTATAAATAGACTAACATTAAACCAAAATGAGAAGAAATTTCAAAGCTGCAAAATTATTTGTTTCTAATTTCACATAAGAATCAAAAGCTTCCATTTCTTTACATATTTTTCTAAAAAAACTATTTTGAGCAGAGTATATTTAGACACGATTATACGTTTGTTATAATCGTAAAATATAATTTCCTCTGTTTTTCCTCTGTTTTCTGCTCTGTTTTCCTCTGTTTTCGGATTATTCGTCTGTAAAATTTCCAAGAAATTGGCAATCATGCAACAAAAAAATCCAAACAATGACATTGGATCGTCTTTATCGAACCTAATTTTAAACGGGGGAAATGGTAAAAACACTTTGGATTCAATCTTCAATCATTGTTCTTCATCATCAGTAGCCTCTAACTCTAGTCGTCAACCGTTAGGCTCTTCGGTTTACTTAAAACAAAGGGATTTGCTTCAAAAATTCTCTGAGCAAAACATGGGGAGAATTGGTATCACGAATTCATTTTTAAAAAGCGAAAATGGGTTTTCGCGGTTTTCAGATTATGGAATTAGTCCCTATAAGAAGAAGCTATACAGAGGAGTGAGACAGAGGCATTGGGGTAAATGGGTTGCTGAGATCAGATTACCACAGAATCGAATGAGGGTTTGGTTAGGGACTTATGAAACGGCTGAATCCGCAGCTTATGCTTATGATCGAGCCGCTTATAAGTTAAGAGGTGAGTATGCAAAGTTGAATTTTCCGAATCTTCAAGATTCGAGTCAGTTGGGGTTAATTGGAGATGCACAAAGGTTAAATGCTCTTAAAACTGCAGTTGATAGTAAGATTCAGGCGATTTGCCAGAAAGTTAGAAGAGAGAAAGCTATCAGAAAGAAAAACAAGAACAAAAAGGTTGATAGTGAAAATGAAAGTGAGAAAGTTATGAAAGCGGAATGTTGTTCTTCGGTTTCTTGTGTTGGGAATGAAGTGATGTCGTCAACAAGTATGTCTGAAGACGGGTTTTGGAAAGAAGATAGTTCACAATGTTCGGGCTCTGGAGAGTCAAAGGTGGTGGCAGTGGTGGAGGCAGATGAGTCGGAGTTTGAAGGGTACTCTCTAGCTCGTTTACCTTCATATGATCCCGAGTTGATTTGGGAAGTTTTAGCAAATTAAGAAAAGTTTTAACTAGTTTTCGGTACTATTTTTAGAAATTTATGCTAGGGAATGTTAAATGTGTTTTTTCATGTCAAATGAAGATTTGCATGTTGAGCTAATTTTTCCTATAAATTGTTGTAGCTATTTTAAGGAATTTTCGTTATCAATACTAGTTCATTTTATTAATTCGGGATTTTTCTTCTTCTTGTATCTGTTCGAATAGAGGTAAAGCTACACATATTAGAATGGTACCGCTTAACTACTAAAAGAGAGCGTTTGTTTCAAAAGCGTAGATCATTAGAGAATAGCGTTTAACAAAATAAAGGCAAAAAAAGTACTAGTTTTAACGAGAGATAACACATTTTTGAGAAAGCTTGTTGAGTTTTAAAAAAACTTAGTTTTGTAAAAGTAAAATCTATTATGTAAAAGTTCTCAGTATTATGTGTGACGATTATAAATATAAGGAGGGTTATGTGTGTTTTTATGTTACGCGTATGAATATTACATTTATTACGCTATCGGACACATAAGATCCAAGTAAAACATATACTCAAGAATGTGAATGGGTAGGGTTCGGGAAATGCTAAGCCACATATTTTAAGTTATCCTTTCAAAACTTATGCTACGCGGAAAATACCATATGATATGACATTGTGGTCCTCAATCTCCACAAACAAGACTCGTTTCGATTTAGAATTACCTATCACATGAACATGCCAACAGATTTCCAGCTGTTTATCGTTGGAAAGATTATCTCAAAGATTTCGCTTTCTTGCAAGGCTAGAGCAACTTATCGAACCAGATTTGTGATGCGGGCTGCTGGATAACGGGGAAATAGGAGCCTACCAAAGTACCAAGCATATGAAACTAAGAACTTATTCAAAAAATAGATTATTAGCGTATTAATAGTTTTTGTAATCATATTTATTATTAAAACTATGAACTATCTATCAAATATAAATAGAAATGGATGGGAAAATATTTGTTGTTCGGCCTAACCTGTGTTTGACTGGTATAAAAAGTAACTATTTTGACCCATTATTCACCATGTCAGCCACTTATTTTTCCGCATATAGCTACAATTATTAACATGGTTGTAAGAAAAGGTAACACCGTTGAACAATTCTCGCCATTACTTTAGTGTAGCTTTAAAATAAATTTATTATAGCTTTAGGTATGAATCCGCTAATTATGTATATAAACATTACAAATTATAGTTATCCGGATATTTTTGGCTCTACCGCTGTGTTAGAAAACACAACATTAGAAAGTAACACGAAATTTGTGACGCAAATTATCGAATAGACAAATATGATGACATGGATCCAGTGATTATTGGGCCATTTTCAATAACCAAAATATTGTTAAAGCCCACTAACTATTCTAATAAAAAGGGACTACTCGTTAACCCGACTCTAATAAGGTCTAATCGGGTCAGATGGGGTTGTGTTTAAGAATTTGAGACTAACCCAATCTCAACTAATCATTTCACCTTTTTCTTTCTTCTTCCAATTAAATTCTCGAAACGGAATATTTATCGGCCGTTTTAATTACCCGTTCACTAATGGTTATCACCTACGTCGTTACAGATTCATAGAAGTATGGTTACATTACGAAACAACCATAAACATGAGGTTAAAAACAATCCGTGCACTTTCTACTTTTAGAAAGACAAATACTACAAGTCTACAACACACTACTTAATAATTTCACACTTTTGTCCCGAGACTTTGCTTTAGTTTGTATCAATTTGTAGGAAGTCGAATGAACTGAGATATCGACTTAAACGTTTGAAAGCATATGTAACTTGGAGAACTTATTTACTCCAAAGGAACTTATTTTTTATAAATCAACAAACAAAATTACAAATGTAGCAACAATCCATGGAAACATAACTATTTTACATTCTCACATTCTTAGACAAACAATTAATTGTCCTTAATTCGCTTAAAGTTTCTAAATTTAGAGATTATAAGTGCAGCTTCCATCATCACTCCTAGCCGTTGGGTCAAAGTTCGCGGCATTACTGTCGGTACATCCTTCTGGAACGGGAACCTGCACCTGTTGGGCTGCTTTCCCTGTACCACCAAAAACATCACAATAATCAATCACTTTTTAGGAAAATATGAAATGATTCCATTTTTAAGGATTTTGGAAACTAACCGTAGAAATCTCCTCGACTAATGGAATCCCTGTTGGCATCACCAAGCGCAGCCGAATCCAAATAGGTCTCGGCCAACTGGACTCTCTTGACATTGTCTTGTTCTTTGACCAACAGGTTACCGTACTCCAAGAGCTTATCAAGAGTAATCTCAGGTTGTTCGAATGTTGGTGGGCCATCCCTTGAGTTCACAAGCCTCTTCCCAATTCCCTCGACCCCAACACCTCCAATCCACTTTCTCACTTCATCGTCATACACTCTAGCCCTCAACGCCCCAAAGAAATCTGGAAGAAATCGAAGCAAAACAGTTTTAAAATAAATGGAAGTATGTTTTGAAACTAATTATGTGATACAGAATAATCATAATCAGTTGTAATAAAGCGTGCGGTGGTATTTGGATGTATTTTTTTTGTTTGAAGTAGTAATTAGCAGTCTCTCTACTCGTGGGTAGAGATATGACTATCTAAATCTAACCTCCTCCATATCCCGCCAATGACAGCATTGGGTATCGTTGTTGTTGTTGTTGCTTGATGACTAATGTTCAAACACTTTTTGATATTAAACGTAAATGAAATAGATTAATCATACCTATGGATTGACCAGGGAAAGTGTCGACAAGCTTAGTAACGGCTTCTTGAGAGAGCCCATCGGTTCTGAAGATACCAACACAAACACCAATTCGGTCTTCTCTAGTTGGAGCCCAGTAGAACTTCTCCATACGTCCATCACGAATGAGAGGAGCATAAAGTGTTGAAAAGTCGTTACCTGTGACAATGATGGGGACACGTGGGTTCTCTTCCTTGTTGTACATACCCGGAAGTTGAACATTGGTGGGGTTATCAGCAATGTTCATGAGGGTAGCGTTAACCATTTGGTTGTTGACGGTGTATTGTGTGGTACCACCCATTCTTCCTGCACCAGCGTCAAGATCGTTGATGAAGAGGGCACACATTTTCCCCTTTTTGATGATGTCAGCGGCCTCACGGTACCTTTGTCTAATCAACTTAGCTGGTTCTCCGGCGTTCCCACTTTCTAATTCTCCAGCACTCATCATGATTGGGCTGCAAGAGGTCATGAATGATATATAAACTTGTATTCATCATATATAACGAAAACATGGTCTTTTGAGATAGAAAAATAAAGATAATGACTTACGTGATTCCCATCTTGGCGAAGACGAGTTCACATTGGAAGGATTTACCTTGACCTTTGCCTCCCCAGACACCCAAAATGAGAGGAACCTATAAAACCAAAACAAATTTAGACGGGTTTTCTTGAATATTAACAAACAAAACCCGCGTAAATGAATGAATATAATCAGACACCTTGATGTTGGGCAAAGTCATGAAGTTCTTGGTGATGTGTACAACAAGTTTGTCCATGAAAGCCGGAGCAATGTAGAATCCATCCATGTTGTTGTCCAAATTGTAACTGAAGATTCAACGAAACATCAAATCCGCTTATCAACTTATTGCTTTTTTTAAATAAGCCATATATAGATCGATATATAAATAGATAAAGCAAGTTAGGTGCTTACGAGCGAAGACCAGTGCTGACGTATTCGTATGAACTCATGACAGCAAAATGTGTTCCGGCATCTTGTGGAGCTTGGAAGAGAGAATCAACCATACCCTTACCTCTGGTAATGTCTTGTTGATCATCAGACATATCGTATGCAAGTCCCTTCCATCTGTCCTTGTCGGTTTGTTGGGTTTCCTCGATTTCTTTCTCAGCTGCACATACCTTGAAGGACAAAGATTTGTTGTTTTTGGTCAATCTTGAATTAACTATCTTCTTCAAACGGTTACCCAAGAAAGCCGAGTTTGGGACAGCAGCCCCAGTACTTGTTCCATTCAAGCTCAACTGTAATTACAAATGGAAATTCACAAATTAAAACTAACATATAATTACCCACTTTACAATTCATGATCTTAACAAACAAAATGGGTAACGTGAGAGGCGAAGCCACAATTTTATATTTAAGTGGTCCATAACATAGGTTAATATATTATTTAGGCTTCGGTTAAAAAGTTTCCATATCAATTACACTTATTGGAGGGAGCGTAGCACCCTCTAGCCTCCTTGTCTCCGCTACTGATAAACAGTTGCGGATCTAGAAATATAAAATAGGATAAACTTTACTCTTATAATCAATTGACAAACAAAGTTGTCAACTTATCATGTGTATCTAAGTTAATTTCACCATATAGGCATGAGAAAAACAAATATCTAAGTTATAATAACTAACACTATCACTTATTACACATTTGATGTTATATATATATATATATATATATATATATATATATATATAAACCCGACGTGAAGTAAGGGAAATTCACTCCTACTTTGATAAACACTTTTACATATGATAATATTTAGTTGTTTTGTATTGTATATACAATAAAATCTATAGTATGGATACGACTTTAAATGTATCTACGAATCTAAACTTTCAAACAACCCTAGTATATATAACTAAATATATGTGACATCCATGTAAGTTGCAACGTCACTTGTTTACAAGTTTTAATTGGTCAGATATATATAATAGCAGTATAGAATAAACATGATCAAAGACAAAGGATGGCGGGAAGTGTACGAACCGGAACGCGGTTGACGGCTCCGATGGTGGAGACGGCGGTTGCCATTGATCAAGTGAATGTAAGGGAGAAATGTGAAGAATGATTTGAAGATAGCAAAAGAAGATAACTTATATGAGTGAAGTAAAGATTAGAAATGATAAGGTTTTGAAATGTTGTATGCCACACAAACAAGATTGCAAGCCATGCTACATGGATCACAAAATTATTGATTATTAATTTTGGATTGGAGGATGGATTTTTGAGGTTGCTATTTAAACCTTCATCTTTACTAGATGGGTTTAACTTTTGCATTTCATAATGGAAAATGGACCACATCTAGTTAACTCACTCTATTTTTTGAATTGAATGTTGGTTGTGAATTATACTCTAGAAGTAAGTAGAAACTATGGATGATATTCGTTGGTCGATGGAGCGGATATCCTTACCCATTTATATACGCTCACGATCAGCGGGTACATGTGCTCATGGGTAAACCCACGAATTGTATAAAACCATATTTACTAGTTGAGTAATTAGTCTTCTTCTATGTAAATTATGACGTTAACAAAGATTTATCAACAATTTCAACTAATTACAAATATAAAACGAATTAAAATTTGAACTAAACAAGTGACGTAATTGATTACCGAACATTTACAAACACATAAACAAAGAAATAAAGAAATTACAAATAGTTATAAGATCTTTAGATAAAAACGGAATAGGAAAGTCGTTTTGCTATTTTATAAATTATAACTAAGGTTACGTACTTAACAAGATAACAACGATTAATAATAAGTTAAGAACTTAATTTAGACTTAAGTTACATATATAATATTATAGTTTATTACGGATTAGCGGATATACCCACGGGTATTATATATAGGTTTTGAAGGGTTCGCGAGTCTGGTTTACCCGCAGATTTACAACAAAATCTACGCCACCCGCAACCCGCAAACGGGTATAGTTTTTAACCCACGATCGCACCTACGGGTAAAATTTTGCGGGTTTTTATACCCACGACTTGCGGGTTTCTCATCCCTAGTAGAAACCGAAAGAAAAAAATAAAAAACCAGAAAAGAAAAACAAATCGAAAAAATCAAATCATTAATTAAAGTTGGCAATTAGAGTTTTATTTTTTGGAAGAAAAATAAATCCTGAACTGATGTTGGAATGGTCAATCTATTTTTGAGAACCATAATTTCGGTTTGGGTTTAAGATAAGCCAAGACCGAGTCAACCCGACCCATTTACACACCTGGTTTGCTCGTGTAACATTAAGATTTCATGTTAACCACATTCATGATTGGGGTTTTCAAAGCTCTTTAGTTTATTCATTTAGCTAATAGAGAGAAAACACACTTTTGGTAAAAGTAAGCCAAGATATGTTTTCTAAAAAGGGTTAATGCACCCGAGGGTCACTGTACTATTCGTGAAAATCCAATTGGGTGATTGAACAAAAAAAAGTTGTAAAGTTTTCATTCTACTTTCAAATAAACTTTAAAGGCATCACTTTATGGGGTATAGCAAGTTACCAGTCAGTTTTACCGGATGACGTGGCTTAATAATCCACGTGGCAACCAACGTGTTTTTTTAATTAATACGTGGCAATTGATTAGATTTTAAACCAAATGGGTCCCACTTTCCACCCACCTTCCACCCATTTTTTTCTTAATCAATTGCGAGACTTTGTTTAATTTTTGAATTGTTCTAGTCTTGTTCTAGTCTATCCTTTTCCTTTTATTATTCCTTTCTTGTACGTGAACAAGTTGGCCATTAATAAAATACAAGCTTTTAGCTGCATAACTGTGTGTTTATCTCTACAATTGTGTGAGTGTGTGATACCATCAGAGAGATGGTTGTGACACTTGATAACTCGCCGGAGATGGTTGTGACACGTCAAATCGCCGGAGCTTGTTCGCCGGATTTTTTTCGCCGGAGATGATTTGTGTATAGTTTGTGATGTTTAGTTTCCAGATCTGTTGAAAGAGAGATGGTTGTGACACTTGATAACTCGCCGGAGATGGTTGTGACACGTCAAATCATAATGATGCAATATCATAATGATGGAGCAATCCCTGCACTTGCAGATGATGAAATTGGTGGCGAAGATGATGAATACGATGATCTCTATAATGATGTTAATGTTGGAGAAGGTTTCCTGCAGATGCAACGGTCTGAGAATGTCGGAAATGGAGGATTCCATGATCAAAAAGTCAATGTTCAAGAAACTCGAATCTGGATCTGCTGCTGCTTGTAAAGATGGAATGAACGGTTATGTTTTTTTTGGAAGACCTTGTGTGGTAGCGTTTGCTTCTCCACAAACTATAAGGCAAATGGGTGCGTCTTATGGTAATAAAAATCAACAACCGGTTCAATCTCAGGGAGAGTCACAGGGGAGGAGACCGATGAATGACATGGCAGCGGGAAGAGGAGGCGCCGGAAATGGTGGAAATGGCGGAAATAACTTTTCTGGTGGTGAAGGAATTTGGAGCAATCCCTGCACTTGCAGATGATTTGTGTATAGTTTGTGATGTTTAGTTTTCAGATCTGTTGATTTATTATTTATTATTGTATTCAAGTATAATTCATGATTTTAGTGTACTATCTGCGTTGTTTTGTAGTATTATGAGTTGTAAATGATTTAATTAGTAGGTGGTGGTGGTAATATTACAGGTGGTGGTGGTGAAGCAAGTAGTGGTGGCGGAGGTGCTGGTATTGGTAGAGGAGGGGGTGTTGAGATGGTAATAGTGACGTGGAATTAGGGTTAATATAAAATAATGACGTGGAAAATGATTTTGGTCTTTGTGTAAAGATGACCTGCTTTTAGCCGGTTGAAATGGACCCACGTGATGAACTTAATCCGTTTTCAAATAGAAAGTGGTGGTTTTAAAGTTTTTTGATAGTAGAATGAAAGTTTTACAACTTTTTTTTGTTCAATCACCCAATTGGATTATCTCGAATAGTACAGTGACCCTCGGGTGCATTAACCCTTTCTAAAAACGCCATTTTATAAATGCAAATCTATTTTGCAAACCCAGTCACCCAATAACTATTGAGTTTGAAGTCGATGTTTACATATTGACAAGTAAATTACAATAGGTGTATGACCGGAATGTTGGTAATTTGTATGACCGGAATGTTGGTAATTTGAGTTAATTAACTTGGATAATTTTCTGATCGTGTTAGATTTCACTTTCTCAATAAAGTAATTCAACCCTATACCTTGCTTAGGGTTACACGAATTCTTTAATTGGGATAATCATAAAACAGACAATCAATATTCAAGACAATCAGAATATTTGATCGAGAACAGGAGAGTATATGTAAATTTTCGGTATCGTTTCTGAGACCAGAATTTGAATTATATAGGAACGAAGCAGTGTTCACGAATTGATTCCATGAATCGACATATTTGTTCGTTTCAATCGGAGGGAATTAACGGAGGTTTTAATCGAAGTGTCTATTGGATAATTCGGGAATAATTTAATATAATTAAATATATTGTTGCATCCTATATTAAATATATTATATATTAATTAATATATAATTAATATTTAATTAAATATATTAACTAGGGACGTTGCCCCCTAGACCCCCGCAAGGGGGCGCAACCTCCTTGATCCCTACATTTTTGTAGAAACGAGATAGCTCGTACGAGCATGCACCTCGCACTCCCTGACTCGTGAACAGGCTTAACTCGTTTTCTCTTCGGTCCCAAAGTAAGTCCCAACAAAACTAATATGGTCGATGACACTAAAATCACCAACACGGAAGGACCTAAAAACTTGACAATTACATTATCGGGCTTAAACATACTCGGCTCCAGATGGTTCATCGTATACATCGGTTACGATACTCCGGTTACTTGGAGAAATCTTCCGACAATTTCATAGGTAGTCCCAAAATAAATACATAATTAAAGATTGCATGATTGCATCCACTTTGAGCTCGAGAAGGAGTCCTTAACCAACAAATAGAGGTGTTGACGGTCGGGCTTTATTCTTGGTTTGTAAACTCACATTTTTATTTGAAAAAAAGGGCCAAATAAGGTCTTCGGATCAAAGGGGTTAATAATCTGAAGGTTGTGGATTCATATTTAAAAGACAAAAATATAAATATATGTGATATACAATATTACAATGTAACTATTGTCTAAAAAAAAAAAAAAAAGTCTTTTGTTAGTTGGCTATAAGTTGATTAATTGGGCTTCAAACTAGAGATAACATTGCTGGGCCAAAACAAGTGCTTGTTTTAGCTTACATTTGGACTTACAAGTTTATCTTCGATTTATATTTCATAAGCCCCTTTTTTTATTTACGATCTATGAATTTATCATGAAAGGCATACTTAGTGCCTTTTTAGCTCGAAAACTACACCAATGTCTTAAAAGTTTCTTGGCTTAAACTTTTCCGATCAAGCGATGTTATAATAGATTATTGTAAGTATTAAAAGTGTTCAAGCTAAAAAGTCATCAAGCATAAACCCTAAATGTCATCGATTAGAAAGTCGAATGATCGATAAGGTTTTTTAGTCCCGTGACATTTTCTTTTTTTGAAACTTTCTATAAATATCGATTGTCTTGTTATATCATCCTTGTTTCTATATAAACAATTAAGAACAAAAAAATTGACAATAAAAGATAAAGAATGTGACAAAAATAACAAAGTTATCCCCGTGGGTTTGGTGTTGCTTTTTTGAAAATTGAGGAGATAAAAGTAGAGAAACAATGTCACCTTTAATCCTTTATCTCACATAGTGGGGAAGATATATATTCCCATTTTCTACTATCCTAAGAAAACAAATAATGGGACGTAAATTTCACGTATAGTCTCTAAGAGCACTAACAGTGGAATCGGAGAATGCATGTTCTCGGCTTCACAACCCAAGATCTCCACTTCGACCTCCATATTTTGGAAGGCATTCTAGGTAGAGCGTGCTATTTAGCACACCTATTCTCAAGTTTTATTTTACAACGGTTTATATTAGTAAGCATGTGAGACTTGTTTTTTGAGTTGTAGCTGAGTAACAACTCCGAGTAAAATGTGGTAACTGAATAGTGAAAGTAAAATTGTTATAGATTGTGTTGTGGAAGTGGTGGAGTTCACCACTTGTTGTATCAAAGTTAAGAAACCAAGAAGAAAAACCCTAATATTAATAAATGATTTTAACATGTGCCCTATGACACAAGTAAGAAAAACCCTAACATAAAAAACAAATCATTTATTTGTTTTGATATATGTATAACTTTAGGATCTACATTAGACTATCCGGTGTGGGGCTTTATTCTACCCAATCACGCCGCCATGTCATCAAATAACGCCCCATAACGCCCCGTTACCACACCGTAGGGGGCGTTATAGGCGATTTTCGGGCCTGAGCGTGAGCAGAATCACGACGTGAGGGGGGAGAAAAAGGGCACCAACGGTCGAAAAAAAGCAACGGTAGGAAAGAAGGCAACGGCTAATTTAAACCAAAACCAAAACAATCCTCTATAAAAACCAACTCATTTTTATAAAAAAAACCACAAACAATCTCTCTTTCTCTCTCAATTTTTATAACAATCTCTCCATTTTTATACATTCTTTCAATTATCTCAAATGGATCCCAACAACAACAACAATCAAAACAACCCCAACCCCAACCAATGGAACCAATGGTTCAACCCTAACCAATATCAAAACCCAAACCAATATCAAAACCTAAACCAATATCCACCATTTCAAAACCCTAACCAATATCAACACCCAAACCAATTTCAAAACTTTACCCAACTTCCAAACCCTAACCAATTTCCCCAATTTTACCAACAAACTCCACCACCACAACGACCATCCCAAGACCCGCTATACCAAGGCGGGTCGTTCCAACAATTGCTTAACCAAGACAATTTCCCCAATTTTCCGCAAGTGCCTCCATTTGACGTTGACGATTCTGAAGACGATGAGGTTGTTCCGGAAACTCAACCTCAAAGAATGCCGGCCCGTGGGAAGAGGAAACATAAGAAGAAAGAAACCGAATCCCAAAGAGGCAAAACCGAAAAGAAGAGGTGGACCGAACAGGAGGAGGTCGCACTTGCTTCAGCGTGGTCGTCGACATCCGAGGACCCCATTTTGGGAAATGATCAACATTCACCACTTTACTGGGATAGTGTTGGTGAAAAATTCTTCGCCAAGATGCTTAAAGATGATCCCTCTTACTTTCGTACCAACGACTCTCTTTCGAGCAAGTGGACCGACTTACGAAGAAAGGTCAAAAAATTCAACGGGATTTTTCGACAAGCCCAACAAACTAGACCAAGCGGTCATAGTGATCAACAAGTGCTCGAACATGCTCTGGAGTTATACCGCACCATAATGCAAACGGGTTTCCTACATTTAGCGTCTTGGCAAATATTGAGAAGAAGCCCGATTTGTCAAAATGTCCCAACATTTGGAGGGTCCTCAAAAGCGCGTAGAACATCGGAGTCTAGTAACCCCTCCACTCCCGCCACTCCGGTATCGCCTTTTGCTGGAATCGATCTCAACGATGATGATGATGATCTTCACTTGGAGGAAGAGCTTCCAAGACCGATTGGTAGAGATCAAGCAAAGGCAAAAGCGCGCAAAGGAAAGGGCAAAGCCGCTGCTTCTTCTTCGGGGGCCGAAGAATCACTCAAGTATATTGGGGAAAAGTTTGGGGCATTTGCTGATACTGCTGAAGAAAAAGTGCGAGCAAGAGCGTTAAAGACGATCATGCAGGACACCAGTCATCTCGGAGAGCCTTACAAAACAATAGCGGAAGATGAAAAGAAAAGGCTTATCGAGAAATTTTTTCCTCAATATATGTAGTATTTTTTTTATTGTAGTATGTTTTTTTTTTTTAATAAATTGTAGTATTTTTTTTTTAAATAAATTGTAGTGTGTTTTTTTTTATTTTTAATAAAAATATAACTTTTTAAATAAAATTATATAATAAAATAACAAAATAAACTCAATCACTCCACATCATCATCACTTACACACAACCACACCACCCATTTTTATCACTCCATATCATCACACTCTCTTTCCTACAAATCACACTCTCTTTCCTACAAATTACCTCTATCACTCCACATCATCACTCCCAATCACCCACCACACCCCATAGTCTTATAATTTGTAGATATCGACAAATGATGTCCTATTGAAACAAGGGATATCGACATAAAATTCAGTAACTTTTAATTCTTACATAAAAAAATATTACCTAAAAAGGACAAAATAATACAAGTATCAAGAACTCAAGATAAAAGAAAACGACAAAAAAATAAATAAATAAAACCTTAAAGTGGAAAGAGAGAGAAATACAACGTACTTGCCACTAAAATCCAATAATGCTTTTAACTTATCCTCTTAACCAATAGAATCACTTTATTTTTCATTCTATTTTTATGTATAAACAATTTCACCCCTTCATTCATCCTCTTTTGTCCTTTTCCTCCTTTATTTACTTTTTGTACCCCAATTTTGTTTTTCATACCCTTCTATTAGTTGTAAAATATACATCTCACCCTTCCTTAATGTGTTTTTTTTTGGAAGAATATGTTTTTTTTCCGAAAGGTAAGTCTAATAGTCCGAGATTATAGTTGGACACTATGCAACCCACACACCACTCACACCCTCAAAAAGAGGAATCTCACTTATTTTTTTGGAAGAAGATAATTAGGGGTGTTCGTTTGGATGGATCTGTTTGATCCGATCCAATTAGATGAATGTGATTGGATTTCGGTTCCTAAAATATGATTTCGAACCATCTAAATAAACTTAAAATCCAAACCGAACCAAACCAAACCAAACCAAATTGCAATTCGGTTGGATCGGTTTTAAAATTCGGTTTTATTTCAAAATTTAAGCTAATAATTACAATACACTTATGTACAAATGTATTAGAAGAAAATTGAAAATTTGAGAAAAAGTTGGAATTTCTTGTGAAATTTCACTAATTTATTAAGAAAAGTAATTAAAATGATACTAATATCATAGGTGTGAAACTTATAATTGAAAAATTTAGTAAAAAATTAATATTTATATATGAAATATATATCAAAAGTAATTTACTATTCGTTTTTTTTTTTGATTATTCGGTTCTTCTATGTGAATCAAAAACCAATCCAAAACCCAAAATACTAATTCGATTTTGGTCCAATCCGATCCAAAATTCCGAAAAACCAAACCATATAGTCCAATTCAAAATTTCCGATTGGACAATTTAGTTTTATCAAAATAGTGAACACCCCTCAAGATAATAGTAAAGAAGTAAATGAAACATGTTGGTGTTAGATTTTAGGTTGTGAAAGTGTCGATTGGATCGGTTGCTACTACGATAGTAGTAAGATTTTGAATGTTGATGGTCGTTGTGTGCAAAAATGTAATTAAACAGTTATTATCTAATTGTTATAAGTTAAAATATATGAATATAATAGGTTACATTTAGTAACAACTCAAGTTACTTTAGTTCACATGTGTTGAATATATTAATGATTATTTTGCAAACAAATAAATATATAAACACATGTTCATCGATGTTTAAAATCGAAAATAGAACATTCCGTATAATATGATTCGAGTTAAGAAAAAAGGTCGACTTTATTTTTAAGGCATATACTTTATTGTCAGATGAAAAGCATATATATAGTTTTATACACATCAACTACATCTTATCCTAAGAAACACACTTATATGTAAATTATGTTAGCTGATTTATAAAAACTACATCTTCAAACATAATTGAATAAAATATCTACGTTTTCGATCTGAATATAGCAAAAGAATTTTATTTTTTTATCGCTTCTAAGAGGTTACAAGATATGTTAGTCATGAAATAAATATTTCTACATGTATCTTACTTTCATAATTTATATTAGCTATATCAAATTTTAACTATCATGCCAACTATATTAGTTATCACGTCATCAAAACCATTGACATGTCAAATATTACACGTTAAAGATAATTAGATACATCAAATAATAACATATTGAAAATTTACTCCATACAACATGAAATTTTAAATTAACCATCACCAAAATGAACAATTTTGTGACGATTTCATGTTCGAACCTTTATAGATAAATATTTTTCTTGTGATCATAAAATAGTTAAAAAAAAAACGACCACAAAAATACTACGGTTAAACCATATATATATGAGTGAAAGACGAGAGTAAAACGGAAATTGAAAAGGTATAGGGGTGAAAAGATGTAAATTTGAGAAAGTTAGCATCACATGAAAACAATGAAATGTGGATGAGAAAGAACCAAAACCCAATTAAAGACACACAGAAATCCCCAATTCCAATTCCTGATTATTCCATCTCGATAATCTTAACCAACTCAATTTCTCGTCTCAAATTCATTTCAATTTCTCGTGATTCTCCGATGGTGATCACCGGAAACGATGCCGTTTCAGATTCATCGCAGTACGATTACGTTAAAAAACACCATAAACATGAGGTTAAAAACAATCAGTGCACTTCTTCTCTTGTTAAACATATCAAAGCTCCTGTTCATCTTGTAAGATCTCCAATTTTGTATATATATATATATATATATATATATATATATATATATATATATATATATATTAATTTTTGTTGATTTTATTTGATTTTTGTTTTATTTTATGGATCTGAGCTGATTTTTTTGTGATTTTTTGGTTATATAAATGCATGTTTTGAGTGATTATAGCTAGGTCAAATGATTAATTAGTTGTGTAGAGATTTGAATCGGATTCGTGTATCGGAGAATCGCATTGTTTGATGAATGTTTAGTTTGATTGTGTTATTTTTGAAGCAGATAAATTAGGTTTTTAGCTTGAGATTGTGTATTTTAGAACGTAAAACGATATCTTAAGTGTTTGGATAAAACTGCGGTTTAGCTTATTTTATAAGGTAATAGACACTTTTATTTAAACAAGTAGCTTCGTGCTAATTTTTAGAGAGCAAGTGACTAGAAACGTGTTTAGACAACTTTACTCTGAAGTTTATTGAATGTATCTAACTTAAAACAAGGCTATTGTGTTTATCTAACTTATATCTATATGTTAGTATCAATATAACTTGCGTGTCATGTCACATGTTTACGAGTTTAAATTGGTTAGATATACATACGATAGCAATATTTGAAATTAAGATACACATGATATACGCATTTTAGGTTGGATACATAGAATAGACTTCTGAGTAAAATTGGTTAGATATACAGATGATAGCAATATTTGAAATTCACGCCATATCACATGTTTAAGTTTTTAGTTGTTTAAACAATATTTTATAGTTAGATGAGCACAATAGACGTGTATTAGGCTAAATAGATACAATATACTTCGGACTAAAGTTGGATACATTTACAGAAAAATATCTTTATTTTAAACGCGCTTTTTTTCAAAACTTAGTTTAATAAGGTTACAACTTACAACCAAAATGTATCAGGCACTTTTATTGCACAATTGATAATGTATTTTTAAAGTTCTGGCTGTTTCTAGGCACTAGATAGATCCAAATTTGTCCAGAATAGTATACACAGGACAAAATTTTTGTTTAGGTGTATTTAGTGACAATAAATTTACTTATCTGGTCCCCTCATTAATGGTCTAAAAAAGACAGAGACATATCAAAAATGACCATTTAATTTTGTGTTTCTAGAGACCACTTCAGTGAAATAAATAACTCGCTTTGAACCGGTAAATTAACTTGAATAAAAAGTTAAACGAATCGTTAAGTGACCTCCAATGCTTTGATTAAAATTGTTAAATTTCTTTCAATGTCAAGTCCACTGTTTAAAAAGCGGCAAGTTTTTTGTCATTGAATATCTACTTTAGGCATTCTGATTCATATTCCACCATGGACACATGATGTTTCTCCAAAGATAGTTTCGTGTTACTACTTTTTGTAGTGGAACATGAGTACATGACAATATTTATGTTAAAACCACATTTTTTGGCTTTTCCACATGCATTTTGATTTTTATTGATTGAAAAGATTCTGAATGTTTTTTACTTGTTTTTATTTATTTTTAAGGTATGGTCTTTGGTGAGGAGGTTTGATCAACCGCAGAAATACAAACCGTTTGTGAGTGGGTGTAATGTGCAAGGTGACCTTGAAATAGGGAGTGTAAGAGAAGTAAACGTTCGGTCTGGACTTCCTGCTACCACAAGTATGGAAAGGTTGGAACTTCTTGACGAAGAAGAGCATATCTTGGGCATGAGAATCGTTGGTGGTGACCACAGGCTTCGGGTATCTTTCTTACTCTTTAACACACTTATTATTTTTTTGTTCAATGAACCTTTCCTATATAAAAGTGGTGTTGTTGGTTTGTTCTTAACTTGTACAGAATTACTCGTCAATCATTACCCTTCATCCAGAAATTATCGAAGGAAGGCCAGGGACTTTGGTGATCGAATCATTTGTAGTGGACGTGCCAACTGGCAACACAAAAGACGAGACATGTTACTTTGTGGAGGCACTTATCAAGTGCAACCTTAAATCATTGGCTGATGTTTCAGAGCGTTTGGCTGTTCAGGACCGAACAGAATCCATAGTTCGAGTGTGATGTTAGTGAAAGCCGAGATTAGTAGTAGACTGGAGAATCTCCATTCTCCCGTCTTTGTGCATATAGTTTTAGAGACTTTCTTCCTAAATGAACAAAAAACTATGATTGTGTTTGGTAAATTCCATTCCACTTTGTGAACAATATGTTTGAATCTCGTTGTCAATTTCTGTCTTTGCCCCAAACACAAGCATAACGGGCGTTTGAAAAATGTGTTTTTTTGTGAATGTGAATATAAATAACCAGATTAGGAAGTTTTGTATATTCTTTTTGGTAAAGAATGTTAATATGTTGTGACATTTTGTAGTGACTGTTCAAGTCAAGCTGAACTTTCCAGTCTCCGGTTGGAGTTCGTGCAGTCTTTGTCAGAGTCTTGAACCGAGCTTTTGTCAAGTTTTAGAAATAATCGAAGATGCGTTTTTAGATTAAAGTGGTCTAATAGCTTTTTTACAATTGTATCCGCTTTTGTGACACATTTTTATACAAGTTCTCAAATAAAAGTTATAACTCACATCTCCGACAGTTTTCTTCCACAAATATAGCCATCACCAAGGTGACCGAAGACGTTTTATTAATTTTGATCATTTATACATCAATATTTTAGGATGGCTAGGAAAGGATCTCAAAACGTGAAACGATTAGAAGAAATTCGTAGACATACAAATGAATCTAATACATTTTTGTTCCACAATTTCTCTCCTTAGATTCAATAGATTAAGTAGATGCATGAAATACATTAAATTTATTTATAGACCTACATATTAGATCTTCTAATCATTTTTTTTTTAAACATACATAAAATAGTTATATAAAGTCGTTTACACGTTAAATATATATATATATATATATATATATATATATATATATATATATATATATATATTATCCATTTGCTCTTTTACCTTTTTAAATTTGTAGAAAATTGTCAGAATATTTCTTTTATGAAAACATGTGGTATAACATAATAAATTATTTATTCAAAAAATATTAATATTTCCATTAAAAAAAGTTTTTTTTTTGTTATTTAACTAGCTTATTGACCCGTCTAATAAACGGAGAATTATATCAAAAAATATATAATGTTAACAAAGAACATATAACTTATATAAAAATATTAATAGAAAGTTATTAGTCATGTAGACAAAATGATTATGTTAGCAAATGTGAAGTTAAATAAAACATTTACTGTGTAATTCGGAAAAAATCTTATTAAAATATAAAAATACTAAAAATATTGCGTAAATAGGATGAAAAAAAACAGAAATTTTTTTTATATGATATGTTTTCCGTTTTTATGCAAAACACTCGTAAAATAATAAATTAATTTTATTTTCTTTTTATAATATATAAAAAAACTAAAAATAATGGGTAAATAGGACGAAAAAAAAACAGAAGATTATTTTATATGATATGTATTCTGTTTATATGCAAAACACTCGTAAAACAATAAAATAATTTTAGTTTCTTTTTATACTAAAAATGTATATGTGTTTGAAGAAAAAATATATTTTGTACTTTTTTAGAATTACTTTAAAATACAAGTGTTAGATTATTTAAGGGTTAAATTATTTAAAGTAAAGGGTTAAAATAAAATTATTAATGATGACATCATTAAAATGATCTAATGGTTCAAATTAAAGTTGGATTTCCATCTAATCGTTACTACTTTGTCAAGTGACATTTTAGGCATTTTTTATTATTATATAGTAAGTGACATTTTAGGTCTCTCTTTTATTATATATCTTTTTTATTATATATTAAGATAAGATGGTTTTATTGCAGTAGTAGTTTGTATTAACCTTATTACAAAAAGATAAGATGGTTTTATTGCAGTAGTAGTTTGTATTAACCTTATTACGATTGGTATGCATCTTATAGGTGCAATTTACATTTTGTTTATAACGAGACTGAAACACTTACATTCACAAACTAAAAGCCCTTAGATCTAATGTTACATCCGTCTAAAATATAGTTTTAAACTTTTTTTAATCCATACACTTATCCCACATATATTCATTATATTTTATCATTCTCTATATCGGGTTTTGATGTTATCATGTGTTTTGATCTATATGACATCCTCTTGATTTTCACCATTAAGGACCTCTAAGGCTTTAAAAGCTCGATCTCGGTTCATGAGTTATTTTATAAGCTCGAGCTCCAACTTAGGCTTATTTAGAGTTATTTATTTCAAATAGATCGAGCTTAAATCAAATTATTAACAAGTCAAACTCGAAAAGCGAGTAGTAGTTTTAATTAAACCCACACTTCATTTTTTACAACAAACATGGGTTGAATCAGTGGATCCAGATCTACCCGGTTACCGTTACCCATATAACGTTAACAGAATTCAATGATGCGAGGTAAAATTACCATCTTATCCCCATGCTCATCCCACGTGTCCCACAAATGCATGTTCAAATATCTTTATTCTCTTATCATTTTTTTCTGTTACTGATTTTACATCAGTTTTATCAACCAAGTCCTCAAAATCGGTATCGAAATCAGGTACTTATTCGAGTCGTGCTAGATAGCTTTATCGAGCTTGTGTTATTTTATATACGTATTTTTTTTATGTACTTTTTAATCGAGTCGAGCTTGACACAATGTTGACCTAACTAGACTACTCTCGATTACACCTTGTTCAGAATAAATTTAATACATTTCTAAACACTTATCGCAATTTTAAAACTCGTTCTATTTTCACTAGATATTCATCAAACATATTTCTTTATTTTAATAACATCAACTAATTGTAGATTTCTGAACATTTACTTGCATAAAATCAGGCGTGGATTGTTTAATTTCACATGTTATCTTAAGTTTTATTGAATTAGATCGAAATCGAATCAAATGCTTATGAAATTCTGTGGTTTAATTACAGGAAATGAGGATTAGATTGTTTGGAGAAATGTTGATATGTATTTTGGCTGCATTAGTGATTATAGATTGTTGTTCTGGTGAAGTGGTGACATGTTCTGGAATTGTACCGATGGTGTATAGGAACGATAAGATATCGATAACGGATTTTGGTGGAGTTGGAGATGGGAGAACGATGAATACGAAAGCGTTTCAAGAGGCGATTTATAGGATTAAGCAGTTGAGAAGGAGGGGAGGGACATTGTTGTATATACCTGCAGGTGTTTATTTAACCGAGAGTTTTAATCTTACTAGTCGTATGACGCTTTACTTAGCGAAAGGTGCTGTTATTAAAGCCACGGAGGTTAGTATTCTCGATTTTAACTGATGTGGTTTACTATCTTAGCTAAGTTATATGTTTGGGATTGTGTTTTGAAATTGATGTATCTGATCTTCTATAACCCGTAAACTAGTAACGTGATATTGGTTAATGATGACGTGGCAGCTTATATGCCTACCACGTCACGTCACCAAAAAGATATTTGGTTACACCATAAAAGTTTGGGTATTGTTCGAGACTTGTAAATAATTCAACCCTTACAAAAAATGCGATGAAATACTCGGTGTTTACTTATTTAATGATTTACTTATGCTTCAGAACACGGGAAACTGGCCTTTGATTGCTCCTCTGCCTTCTTACGGAAGAGGACGAGAGCGTCCTGGAGGAAGATATATGAGTTTCATTCATGGAGAAGGTCTTCATGATGTAATTATTACGGGTATGTAAGTATGCGGAATACCCAAGTAATGAATTACGTTTGCATCTTATTTTGATGTGATGAAATGCTTTCTTATTAGGTGAGAATGGGACAATTGATGGACAAGGCGGGGTTTGGTGGAACATGTGGAAGCTAAGAACCTTGCGATTCACGAGACCAAATCTTATCGAGTTCAAGGACTCTCGAAGCATCATTATATCTAACGTGATCTTCAAAAACTCTCCGTTTTGGAATATTCATCCTGTATATTGCAGGTATTTGGCCTTCATAATCTTTATAAATAAACTCCGCGTATGTAATATATATCCTAGTAACATAATTTGTAATTTTCCGTCTTTATTATAACAGCAATGTTGTTATTCGGCATGTCACCATATTAGCTCCCCCCGACTCTCCAAATACAGATGGAATTGACCCAGGTACTTGTATGCTCAATTTGATTATGTATGAATTAAGTTTCGACAAAATAGGGGAATTCTAGGAGCTAAATCAAATATCATTGATTTGATAAACTTACTTCCAAAATTAAGTTCACGTTTCGCTGATTGTTGCAGATTCAAGCTCCCATGTTTGTATAGAAGACTCCTACATCTCCACAGGAGATGACCTGATAGCAGTAAAAAGTGGTTGGGATGAGTACGGAATTGCATTTGGTCGTCCAAGCAACGATATTACAATCCGCAGAATCACAGGATCCTCTCCGTTTGCTGGAATTGCAGTTGGAAGTGAAACATCTGGTGGTGTATATAACGTATTAGCAGAGCATATAACCCTAAACAACATGGGAGTCGGAATCCACTTAAAAACAAACATCGGTAGAGGCGGAATCATAAGGAACATCACTATTTCCGACGTTTACATGGAAAACGTCCGTAAGGGAATCAAAATCGCTGCTGACGTGGGCGACCATCCTGATGAAAAATACAGCCCAAATGCCCTACCCATTCTAAAGCACGTGAGGATAAAAAACGTATGGGGCAAAAAGGTCCAACAAGCTGGTTTAATCCACGGTTTGACAAACTCCCCATTCACCGATATATGCTTATCTAACATCAACCTCCATGGCACTACCGGTTCGAGATATGTTCCGTGGAAGTGTTCTCATGTTAGTGGAGGTGCTATTCAAGTTAGTCCATCACCTTGTTCACAACTTATCAGCAGAAAGAAAACGAGCTTCTGCTCCATTCCTTTCTAAATCTTACTTCAATAAGTAACGTTTACTTGTTTAGCATTGCATTTTGAAAGTGATCATCGGAAAAACGATCATGGTTATCAAATTATTTACCTATTAATTCCTAAAATAGTTAACTAAAAAAAACCCGTCCCTATAATTTGATCAAATTGCAGTTTTCGTCCTGAATCCTAATATAATAAATTTGAAGACCCTTTGGGATACTTTTTTGAGTAGATATCATCTCTGACAGTAGCCAGAGCTGACAGAGACGGTTTATGCAATTAACAAGTCTAAAAAACGGACTTTTAATGATTCAAATAGCCACAAACACACAACCAAGTTTTATTCATCTAATATGCAACATCTTTCACAATACACGAAAATACGATATCATCGATTGTATACTTAAACAAGTGATATTACATTACATTACATTACATCATATAATTAACAATGCATCATAATCCATACTTGCATTCAATCAATCAAAAGTATGCTTCAAAAACTTACGAATTCGCCTCGCGAAACCGCCTTTATATCCTCTTTTCTTCTCCAGCTTATGCTCTTCATCATCATGATGCTCATGATGATGATGATGTCGGTGACCAAATCCATGCTTAAACTCCAAAAACTTCACCGGAACCTGATCGTTTCCAATCGTTTTGGTATCGAAACTAACCGTATTACTATCCACAATCATATCGTTTCCGTAAGACCTAGGGATCATTACGGTTTTTTTCAAAAACTTCCTACACGGATGCCGTTTCATCCGTTTCACAAACGTTAACGGCATCTGATAATTCGTACGGTCTATTTCATGCTTAACCGGATGCGGTCTAGCGAATACGAAACGCGGCGATTTGACGATGAATGTTTGAGTTTTGATTAAATCATCGGCGACATCAGTGACGGTGGCTGGATCGGTGGCGATGACGGCGGTGGTGATGGTGAAAAGGAAGAGTGTGAAGATGGTGAAGATGATGATTATTTTCTCCATGGTTATCAATGGCGGATATTGTGTGTGTGAGGTTTTTTAAGTATTAAAGGAATTTGGTGCGAGAATTGCGGATCTGGTGACACGTGGTTTGGGAATTTAGTTGAACAAGGGATTTGGGCTGTTGGATTAGTCTAATGAGTTATGGTAAGACTTTTCCGTCAAGGTATTTATTAAGCGGGTGTTTGTTTGGGTTTATATAAGAGCCTTATAGCTTACTGATATTTCGGTTTATGTTTTATAAGTTTGAATTTTTTGTTTTATGTAATTATTTATGGGGTTATTACTGTTTATTATATCAACAGTAATAAACTCATAAACGGTTATATAAACCGGATAGACTCAAGAACAAAGCTTTAATTTATTGGCTTATTACTTTAATTTTCTTTTTTTACATTCCTTTTTTTTCTTTAATTTTAGACTTAAGAACAGAGCGTTAATTTCAAGTCACGATCTGAGTCATCTAGTAAATTGTTCGGTCACTGAGCAAAAATGTGTTCGACACTAGTACTTTAGAACTAGTTTTGATTAATTATTTGTAACATTCAGTTTTTCGTAATTACGTATGTCCGTCTTTTTTGTCCATTGTTTTTGTGACTAGATTTACACGAGTCCGAAACACGTTATGTCAACTAGACATTATTTTTTATCATAACAGATTTTGGATACGTGGAATATGTTACAAAATTGTTTCTTGTTATATTGGGATGGATTAAAATATTTTAATTAACAAACTATTTTTTAAAAGAGCATGATATGAACCAGATAATATTGATATAAATACTATAGTGTCTGTATATGGCCAATCTAGTTGGTAATTTTAATTAACTACAGTAATTTGTAAAATTTTGGTTTTTATAATCATTATATTATTTATGGATTTATTTTGCCAACTGAACTAACACCAATCCCAAATGCGTTATGTTATGAAAAGCTAAAGATTACATTATAAATTACATTGATATGGGATTCACTTAAAATGTTATATAATTGTTTCTTATTATATTAGGAGGGATTAAAATAGAAATTACTAAAATAATCATTTAGTATTTATATTTTTTTAAAATAATTATCTAATTCGTGACGGAATTCTCGCGACACTTTTTCGTCGCAAAAGTATACAAAACATAATTATACTAAAAAATATTGACACGACGTCGCGAAATTGAATAGTGTTACGAGAAATGAATGGTATTGCGAGACAGACGACAATTTGTCTAATTTTTATTGGTATGATTAACAATTTATATACTTCGCGATAAAAAATGTTACGAAAAATCCTTTACTAATCAAAATTGTCTTTTTTATAAAAAATGTAAATATTAGATAACTATTTTAATGATTTGTTCATTTAATATTTGGATTATCAAACTAATTTTTTCTTTCTTATTTCTAGAATAAGTTTATAGTCATTGAGGGTGAAAGGAACCATTCAACTAATTTTTTCTTTCTTATTTCTAGAATAAGTTTATAGTCAATGGTAGAGGTGGCAATTCAGGTCGGGTTCGTGTTTACGGGTTCGGGTTCGCGGGTTGGCAGGTCAAAAAATTCAACCTGAAACCGACATGTTTATATAAACGGGTTATAAATCTCAAACCTAACCTGTGTTACCTTGAACCTGAATCTGACCCATATAACCTGTTTAATTAGACGGGTTAAACAGGTTAGCGGTTTAAATGGGTCAAGCGGGTCAAACAGGTTAACTTTTTAAATGTGCATCCAAAACTTCAGATGTGCAGGTTATAATCAAGTAGATAGCAGCCTGTAACGAATGGAAAACTGTAACAAATTTTTCAAAATAAGCAACAAATTGAAAAATGAAACAAATTACATTCACAAATGGTTTCAATTTACAAGAAGGCTTTTCAATTTACAATATTTAAAAAAATGTTTTATTAATTAAACGGGTTGGCGGGTCAACCCATTTAAATTTTTACCAACCCAAACCTAACCCGTTTAATAAACGGGTCAATTGCGTCAACCTAAAACCGACCCAAAATTTATTTACCTCAACCCAAACCTGTTTATTTTCGTGTCGGTTTCAGGTCGGGTTTCGTGTCGGGTCAAAAATTGCCAGCCCTAGTCAATGGAGGGTGAAAGGAACCATTCAACGACTTTAATGGTGATATGATTATGGATGTTCAAGATTTGAGAGTAAAGCTTTTGAAAAAGCTATGGTTATGGAGGATTTGCTTGAACACTGTTATACATTTGGGAGAACAACAAACGAACAATAAAATACTATGGGTATGGACTGCGACGTTGTCAGGTAGTTTTTCAACCTAAATATTTCGAGAACATTCCCGCTGCGACACAATAGCTTACTACTGCAGCGCAGTAACTGATTTTGGCCCAACACCGAATTTTTAGTTTCGTTTTTGCATTTTAGGGTTTAGTTTCTTTTTCCTATATAAGTAAACGTTTTTATTCATTGTAATGCAGATAATGAACGAATTTTGTTAAGGTTTAACCTTTTTCTTTGATATTTATGTTTTCAATTATCAATTTTATTTCATTATTAGATCGAGTTATCTAGTTTTGATTCGATAACAAATCAATAGGTCTTGATTGTTATCACAATTCAATTTTAGATCGCAATATGTATGATTGAATTGACTAATCAAATAATAGGTCTTGCTTAATTGTCATTGTTGGTTGATTTATAAGTCTAAATCAATCAACATACTATCTTTTATTAGTTTCCCGCTGTGTATTCGTATCAAATGTAAAAACTATTTCAAAATGTTATATTTAACTATATCAAATATTAATATTCTATTTATCAAATTTTAAAAGTTTATATCGTGTTTAAACCGCTTCTATTGTATGTATCAAGTAACATTTTAATCAATAAACAAGTTTTGTTAACATAATAAACCGATAGTCATTTAAGTTGACACATTATCCGACGGAGGTACAATTAAAACATTATTCTTAAGTAAAAAGTGTTAAAAAAGAAATTAAAAATCTATTGTTTGTTTTCGTGGCCCATACTATATGGGCTATAATCTAGCTACATCGTGTTGGTATCTTAGCCCACACTATCACGGATTATTAAAAATTATCGATTAGATACCGTATTGGTTTAAGTAAATGAAATCTCAACCATCTATTTTGTTTAGATCAATCTGTATCATTTAATTTGTAACTTATATATAATTTAATGCTAAAATATGGTCTTAAACTATAACTATATTTGAATTCTATATTTCACATAATCTTAATAATGTAAATACTATTATCATATACGATATAACTTATAAGTACAAACCGTTCTAACTGCCAATACTTTAATGTTAACCTTATTCTTCTATGACACTAGAGGTCAAGTTGGTCCACCGCTACGTAATGCAGACACATTGCTAGTAAAGTTTGAACGAGAGACTAATTCCTGCATTCAAATATGTCCCCCACCTCTGTGGGTGAGGTAAGAATTAGAACTTGAGGTTTCGTGTTCAAACTTTGTCACCATCTAATTGCCAATGTCATTGACATATAATTTATCTCCTTCATGTTGACCCTCTGACTGGTCGATTAGGTTTCCAATGATGACGTATACGATTTGTTTTATTAGATTAAAAGAAGATCGAATTTGAACCACAACGATTCAAGGCACTCCCAAATTAGAAGAACACAAAAGACACCGTACGACAATTACAAACTTGTTACTTGCAAGTCCAAGTTACGAATGTGTAGAAAGCATAAAAACTGATATTTTGCTTCTAGTACTACTTCACTTCAGATTATATATATATCTTTTAAGTGTGGATAAAATACGTTTATAACACTTGAATAAGTTTTTTACTTTCAGGCATAAACTACATGTATGTGGATGTGCATAACCCATCTTAACTCGGTATATTCATCTGATCGTAAAGTAAACTAGGCCTAAAGAGAGGCACATCATTATGGACATAAGCGTTTTAGCAAGATCCGACTAGATAGGTAACAAATAAGTTGAAATCGTGATATCACATGATTCACAACTAAGTTCTTAAACATAAAATAAAGTCGGAAATTGTGACGTAACATATGACCCTCTTGAAATAGTTTCCGCTTACTATTATCCGACTGTTTCACCTGGTAAAACGGCACAACTTGTTGCCGGAAGTGATTTCCTTGTCAAAAAAGGCCATAGAGTTTTAGAAGCAGCATTCGTGTTCACATGTCGCATTAGCTTGCATGAATTCAGTGGGCTACACAACGATATAAAATTTTTCCATCACCAATCGCTACATATACCTTGAGCAACAAAACAATGTATATGCTACATATGAAGTTATTATTAAGTAACAACTTGATCAAGTAAGTGGTCGTGTCGTTTTCACATTTACGGAAATGTACGTATAATATTTAGAGTTAGAATTCGAATTAAAATAAAAAAAACATTACGTTATTGGATTCAAATAAAGATTCCTAACCTTGGACGACAAGTAGATACTTGACAAACTAAACTGGAAGCAAAGGTTCAAGATGATATTCCAAATAGCAAGAGCCCTTTCCTTCATTCATTCACAACCTTCACAAGACAAAGATATGGTCATTAATGTTCATGGAAACCTTAAAGCCTCCAACATCATGATTGATGTTGGTTTTAACGTTCGTCTTGCAAATTACGGTTTCACCCAACTTGCGACTAAAGTCCTCGGTATTAGTCATCAAAAACCGCCATCCCCGCCTTCACCATTACCACAAGAAAACATCATAGAAGAAGCTATGTCACAAAAAAGTGACATATACCATTTTGGAATAATACTTGGTGGTCCAAATGCCTTAGATTCAACACATAGGGTTTTCGAAAGGAAAGAACTTAATTTTACTAACCAATCTAGGTTTTACGAGTTCCCTTTTAAAGAGGAAGAGGGTAAGCAAGTTCTTAAGGTTTTCGACATTGCTATGTCATGTATACATAGATTACCTCAAGCTCGCCACACAATCGACGACATACTTTCATATTTATGCAAGTAATAACAATAACAATTATACATTTAGTAATTAACAATTTATCTATCTACTGTAGTTTGAGATTTCTATAGTAGTACTCTAAAAGTTATTATGGTAATAAAATAAAACATGTATCATTTATTATACATTAAACACAATATTTACCTTAAATTAAGCAAAGATTATGATACACCGGGTTTTATATCCATGTGGGCTGAGGTCGTGGTTTCGACCTTTGTGGTCGTCGCAATAGCGTAATTTTATCCACACCTCTTAAGGCACGCATGGCGAATTTTCCCCTGGAACCCCCGTGGGGGGCTGGGTTTGCCCGCTATGCGGAGCTCGAACCTGGGGTGCTCGTTGGAATATTACGAGTAGGCTCCATTGTACAAATATTTGCCGTTTCCAAAAAAAAAAACTAAGTTAAAAGAAATCAATCATATTTTTATCCTTTATATTATAACCTTTATAAAGAGAAAATTTCATTTTTTGTTACCTCGGTTCTCAACATTTCGAAAGTGTTTCATCAACAACGCAAAGCAAGTTTTGAATTCATTTTTCGTCCATGTCTATACTCTAATGAATAAAAGTAAACTTGTTTAATACCGTGCACTATAATTATAGAGGCATTTTATTCACATTTACTTCAACTAGAAGTGCATTTCGAAAATGTAAATGACGTTTTTCACTATGACAACACAAGTAAAGATACTCACTCTATAATATAATTATTGGTCTCACACAAAGAAACACAATTCAATAAGATTACAATTTATATATTTTTGATCGGTAAGCACAATTAATTTGAAGCATACCGAAATAGATATTAGACGAGATGAATAGAGAGATTGACGACGAAAGGAGTGTTAATTTCATTCAAATATATACCATATAAAGAGATAAAATAACTAAGAACATTCTCCATTTTTATATCGAAAAACATCTATCACATCAACAAAGTTTGTTACATCAACATAATATTAAACATTATATAACATTTTCAACTATCATACAAAAAAATTGACCACGAAATATTTTTTTTTTATATATATACATGTACAAAAGAAAATTCTTGTTCTCCTAAAGAACTAAAAATAACACTTTTTATTCAAGTCACGACGATAACACAAAACCCGTGATACAGACATTCATACCGACTGATCATTAAGATGACATTGGTTTTTGTTGTTCGGGTGTGTCTGTTTCGGCTTATTAAACAAGTTTATGCGCTTATTTAATTTTTCATAAGCTCACATTTTTGGCTTATGAGCTTATGAAGCTTGTCTTATGACTTATAAAAGTCATAAGTTCAACCTAATAAACTCATAAGCCAAAAAAAATAATATTATAACTTTATAAGTTTACAAAAAATTACGTAAACTCATAAACCGGTTATTTTTAGTCAATTTCTTATGTCGACATAAGATATCATATAACATTGATTTTGCATTATTATTATTTTTTTATAAAAGTGGAAAAAGGTAAAGTATCCTGTCACGTGTGGGAATCAGGAGACAGCAGGGAAACTGTCGGTGCTTTATTTTGTCAGTAACCACACGTGTCTGTTGCCTTTAATTCCTCATATGACCCCCTCATGGTACACCCCTTATAGATTGCCACGTGTACCTTTATGACGTCAAAAGTTTATTGTTTTATATTTCATTTTTATTTTTACTTTTATAAAAAGTTAAAAAAAAATGTTGTACTTTACAAGAACCTGCAGAAAGTTTATACCTGAGAGATCACTCTTTCACTTTCCTCAATTATAATTTACCAATTATTATGATTTTTTATGTATTATGTTAAGTTTATATATACAGAACTATCGTAGTCTATCGATAAACTAAATGGATAAGTTTTTTCGTATCCAGATTGCATCGGAAGGATAAATCATAGGTTCAATGTAAGACTATATAATAACGTCTTACCACTTGTCATCTTAGTAATGGTTTCTCAAACTCATCGATTAATATTAGTATTACTAATAAGAGATACTACTATAAGGTCATTTGTCTTAAAAACCGCTTCACCGTTCAAAAGAAAGATATAATGTTCTTGATGAAGGGCCTTTCTTCTCTATGGATGAAGAGTTTCGAAGTTGGATTCTTAAGGTCGTGACATTTTTTGTTGCGTTGATGCATTTGTGAAAATGTCTCCATTCATTGAATCCTCAATTTTTATATCCTGGTCATTTAAAATTTATTAAGTATGAATATTTATATAAAAAACAAACGTAAAAACCAATCAAATTGTAAAAATGAGGGATGAAGCTACCCAAAGTATTGATTACATCGAGATTAAATTATTATTTAAGATATTTTTATTTTTTTTATTTTTATTTTAGACTAGTCGAACGGCAGGCTTATAAATAGTATAGTATTTTCAATAATATTAATTAGAAAGAACTCGAATCATTTTAGATCATAAGTTTATAACCAAAGTACGTCCACTCCCCATTTTGGGCGGAGTAGATTATGATGCTTGAACCTTGTTTAGAGATGTTTTGCTGGTATTACCCATATTTCGTAACAAACTCGTGTGGTATTTAGGAAAACTTAGACAAAGTCTACCATATATATGATAGTACTAATTTTGTCTATGAACTCGAAGCCTGTTTGTAGATATGGTCATTTTATGTTTAGTGGTCATTATATGTGTTCAAAGCGTTTTTATATTAAAGGTTCGATTACACTCCTTTAGTAAATTAAAAGAAGCACGATAATTCGTACTCTGAAGTTATCAAAAGCTTTAGAGATACTCAAGTGCGAGGTTCGTTGTTTATAACACATAATTCGTTGTTTACGAACATGATACGTTTTACAAAACATAGAACTAAAAAGATTATGTTGTTTACGAACATGATACATTTTACAAAACATAGAACTAAAAAGTTGAACCTTTAAATGGATCTAAAACTCGTGTTAATTAATAACTCTTTTAATTAATTAATGATAATAGTTGTGCACGTAGCAACGTAACATGGCAATAACTTTATGGCTTTAGATTTAAGGGAATCTGTTTGACTTTTTAACACTATTAGAGAGCGTGCGTACG
Source organism: Senecio squalidus (assembly GCA_910822075.1). Classification (NCBI taxonomy): domain Eukaryota; kingdom Viridiplantae; phylum Streptophyta; class Magnoliopsida; order Asterales; family Asteraceae; genus Senecio; species Senecio squalidus. The sequence continues at coordinate 12,132,343 of CAJVGC010000582.1, forward strand.
TGTGGTGACCAATATTCTACCATTTTTGTTGCTAATTTAGAGAAGCTTCCGTGCATGATTTAAGGAAACAACTCCTACTTAATTAATGATCCTAAAGCATGGTCAACTTTGTAACTTTAGTTACTCATGTTGATCAGGGTGTTTGTTTGGGCTTATATAAACGACTTATAGTTTATTGACATTTCGACTTATGTTTTAAAAGTCCGAATTTTCTAGCTTATGTAATCGTTTGTGAGCTTATTATTGTTCATTAAGTAATAATAAACAGTAATAAGCCCATCTTATTCTCTCTTATAAAAGTTGGTTTTTGACCTTTTGTCCTCATATAATATTGGGAGATGCATAGATGTTAGTCATTCACCATTAAGGATGCATAGTTCAAGTGCAAATGATGATTAGGGTTATAAAGAAGATGAAACAAGAGTTTGGAAAACCGTCGCTCGAAGGGTGAGCAAGATCTTTTCAACAAATCTAGTTAAAGAAATGAATACTCTAGTTAAGTGAAGCACAAGGGTATATGAAGTGATTTACCTCTAAGGTGAGGATGTGTATGAGAGTTGGAGTGTAAAGTTGTTTTAATGAGAGAAAAAGCTACAATAACATACTTTGATTAAATGGTTTGATAGTGTTACAACATGATCAGTCTCCTTATATCGCGAATGTCAATCCAATAAAAATCATGTTGAGATAGACGTGGTGTTCCATTAGCAAGGGTAGTACATAGTTTCCCCGTTGTAACTTCATTGTTCATGAAAGGATCTACATTTTGTATCATAATCTTTCAAGTGCCACCGAGTCACACTACTAGGCTCTGAGTCTTGTGGTGTCTCGTAGCCTATTTTCACTACTAGAGTTCTTGCATAATATGTACGTATCATCGACGTCTAATGGTGCCACCCACTGTGATGAGTATAATGAAGCGAGAAATGTCACATAGATTCAATGATATTCATTATGCCTTGCTTTATATCCTTGCAATGTTCTAATAATTGAATAACTTTCAATGCCAAAAAAAACCTAGACGGTTCTTTACTTGCTTTTGAAAAAGTAACCCTACACACTATTATTCAAACATATAGAGATAAACAATATTTTTTTGGCTAACAGGATTCGAACTTGCTACCTCCCATCTTTCGGTGTGAGTTTTATCCAATTTCAATTTGCCACTTTCACAACTCTTGAAGGACGAGATAAACAATATTATGTCATAAAAAACCTTATCTCTTATAAAAAAAACTTAGATCTATTTATGTTTGACAGAGTCAAAGTGATTTATGTTAGTACTATAAAATGGCAATGCCCAATGGTTCTTATCACTCAAGGCCTCCTATCCTAGGTACGAAACACAACAATGGGTGACAGACAAAAACATCTGCATTTTGTGTTCATGAACTATGATCCTGAATATGAGCGCCTTCAATCTGATAGGTCAGTTTTGTCATTTTACTTCACCACCATTGTTAACTATGTGTTTTTCATGGTGTTGACTATGTGTGTTTTAATTTGTGTATGTGTAGAACAAAGAAAGGAGTTAGAGAGGTTGAAATGTACTTGAACAAGAAGCATAATGACTTGTTGGCTAAGAAACTTGAGCCTGAAACCTACAACAAGACATTATCTTTGTTCATTGTTGATGCTTTTGCTGTTCAAATCACGGATTCTCAGGTTAACACTCTCTCCCTCTCCGTCACTATGATATTTATCGAGTTGGGTTTCAGGTTTTCCCGGTTATAATGTTTTTTCTAGGATTTGTAGGGGTAACATTTTAATGCTAAAATATATACATGGATTTTTCATTATGACAAAGTTGAGGAGGGACAACTGCCTACACTGTCTCCGAGCTGTCTTTTTCCTAAACGCGACGGGTTAAGTTTGTGTTTGTTGTTTTTTTCAGGCCAATGTGCTTAGATCTGCAAAAGAAGTGAGGGTTGTGGAGAAGAACCAAGAGCTTGCTTAAAAGTTGAAAAATAGTTTAATTATGGGATTGGTTGAAGCATTTTTCTTAAAGATCTAGTACTACTTTAAGACTTGTGGCCTATATATATAATTTAACCTATCTACATTTGTATATAATTTAATATTATGGTATGGTCTTTCGGTTAATCGGTGCTTAAACAAAATGTATCGCTTTTTATCGACGTCAGGGTTGTGATCGTTAAGCAATGTACGTTATGGTTGAAGATGAATCGAGATTGGTTCGCTTATTTTAATATCTATGTAGTGAAGATCGACTCTCTATTCATATTTTTTTCGGTGTGTTTGGTTATTTTATATATGATTACAAATGTTATATTTTGTTTTATTAGTCTTTATTTTAGTTCTTGTCACACTTGTTATAATGAACCAAACAACATGACTACTAAAGTAATGGGTAAAAAAATTGTATGGCCATATTGGGCAAGGAAATAAGACACCTTTTGGTTTATGAAAACTCAAATAAAGCTTCCATTTACATTCTTTTTAGAGTTAATTACATAATTATCATTTGTATCGCCCCTCTTAGAACTTAATCGTTAAATGAAAACGTTAATTGATATATAGTTCTTTGGATATTATTTTACATCCATTTTGAAGCTGTTAAAGCGAGATTTCTACCGGCGCCATATAGTGCGTTTGTAGATTTATTGAAATCGGTGCTACTAGGATTGATTAGGCAATAACCACATTTTGATAGTTAAAACAAACAAGGAAACCCAATTAATTGGTTGCTTAACATTTAAATCATTATATTACACTTAAACTTATTAAAAAATAAATTAATAATAAGTAGATACAATCGTTGTAATAACTCGATACCGTATCGGTTGATACCAGATACTTTTGAAAACGTATTGATAATATCAAGTACGAGACCGAAATGTTTCGATCGATATGTATCAAGCAAACCGTTTTGATAGTACCGCGTACCATTTAAAAAAAAATCAATACACAAATAATTAACCTTTATATCGATTGATACCGGTACCGGTTTTGATATTCTTACAAAAACTAACAATTGGCCGCCCATTACAGAAGCCCAAATAGAAGCCAGGCGATGTCAATTTGGCGCGAGTAAATCCTCCAGCTAAGAAATTAGGGTTCCAAATTAGTTGAATTCAATTTCAAATTTTCAATCAATTGTTTTTGATCAAATTAAATGTCTTCAAAGCGGCCGAGATCGCCGGAAAAAGTTAACGAATTAGCAATTCAACTATATTCTCCGCCGTTAAAAAAACCTGAAAACTCGTTAGTTAAGTTAACTAATCTTAATTCGCCGGTTGTCGTCTTTGCTCACGGTGCCGGAGCTCCGTCATCTTCCGAATGGATGATTAGGTTATCTCTTTGATTTGTTATGTGAAAATTAGGGATAAGTGTTTCGAAATGTATATGGGGTGTTTGTTTGGGCTTATACAAGGAGCTTATGGCTTATTGACATTTCGGCTTATGTTTTATAAGCTCGGATTTTCCGGCTTATGTAACCGTTTATGGGCTTATTACTACTGTTTATTCTGACATAATAAACAGTTATAAGCCTATAATTAGTTACATAAGCCGGAAAATTCAGGCTTATGAAACATAAGCCGAAATGGCAATAAGCATAAACCGCTTATATAAGCCCAAACAAACACCCTTAAGTTTACTCGGAACTCTATGGAATGTATTCAACTTAAGATGCGTCTATTGTATTTATCGAGCTTTTAAATATTGATATTGTATGTGTCCTTATATACGATTTTGAATTAAGTTGGCGATAAAGCCATGAATTCACATTGGATGAGTCATAAGGGTTCTTTTATGATTATTTCGAATTTACTAAAAATTACATATAAATTTGTCTATTTGGAGGGGACGAGCACCCTCTAGCCCCTCCCGTGTCTTTGTATGCATGACATCGTTATATGTTGTTGGTTTCACGACACCTATTTACAAGTTTTTAATTGGTTAGATACATACAATATCAATAGTTGAAAAACAGATACATTCATTATATACGTGTTTAAGTTTATACATACAAATGGATTTGGAAGTGAAGTTAGATACATTCGAGACACTTATCCCGAAAAGTTAGCACTTAGTGTGATAGGAATAGATGTTAATTTTACCTGATTAAAAGTTATATAATTGTTGCAGAGTGAATTGTAGTTAAGATTGTGACATATGATGGGTTTGATTTTGCAAATTGAAATGACAGTTTTAGTAGAATGTTATAAATGTGATTGGCGAAGACCTAAATGCATTGAGCTTCATTCTTGCTTACGGCACGATTTATATTGAATCTCAGGCTTGAGTTTTATGCAGATGGAAGAATTTGTTGGTTAATGCTTTAAACGCTGTCGAAGTTGTAACTTTTGATTACCCCTGTGAGTTTTTTTAATAGTTAAAATTATATATGTGATATAGAACTCTCGCACAGTGTTAGTTCAACTGATTGTGGCTTCTTGTAGATATTAATGGTAGAAGAAAGGCTGCACCAAAGCCAGAAAAACTGGTTGGGTTTCACTCGGATATTGTAAGAAACGTTGCTTCAAAGTACCCTGAACATCCTTTGATTTTGGTTGGAAAATCGTTAGGTTCAAGGTAATGGTTAGATGCTAAATGATCCTGCAGTCGGTTTTCTGTAAAACTAGTTGCATTTAGTTATGAATTACCTTTAGAAAAGAGACACTAGGGATAAAAAAGATTGGCTTTTATTTCGTGCAGAATCAGTTGTATGGTAGCTGCTGAGAACGATATTAATGTTTCAGCTGTAGTTTGTCTGGGATACCCGTTAAAGGTTTGCAACTATTTCTTTTCTAAATTTGTTCTTTTGATTATGTTTCTTGAATGTCGGGGTTTCAGTGATATTCTGACTATCTGTGTTATTGCTGGTCTATAAAATTCCTTGATTAGGAATCACAAACTATAAACTATTTCATTATATTTAAGCCGGTCCGAGGACTTTCTGTTATTGCATAGCAAGTGCTAACGAAACATGAACATTTGCCAAATGCTGAAATTGACGGGCACACCATTATCATTTTTTGGAATGTTGTGGTTACGTAATTACATTTTTTTCTTGTCCGAGTACTAAAAATTGGCACTAACACGTGATGTTGCAGGCAACGAATGGAGTCATCCGAGATGAACCCCTTTTGCAACTTACAGTTCCTATCATGTTTGTACAGGTAAAAGTGTAATGACTCATAAAAATCAGACTCGAGATTCATCTTTTTTCACTTATGTTTAAAGTTTATTTTTTTGATTTAATATAGGGTAGTAATGATGGTTTCTGTCCGCTGCAATCATTGGAAGTAGTTAGAAAGAAATTAAAATCCTTGAACGCTTTACATGTCATTGAATACGGTGACCACTCATTCCAAATTGCAAAAAAGAATCTCGAGCTAACTGGAATAACCCATGAAGAAGCTGAAGAACACGCTGTTAAAGCTGTTGCAATGTTTCTTTCATGTATCAGGGGTGAAAAGGTAATCGACGGGCCCAGTTTAAGTTTATATGGAGAGATTATAACCATAATTTCTAGTAAGCAATCTAACTAACGTTAGCAAGTTGTGTTATAATGTAACTTTCTGTATGGTTCTTGACACTCGGTCCTGTATGAAATGTAACATTTGTCCTTTATAAGTTAGTATCATTTTATTAAAAAATAACACACTTAGTAAACATAGTATTCCGTACACACCGATTTCAATAAATCTTCACAACCACAAGTTGTGATTTATTGAATGTAGTATAGTAATAATAATATAAATGTAGACGGAGTTTTTCTTCGCACTCTAGATATGTTTCCCACGAGCATCATTGTCACTGTCACTGTCGCTGCTGCTGCTTCCATCTTTACATTTACATTCGTTTCCCTTCGTGTTTCTCGTGTGTTTGTCTCTCTTCATGTGATCACTAATTCTCGGTAAGCAGTTGCTCATGCTTCCTTCTTTCTTCTTTCTGCCATGCGTAACCGGTTTTGGGGTGTGTTGATCGTTGTGGTGCATCTGGTCAGACACTTTCTTGTAAGCTGAATTAGCCATCACTCTCATTTTGTTGGTGAAGGAGTTTTCGTTCTCTTTACGCTGGCAGCAGGTGCATGTGTTGTTACATGTGTTTTGCGCGGTGTGTGCATTGACAGGAGCATGTTGATGGTTGTGTTTCGTGTGGTCAGCTGGTTTTTGGTAGCCACATGTGTTACATTTGTTTTGGGCGTTAACTGGGGCATGGTTTTGATGGTTGTGTTTCGTGTGGTCAACTGGTTTTTGGTAACCGCATGTGTTACATTTGTTATGGGCGTTAACCTGGGCATGGTTTTGATGGTTGATGTTTTTAGTGTGGTCAACTGGCCTTTGGCATTGCATCGTAGCCATTATAGTTTAGCTTTTTTTTTCCGGCTTAATTGATTGCTCATTTCACACATTAGAGCATATATTTATAGCAATTTCTTCGATAGGAATTGGATTCCATGTCGCAAAGCTAGAATTGGATTCTCACCTTTTTCCGGTGATAAGTTTTTTTTTCTTTTCCTTTTCATTAGTGCCATACAGTATAGTATTTGCTTACGGTGTTCGATTCTTTCATCATCTTAAATCCATTTGGTATAATCCCTCCATTTTCGCTGAACCGCGTACAGCTGGCTTTGCACTTTCTAAAATTAGAAAGTATTTTTTGGTGCAGTGGACTACAATGGACCATTCTAATAATTGCTAGACGTGGCTTCGTATCGGGTTCGTGTTGGCGATTAGATAACACCAAACCCGAACACAATCCGTCTAATACACCTATGCAAGACACAAGACAATATGTTGCTTAAAAGTTATCCGACTACTACAACTATATATAACATAATAATTCACTTTCATTACAGAAAGCATCAAGCGAGTCAATACTAGCACGGTCAAACGGCGTTAATCTGTTTATGTAGATCGGATATATTTAGCTATAGATTGGGTAGTAATTAGCACATATTGCAGCCTTAACGGATAATTTGATTAAACGTTAAGCAATTTATATAAAATGAAATGTTTATTAATAAATCCATTTGAGATTCAGTAATTGAACAAATACACGATAAAAGCTAATGAAACGGTGGTGCGTTGATGGTTGACAATTCCCATTAGCGATACACGTTCAACAGAACAAGTTGAACATCAATCATTAGTGCTAGTTATCGTCGTTAGGGATTTCTGCTACATTCTTGTTGTACACTTCCATTTCCTTCTTGTAAGCTTCCATGGCTTCTGCAGCCTCGTTGTTCCATTTCTGTTTTTCTTCGTCGCTCAATTCCTTCCACTTCACGGAAATGAGAGTGATGATTTGGGCATTGCTGATTCCTGGCTTCTCGTTTGCCAACTCTTTCCTTGTTTCTTTGCTGAAAATGAGAAAAGAAGACGGAGGGCGTTTGGGTTTGTTCGGGTCATTGATCTTATTGTTCTTCTTTTCTTCCCTCTTCTTACTCTTCGTCTCCTTTGTTTTCTAAAAAACTCAACTAATTAAACCCCGAAAACCTTTAAATTATCATTCAACAAAAACAGTAAAAATCGGGACAAAAACCTTAATGATGGTTTCGGTTTTCTCTTTCTTTTTAAGCAATTGTAGAGCTTCCTGCTTTAGAACTTTCAAAACCTCGTCTTCTTCCTTCTTAGCACATTCAGCTTCCGTCTCTTTATTCTGTTTGTAAACCTCCATTTCTTGCGAATATTTTTCGTTCTTCATCTTTGAGATATTTCCATAACGCTCCTTTTGCTTCTCCGTCATATTCTTCCATTCCTCTCCCGTAATCTTAGCAATCTGCCATCACATAAACCAACTTAATTACTTTTTCACAATATAAAAAACAACATTTTCACCTAATTAATCTTTTAAATAAATTTACCTCCACCACACTCTTATTTTCACTAATAAGATCCGCCCGTCTTTCGTTCATAAACAAGAAATACGCAGACTCAGGACGCTTTGGTTTCAACGGATCTTTCTCCTTCCTGTATCCATTAACAATAAAAAGATAAATAACCCGAAATTTAAAACAAAAAGTTATAGTAAATTCGACAATTACTTGTTCTTCTTGTTATCTCCTTCTTTCTCGGCTTCTTGTTTGAACTGCATATATTGTTCGAGTAACTCCATTGCTGTTTTCTGTTTCTGTTCTTCTTCCAAAAGCTTCATAGCTTCGTTTTCTCTCTTCTCATTGCACACAATTTTCGAATAGACCGCCTTCTCGGTTTGATATCTCTCCTCATACGGTTTCTTTTCTTCTGGTGTTAATGTTTTCCATTTCGCCCCCAAAATGTTTGCCACTTCGCTGAACTCTGCTTCCGGGTTTTCTTTCTTGACCTACAAAAATGAAAAAATCGACTTTTTTAATCAAGTTATTATTTAATACTAACGAAAAGTTAAGAAGAAAAAGTTTGGTGCTTACCTCGGACCAATGCTCTTTGCACCACATTATGTAAGGAGTAGCCGGTTTTTTCGTTTCTTGGTTTTTCTTCTTCTTCACTTGGTCTTTGTCTTTCATAGAGGGTAAAAGGGGCAATGTCTGATATACAACAAAGATGTTCAAAAGTTAGATTTTTGTTATCGATATAGAATTTACAATTAACCATCTCCAAGACGGCCTATGGTAAGACGTCCCTCTCCCAGTCATAAGAGACCCGGGTTCGAACCTCCCTAGGTAAACATCTTTGGATGGTCAGGGAAGAGTTCAGAAACGGCCACGGGAATACAGAGCCAAAAAGGCTCGATTCCCGGGTAGATTAAAAGCATAAATTATATCAAAAGGGTTAGTGATTATACCATAGTGGGTTTGAATTCTTTCAATTTTTGCAACTTTTTAAGCTCCATTTTCACCTTTTCTTGCTCTTTGTTATGCGACTCGAGTTCTTGCTCTTTCAACTTCAACATCTCCTCGGCTTGTTGTTTCTCAAGTGTCATTTTCTCAAGCTTCGCTTGCATTTCTTGCAACTCTTTTTCAAACGAAAAAGTTGCTGGTTCCGGGTTTTTATTCTTTTCCGATTTCGACGATTTCTTGATCTTTGGTGACTTATGTTGAGAAAGGCTCTCGGAGTTTTCTTTTCCGGCCGAGTTTTCCGGTATCAACGGTGGCTCAGAAATCGCCCCGTTAACGATGTTGGAGTCATTTTGTGAAGGGATTTTTGGGTTTAATGGCTTTCGAGATCTCTTCTTTGTCGGAATAACAGGATATGCAGCTGCTACATCGGCCATTTTTCGTGTCGGATTTGATGTAAATTTGGGATGTTTTGATGGTTCAAATAGTATAGATATGAATTGGTTTTATATAAGGTATGGAGCCTTTCTAACGGTTATATTTTTGAATTCAAATCCTTTTTACCGTTATAGTAACTTTAGATTTGTTTAAAAAATATAATAATACTATAATAGGTTTATTGGCGGCCTCTCAAACCCGTGTCACTTTTGTAACCGACCGACTCAACCTGCAATATAAGCATTGGTAGAAAATCTTAACAGGTGATAACCATTGAGACAAACATCAAAGTAAATAATACTATAATAAAACTCAAGAATATTAATATAGTAATTTATTAAATAATATAAGTATGGGTAGGTGTTTGTTTTAGTTTATCTTCGATTTTTTTTTGTTCGGGTTTTTCCTGAAAATCATTTTCCGACCTACTTTATTGCTTACTTTATAGCTCATGAGCTTATTATTAACAAGCTGGAAAATAAGTAAAGAAAAAAAAAGAATCGTAGAAGACCCTTTAGTAAGTTCACGAACAATTCCTCAACATTATAAACTACCACTCTAAAAGTTGTGTTAAAGAAGCGAAGTCTTTGACTCAGATGTACACGGACTAACCGGGTATCCCGTGACCGTTTTTGAACCCTTTCCCTGACCACTCCAAGATGTTTACTAGAGGTTCGAACAAGGACGGTTCAAACCTAATACATTTATAAGGACGGTTCGAACCTGATACCTTTTTAAGCATCATGATCTCTCACGACTAGGAGACCTTGGTGATGATTTACTTATGTTCTTCCATCTCGAGTCAAATTGACATCCATGAAACGAAAACGGAAAAATGGAAAAAATGATATAAATGAACAAAACATAACCAATACACAACTTGACTAATCTTATATATTGCTCTGAAAACAAAGCTATGATCAAATTTCAAAACCTAAGGAATGATGGAAATAACATATACTTAAAAATAAGAGGCGAGGCATATCAATCGAGTTCTTTAACACTATTCACACACCGGTTACATCAACCATTTACCACTAAATTCATCAACAAATCATTCCAATTATCGATTGGCCCAGGCAAACACCAATGCAAACAATCATACTGAACTTTGGCATGTTTATCTTTTGCAAAAGGGTAAAAATGTCTATACGGACCTGGATGCCCGTCTGGCCTTAATAACGAAAGAGGTGTCACGTCTAGAAGTTTCAGTTTCATCCCTTTTTCAGAAGCTCGAGTTTCTGCTCTTGAAATTTCTGGTAATTCAACCTCTCGAAGGATTCTGTTTAACTCGTTCATCTCAAATTCACCTTCGTTAGCAGGAACCGTTCTATCACAACTCCCGCCACTTGACCATGACCCGTTTTCAAAGTGGTCTGGTGTTGAAGTTCTGTAAATGATCATACTTTTTGGGTTGGAGTTTAAGATGAAGTCGATAAGATTCTTCAGAATTTTTCTGTACGCGAAATTGAAGCCAAGATCGGTGTAGTTCTTTCCTTCACAACCATGGCAACCTAAAATGGAATTGTTTTCGTAGTAAATTGCTGTTTTGATGAACCATTTACCAGATGAGAATAAAACGTAATCCCATTTGTGAAATTGTTCGGTCCATGTTTTGTCGAGAATGTCAGTGTGGACTTGGATTTCTGAAGTTGAAACGCCATCAACGTCCTCAAAAATGTCGGCTTTTGCAAGAAAAGGAGACCAAATAACTGAGACTGTAAGGTTGTACGTGGGAAAATTCCATATTCTGTTTTTGTAATCTTTATCGTGGTAAACCTCTTCCGCATCTTCTACCTAGAGAAAAAAGAAACACATAAAAAAAATACCCAACTGAGTTTTTTGTCAAATATGCGTAATTCTTGTAAACAATAAAAAAAAGTTCACAACTTTACGCATTTTTCTACCAAAGACCGTAATTCTTGACATGAAACTATCATCAACGTCTAAAAACAATAAATTTACCAATAATAAAAGCATAAAAAGATAGCAACTTTACCTGAGACAGAAGACAAATGAAGGACTGAAGATGATTCCGAGTTATTGAATCACCAACAAAAGCCCATGATTTATCCCTCATCATTTCAAGAAATTTCTTCGGGTCAAAACGAGGTAATTCACAACCTTTAGGACTCCATTTCCAGTATTGATATCCGGTATCCGGCCTCCCATTTCCCATACAGTTTTGATGACTTTCAATCCATCTACAAGTGTTATTAGTGTATGATGGATTTCCAGAATCCGGTATCCATTCACCTTCAGAAAGGTCGCACTTTTCTGATTCGTTATCATCTTCACAACAATTTCAAGAAGGCATATAATCAGTGACAAACATAAAATCCTGTACCAAATGCGTAAAAAGCTGACGACTTTGTAACAAACATATAATTAGTAAAAATGTAAAATCTACTCTTAATTCAAAGTTACAAGTTTACCCTTGACGTATAATAGGTTGTTTTCATTTAAAAGATGTTTGGCATTGCGTTCGTAGAAAAGACTTTGCTGTGACAAAACGACATTTTCAGAAAGCACGTCTCCACTTGCAATTCCAAAACTGCATTTTCTTATGATCACTTTTTCAAATAGTTTGTCAAACACAATTTTTCAATCATCTGTGTTTTGCAAACGTAATAATCATATAATCTCCCCCATAACACAATCCCAAACACCCTCTACACTAAGGTATTTGAACAAAGAACGGATGTTTCAACGCCTTAAAAAGCTATTAACCTATTAAGCCACCTAAATAAGCTAAACACCCGTAAACAAGCAATCTCAGGTAAAAATACAAATAACCCACAAATCTAAACCCATTTCCAATATAAATGGGATGTTTGTTTTAGCTTATGTTTTGGACTTATAAGCTTATTTGTTTCCCCTTATCTTTTATAAATCTATCTTTTTCGCCTTATTTCGTTGCGTATGAGCTTATTATCTCTTGTTAAGTCATAATAACCTTAAACAAACACCACAAAAACACAAATATATAAACATCAAAACTGAAGGAAAAAAAAAAAAAAAAAATCAAATCTTAATATTATTTCTATAATCCATATAACCAAATAAGCCAATAAACAACAAAATAATCAAAAACCCATATCAAAAAAATACCTTTTTGATAACCCTGAATCAAATCTTTATTAGGTGATTCAGCAAAATGTTCACCAGGGGTATTAATGTCATTATTATTATTATCAATATCAATAACAACAACATTCGGGATCACAGTTTGAGACTGTGAAAAAAGAAATCTTAATCCAAACCCAACTAACAAAATTGAAATACCCAACTTAAACACAAAGTGCTTATTCTGCTTATAAGCTGAATTCCACCCATTTTGCTTCATCTTTTTCTCTTACCCTGTTCAGATAATGGTGTTTGGTGTCTGAATTGATAAGGGTTTTGTGAGAAATGAAGAAAAGGTTGAAACTTTATTAGAAGTTTTGGAATCTGATAAAGAATACCGACAAAAAAAATGATGGCATTATGGGTGTTTCTTGATTTACAGAAAAAAAATAAAAATGTAAATGTGTGTTTATTTTTAGATTATGGTTTTTATTGATTTGTCACATTAAGTTGTTTAGATTATTGTCCCGTGCGCCGACGATGATAAAATTGAACCGTAAATTTTATGTTTATGTAAATTTTAAGTTATTATGAAAAGACAATGTTATATGTATAATAACATTTACCTTCATGTTTATATACATGTTGTTTATGGTTATACTAACATATACATTTTTACGTTTATACACATGATTTGATATTTTTTATTAGTAGATATTAAAATAACAATAAGGTAAAACATAGTCAAAACTGAGTAATTTTATAAGTAGATTGGAAATTTGTTTTTATTTTAGTGGAGATGAGAATTAAAAAGAGAATGTAATTATTATTGTAAGAGGGTGTAAAATGAAATAGTCTTTGATGACATCATCAATTTGATCTAACGGTTAAAATTAAAGAAGTTAATTTATCCAATTATTCTTACTTTGTCATGTGTCATTTAAAATCATTTTTTTACTATATATTAAAGATTGTATAAATATCTTTTTATTCATAATTAAGTGATAATTTAGGGTTAGATTGGAAGAAATGTAGATCTATGTGTAATTAAAGGTGATGGAGACTTTCAAATTGTATATTTAGTAGGGTTTATATAGAGAAAATTCGTTTAAAATAAACATCGATTTTAGATGATTAGAGAATAGGGAATAAAACTTGGTTTAGATTAAACTTTTTGACGGTTTATTTGTTGGAACCTTGAAATCGTTGTTAAAATTATATTTAACGTTATTTGTGCGAGGAGCTTTATGTATTTTGTTGTCTCGAAATAGATATTGTCTAAAGAAAAAAAAAATCGTAATAAACAGATCCCTTTATATCTTTATATCTTTCTCCGCCGTCTAAAAAATATCTAAAAAGGGGTTAAATTTTCATATCTTTAACGCTTTTAGCAAAATATGTTTAAATCATGACACAAATAACACTAAAATTTTATTCCGTTGACGATTTTTAAAATTCAGTCAACTAATTGTCAATGGCGGATCTTGAACACTTTCCTAAGGGGGCGAAACCGAATTTTTCATACAATTTACACTATTATTTCAAAATTTATACTAATATTCTAAAAATATTACACTAACATTTCGAAAATGTCCCTTAGAAGCTCCACCCCTTCTAATGGCCTAAAAATTCTATCATAGCTGACTTTTAATACATAGTAGCCCAAAAATTAGTAAATACAATCTATAGAAACGATTAAAAAGATAATTTGTTACTTTATGTATTAACCCTTAAAAATAATTACTTATCTTTTATAAATCACATTGAAACATAGTTTTACTCAAATAGTTACTTTTGTAAACATGGTTATAAACATCCTCTTTGGTTTATAACTTTCAATTTGTTAGGTCCGGTTTGATTTATGGAATCTTATGGTATTGGAAAAATAGAATTCCATCCCGTTGAACGTCCAGTAAAATTAAAATATGTTGAATTTTATTAGATTCATTCCATTATAAAATTTCGAATTCCTTCACATTTTTAGAGGAATGTACCATTCAAATGCTCATTCTTTGTTCTATTTTATTTTGATGTTTTGTTATATCGTTTTTTCCAAGTTAGACCTTGATGTGTTGCAGCAACGAACCACAAGTATTAGAGCACCCGGAGTGATAATGAGCCACAATGTGGGTTGTGGAGGTTGTGAGGGAAAAAGGTGATAACGTGGCAGTGAGAATGTGGGTTGTAAGATTGTGGGGTTGTGGAGGTTGTGGGAATTTAATTTTTTTTTTTTCTTAAAAGATTTAAATAAAATAAATAATACATTTATTAAAATAAAAATACAATACAATAATTAAAAAAACACACAATAAAATAATTAAAAAAAAATTACAATACAATAATTAAAAAAAAACACAATACAATAATTAAAAAAAATTACAATACAATAATTAAAAAAAGCTAACGTTGTCGATAGTTATCCGGAAGTGTCGAAATGTAGGCTACGAGATCCTCCCGGAGTGCGTGGTGTGTGGGCCTGTCTCTAACCTCTCGGTTAATCCGGATACGTTCGTTGATTCTCTCGTTATAGGTTCTCGGAATGGGTACCGGAGGAGCATACCATTCATCGGCATCGCATATCGACTGTCCATTGTCTTCAACGATCATGTTGTGTAATATAATAGCCCCATACATAACTCTTCTAAGTTTGTTCATCTTGTAAAATCTAGCGGCATGTTTTATAATACCCCAACGACCTTGAAGAACACCGAATGCCCGTTCGATATCCTTTCTCGCACTCTCTTGAAAACGTTTGAATTTGCGGCGAGGTTCTTCAAATGAGTGCTAGTAAGCTTTAACAAATGTCGACCACTCCGGATATATACCGTCTGCAAGGTAATATCCTTTAGTGTACTGGTGGTCGTTGACGGTGAATGTGTAGTCCGGGGATGAGTCGTTGACCATATCATGAAACAACGGCGATTGTTTAAGCACGTTGATGTCGTTGTTCGACCCGACGACACCGAAGTAAGCATGCCATATCCAAAGATCGTACGAGGCAACACCTTCCAACATAACCGTTGGATAACCATGGTCACCTCGTGTGTATTTCCCCTTGTATGCATTTGGACATTGATCCCATTTCCAATGCATACAGTCTATGCTACCAAGCATACCCGGAAACCCGTGAACCTCATCGTGTTTTTGATATAATCGATAAACATCATCTTGTGTGGGGGCTCTTAGATAAACGTTTGTATATAGATGGATTACACATTTTAAAAAATTATCTAAGGATTCGGTTGAAGTTCTTTCAGACATTTGTAAATATTCGTCGAAGGCGTCCGGAGTAATCCCGTACGCCATCGCACGAATAGCCGACGTGCATTTATGCAAACAACTAAAACCCATTTTACCCGTTGCATCGGGGCGTTGTGTGAAATATTTAAAATAGTCGGGTATAGGTTCTACAGAGTAATTAGATATACCTTCGACTATTCGGAGGAAAAGAGGTCTTCTCATACGAAACCGTCTACGGAAATATTCATCCGTGTATACGCTTTCGCCGGAGAAGTAATGTCGTACCACGTTTTTGTTTGCTTCGGCGCGATCGCGGTTGATATAACGCCTTTTCTTTTTCACCGTACGCCGAGAACTTGTAGCCTCATTTTCTTCCATCTCCAAAGCTTGTACCATCATGGCTAGAACTTGTAACAATTCGGAGTCGGAAGATGACGAATCCGAAACATCGTGCTCGGTTGAAGAATTCGAACTCATATTTTGTAATATGGTTTAAAGGATGAATATTGAGATAGAAAAAGATTGAGAATTGGTGTGAATTTTTGGTTAGATTGTGGGGGTATTTATAGGTGAATTTGGAAAAAAAAAAATATTATATATATATAACGGTAATAATACCGTTTGGTATAAAAAAAAAAAAAAAAAAAAAAAAAAAAACAAATACTCAAAACGAGCCGTTGTCGGCACAACGGCCGACTCACAACGACTCGACAACGAAGGGACTCGGTATCACAACGACCACAACGGTCGTTGTGAGTTGAGAACGACGCGAGAAAGTGGACCACTCCTGGTGCTCTTATATGAGATACACGCATATAGCTAACTTTCCAAATATCATATTTTAATAATTTAAAAGTTTTACAAATTCTTTTTTATTTTGATATGTTAGGGTGTACAAAAATCATTTTTCCAAATATTTTCAATTTGATTATTGGTTTGTCAAGGATGTTGATTGGGTTGGGTTAGCAAGTTTTGGATTTTTTGGGTTAGGTTATTCGGTTTTGAGTTATGAGAAAAATATTCATACCCATATCCGAATAATAATATAGGTTAAACGATATTGGGTTATTCGGGTTTGACCTTTTTAACTTATTTTTTGGATTTTAACTACCATAGTTATAGTTTAGTTATTATTTTCATATTAATAAAATAGGTCAAACTAACCGCGTATAAAATATGTTCAATTTATTGTCAATTTTGTCATTTTTTAGCCATTTCATCTTACACAAACCAAAAACAAAACAAAACAAAACAAAACAAATATTTATCTTTCACCGACTTTCTGTAAACTTTTTATATTTTATGAAAATAAAAAACAAACTAATAAAAGACTACTAATAATTGTGATAAGAATAACAAACAAAATTCCTACAATATAGGAGTTAACTTAATGAGGTTATATGATTTATTCGGGATATCCGAATGAAAATAAATAGACCCATCACCCACTTAAACTCTGGGTTATTCAGGTTTGACCTATTTAACCCGTTTAACACGAATTCATTTTAAGTCGAATAGATTATTCGGGTTCGAATAAAACCGACACCTCTAACGCCACTCAGGTGTTGGTAGCTTACCTATATAATGGTGTATGTGGAATTGTAGAAAAGTGGGACTTGATTGAAAATGATTCATACGTATTAATTAAGGGGATGTTTGGGGTCGTATATTTTTATCTTATGTATATTGCATGTAAGCCAAAAGGAGCTTAAAAAATAAGTATCAAACTTTTGACTTAAAAAAAAATACGTTTTTAGTTATAAAAAAGCCAAAACGTATTAACTGTGTTTTTCATCCAAACACTGAAAAACACGTATTACATTCAAAAATTATATAAAACAAGAATGCACTTCATAATATACAATCCCAAACATCCTCTAAGACGAGCCATTATAAAAGAATATTTAATAAGAAGATAAAATATTCTATTCTTATTTAATTTAAGATA
The DNA here is from genome assembly GCA_910822075.1 of Senecio squalidus. Classification (NCBI taxonomy): domain Eukaryota; kingdom Viridiplantae; phylum Streptophyta; class Magnoliopsida; order Asterales; family Asteraceae; genus Senecio; species Senecio squalidus. The sequence continues at coordinate 12,149,781 of CAJVGC010000582.1, forward strand.
TAACGTCAATTATTGCACTCATTATAACTCACAAACTAGTGACCACACAACCACTCTCAGCTGATTTTGTTTATTTACATAATTAAAAAATAATATATAAAATGAATTAAACAATTTATAAATGAGAGAAAACTAGAAAGACCTAAATATTACACAATTCACATGCTTCTGACTTAATCTTGACTAACTATATGCATATATTCCTTATTTATTTATTAATTATTAAATATATAAAATAGAAAGATCTATGACATTGTTATGAGTATATTTAATTATATAAATAGTATTAATTATTAATGAATCTATGAATTGTATAATCATGGATTAAAGCACTCCTAACCATCAAACCTAAAATGTCTTATATTGTCACATTATGTAACACCCGGAACCAAATACACTATATTCTTTTTTTTTTTTTTTTTTTTCTACAAAACATGTAATTAATATTCTAAGGTGTTACTGATTTCATCTCATTTTACAATTTGGAGCGGAAGCTCTTACATAAACATTTTTAAACATTTAATCTCTACAACGGTCCCCTTCCCTTCTTCTTTAGCTTGCCTTGCCTTATGGAACCTGCTTACCTACAAAGCATACATTAAACATAGTATATTAGCATAAAGCTAGTGAGTATACCTTACGATTATGTTAATCTCATCTAACATGACTTCTTTAAAAATCTATTCTTTCTTTCTATACGATTACTTCTTTTCTCTTTACGACAATCATATTGTCGTATCTAACACTTGTTCTCTTTCCCGACAACTAAATGTCGTATCTATCATTTCTTCTCTTTCCCGACAACTAAATGTCGTATCTATCATTTCTTCTCTTTCCCGACAACTAAATGTCGTATCTATCATTTCTTCTCTTTCCCGACAACTAAATGTCGTATCTAAAACTTATACATACCCTCGCGGTATGTGAGTTAATACTACTTCTTCTCGACTACTGAAAGTCAGCTTCTTTTCTTTCCCGACAATCAAATTGTCGTATCTAACCATTCTCTTCATTATACAATATATAACATACTTCACACACATAATAAATAACATAACATAAACAACCACTATAACTTAATTAACCACCATAATATAACTAACAATCATAACAAAGCTTCTATGATTTAATTCTCATTAAGCTAGTGAGTATATTTAATAACATAGTGATACATCTCCAAGACTATTTAAAGTCTTACTACATACCCTCGCGGTAAAGAATTATAGATAACTCTACTCTTTCTCGACTAATAAAAGTCAATTCTAATTCTCATCGGCATACAAATGTCTTCTCTATGCTTCTCTAACATAATAATATGATATGATATCATTCCCATGCTTAAACTACTTTAAAACATGCTAAAAACTGATCTAGGTACTAGTTGCTCCGCAACTGAAACAGTTGCTCCGCAACTCAACATTTCTGGAAATCACCCTTGACTTCTGAAGTTGAGTTGCGCCGCAAGAGGATGTCTTGCGCCGCAACTGTCCCTGCAGCAGGGGTGGTTTCCGTTTTGATCATTTCCTGCACATACATGTTAGTATACGCCACTTTTTACCTTATTTCCGCTAACAACTCTATTTATAACTTGAAATAACTTACTTATGAATCTTCAATACATTAATACCAAAACTTTAAACACATAACCATATGAAAATGAGTCTCGTATACTCACCTCGATGTCGAATTAAACTACAACATACACGACTCTTTCTCCTTGCACTTCTATTCTCCAAATCTGCGTTTTTATACCAAAACACAAATTTTCCTTTAAATATATCTTACATACATATAAATACATGTATTAACTTCATTACCACTCTTTCTAACCCTTTCTAACTCTTTCTAGACATGTTTGGCAACTTCTACCCAAGTTGCCACTATTTCGGGTCTTTTGACCCATTACCCATTCAAATGTCTAATTATGCATTAGAACCCTTTATACACATTAAACATATATATTTACTTCATTCTATCTCTTTAACGTCTAACCAAATCAAGTTTGATAGCTTCTACCCATCTTGCCACTCTTTGGGTCTTTTGACCCGTTTGGCATCAAATGCACAAACTTACATTATAAACATCTTACACACATTACATAACTCACAAGTAACACATTGCAAGTCATAACTTCTTCCTTCTACCCATCTCCTACCCATTCGCCATTTTCAACGGTTTAAACGACCCGTTTGGCAACTAGAATAACATTATCCCCAATTTATCCAAACTACAAATTAAGTAACTTTCTTCAATTCTTTCCTTTCATATACTTCAAACTAATCATTTTAACATAATTCTTATAATGATTAATTCATCTAACCAATTCTTCACTTCTTCACTAAAACTTACAACATATGAATTTTTACAAAATTCATATAACTAATCTTTAAATCTTCTAAGCTTTTCTATAAATTACTAACATCAAATTAACATATAAACAAGCTTAATTCTATCAATTCTTCCAACTTCATGATTATCCCCAAAATAATCATTTATCTAAATAAATCAAATAAACATCTAAATGATGTTATAACACCAAATATACGCTCAATTTCATCAAATTAAATTAAGGATAAAATCATACCTTCTAGAACCAAAAACTAAGGTTCTCAATCTTCTTATCTTTGTTCTAATTGATGAATTCTATGAAATTTAAGCTTCAATTCGGGTTAATCAAGCTTCTCCCTCTTTTCTCCTCACACTCCTTCTAATCGATCTTCTTCTTAACATTCTGGAAGTTGAATTCTAATTCCAGACTCATCCAAATATACTTTCCAGAATTTTCACTTATAGTCCCTCATCTTTCAACAATTAACTAACTTAATATCTAACCAAAATAATTATCATTCTTCATCCTTTTTAACTCAATTAACTATATTTCTTACCAAGTTAGTCCTTTTCTTAAACTTACATTCTAACAAATACTTATTGAAAATAAATAAATACTTACAAACATTATTTTTCGTAACTAGGATGTTACAACTCTTCCCTCCTTCTAAACATTTCCTTGCCACACTTGCTACAAATGACCGATGACTCATTCTTCTCAAACTCTCTTTCAAAATTCTTAATCTTTCTATCAAAGTTTCTTCTCATACTCTTACCTTTCTTCGATGATTCTTGCATATACCCTACCTTTCGTTTCTTTTTCTCCTCTTTAGAGCAATTTAAAATTTCTAACTCTCTTTTTTTCTTGCCACCTCAATCTTATCCTCAAAAGTTAGAGGATTAAAAGTTAAAACATGATCGCAAATGTCTTGATTTAAGCACGACATAAAACGATCCATCTTTATCTTCTCACTTACCACATATTCTAAACAAAATCCTGCTCTTTCAGCAATTCATTTATTATCCCTTTCACAATCTTATTTTTCTGTTCAATTTCCAAAATTCTCAAGTAACTTTGTTCACTATAAAAGGTGGACAAAATATTACGCAGATTGCTTCTTAAAATCTTCATTTCTTATATCTCTCTACCAATTCTTCCTGCTGATCGGGGTGATTATCTTCATTCTGTGAATCTTCCTTTTCTTTCTACTCTAATTCTTTCTCTACCAATATTCTATCAATCTTCTCATCTTCAATTTTCTGCCACTTCTTCTTTAACCCAATAAATAACAAATAGTATTTCTTTCTCAAAAATTTGGCTAATCTCTTTAGCTTATATCATCTGAACATCCCTATTTTTTTCTTTACGTCATCCACCCGATGACTACCTTCTTCTCTTTCCATTTCTACTAACTAAATCACATACAGTTAGTAACACAAAATACTATAGCATATAAATTATAGTTTATATACTTCTTACACTTTCCTACCCATTTGCCCTTCGTCCTTAACATACATTGACCATATCGGATATACTATCGTATAACATGCTCGAAATTACCGTTGGCCAGACGTTAATTTCAAACAATATTAACTCTTGTATACCCAATAAAAATCAATGCGCATCTCAGACTAAGGCGTTCTACCAATTCTTACAAAATTTCTTTCTTATTCTTTCTGTTACTGCAAGGCAAGCTTTTCTTCCCATTGATCTTTCTTCTTCAAAGCCTCAACTTGAGTTCAGGTATCCTCACGATACCCAAATCAAACAAGTCAAGGCTCTGATACCAACTTGTAACACCCGGAACCAAATACACTATATTCTTTTTTTTTTTTTTTTTTTTACAAAACATGTAATTAATATTCTAAGGTGTTACTGATTTCATCTCATTTTACAATTTGGAGCGGAAGCTCTTACATAAACATTTTTAAACATTTAATCTCTACAACGGTCCCCTTCCCTTCTTCTTTAGCTTGCCTTGCCTTATGGAACCTGCTTACCTACAAAGCATACATTAAACATAGTATATTAGCATAAAGCTAGTGAGTATACCTTACGATTAGGTTAATCTCATCTAACATGACTTCTTTAAAAATCTATTCTTTCTTTCTATACGATTACTTCTTTTCTCTTTACGACAATCATATTGTCGTATCTAACACTTGTTCTCTTTCCCGACAACTAAATGTCGTATCTATCATTTCTTCTCTTTCCCGACAACTAAATGTCGTATCTATCATTTCTTCTCTTTCCCGACAACTAAATGTCGTATCTATCATTTCTTCTCTTTCCCGACAACTAAATGTCGTATCTAAAACTTATACATACCCTCGCGGTATGTGAGTTAATACTACTTCTTCTCGACTACTGAAAGTCAGCTTCTTTTCTTTCCCGACAATCAAATTGTCGTATCTAACCATTCTCTTCATTATACAATATATAACATACTTCACACACATAATAAATAACATAACATAAACAACCACTATAACTTAATTAACCACCATAATATAACTAACAATCATAACAAAGCTTCTATGATTTAATTCTCATTAAGCTAGTGAGTATATTTAATAACATAGTGATACATCTCCAAGACTATTTAAAGTCTTACTACATACCCTCGCGGTAAAGAATTATAGATAACTCTACTCTTTCTCGACTAATAAAAGTCAATTCTAATTCTCATCGGCATACAAATGTCTTCTCTATGCTTCTCTAACATAATAATATGATATGATATCATTCCCATGCTTAAACTACTTTAAAACATGCTAAAAACTGATCTAGGTACTAGTTGCTCCGCAACTGAAACAGTTGCTCCGCAACTCAACATTTCTGGAAATCACCCTTGACTTCTGAAGTTGAGTTGCGCCGCAAGAGGATGTCTTGCGCCGCAACTGTCCCTGCAGCAGGGGTGGTTTCCGTTTTGATCATTTCCTGCACATACATGTTAGTATACGCCACTTTTTACCTTATTTCCGCTAACAACTCTATTTATAACTTGAAATAACTTACTTATGAATCTTCAATACATTAATACCAAAACTTTAAACACATAACCATATGAAAATGAGTCTCGTATACTCACCTCGATGTCGAATTAAACTACAACATACACGACTCTTTCTCCTTGCACTTCTATTCTCCAAATCTGCGTTTTTATACCAAAACACAAATTTTCCTTTAAATATATCTTACATACATATAAATACATGTATTAACTTCATTACCACTCTTTCTAACCCTTTCTAACTCTTTCTAGACATGTTTGGCAACTTCTACCCAAGTTGCCACTATTTCGGGTCTTTTGACCCATTACCCATTCAAATGTCTAATTATGCATTAGAACCCTTTATACACATTAAACATATATATTTACTTCATTCTATCTCTTTAACGTCTAACCAAATCAAGTTTGATAGCTTCTACCCATCTTGCCACTCTTTGGGTCTTTTGACCCGTTTGGCATCAAATGCACAAACTTACATTATAAACATCTTACACACATTACATAACTCACAAGTAACACATTGCAAGTCATAACTTCTTCCTTCTACCCATCTCCTACCCATTCGCCATTTTCAACGGTCTAAACGACCCGTTTGGCAACTAGAATAACATTATCCCCAATTTATCCAAACTACAAATTAAGTAACTTTCTTCAATTCTTTCCTTTCATATACTTCAAACTAATCATTTTAACATAATTCTTATAATGATTAATTCATCTAACCAATTCTTCACTTCTTCACTAAAACTTACAACATATGAATTTTTACAAAATTCATATAACTAATCTTTAAATCTTCTAAGCTTTTCTATAAATTACTAACATCAAATTAACATATAAACAAGCTTAATTCTATCAATTCTTCCAACTTCATGATTATCCCCAAAATAATCATTTATCTAAATAAATCAAATAAACATCTAAATGATGTTATAACACCAAATATACGCTCAATTTCATCAAATTAAATTAAGGATAAAATCATACCTTCTAGAACCAAAAACTAAGGTTCTCAATCTTCTTATCTTTGTTCTAATTGATGAATTCTATGAAATTTAAGCTTCAATTCGGGTTAATCAAGTTTCTCCCTCTTTTCTCCTCACACTCCTTCTAATCGATCTTCTTCTTCAACATTCTGGAAGTTGAATTCTAATTCCAGACTCATCCAAATATACTTTCCAGAATTTTCACTTATAGTCCCTCATCTTTCAACAATTAACTAACTTAATATCTAACCAAAATAATTATCATTCTTCATCCTTTTTAACTCAATTAACTATATTTCTTACCAAGTTAGTCCTTTTCTTAAACTTACATTCTAACAAATACTTATTGAAAATAAATAAATACTTACAAACATTATTTTTCGTAACTAGGATGTTACACATTAGCATACCGAACATCTTATCATACAAAAGTTATATACAGACATAACTAGGGGTGTTTAAACAGTCGAATTTTGATTAAACAAAATTATTTGGTTTGGGTTAATCGGTTTTCAAATAAAAATTAAGCCGCCCAAAACCCAAATAAAATAGGCACAAAACCAATCCAAATAACTCAAAAAATATTCGGGTTAATCGGTTTGGGGCGGAAATCCAAAATTTTAAAATAAGTCTAAAACATTCACTTTTAAAGAAAATTATGTTAAATTTGATTCTAAGTAGCTCAATTCATTATCATCAATAAATATTAGTGAAATATCAATTGAAAACTACTAATAATATCAATGAGAAATATTCGTTAACATTTTATGGTTGATTGGTTTCTATTCCAAATTTAGAAAAATGTCCCCCGAATTGAATATTAATATCCAAATATTCGGATGAAGTCGATACCCGGTCCAAATCCAAATAACCCACACCCATTTCACCTATATTCATTTGGATTGGACGATTTTTTCGTTCAAACCATTTATTCAACACCCGCATATACACTCTCACCATCACATCGATCGACCAACAATAATGGCCATTCACGCTGACTACATGTGTTATTTAGCCCTTTCTTTTTCACCAAAGAGATCGGTGTCTATGGTATGACGGTATCCAGTTTTGTAAACAAGAAGGAAAAAAAATCATCAAGTCGCAATCATTCAAAACTTTAAATACGAATAAACATAAATACAAAGAGTACAAATCAAAAAACGTAATGGGCTAAACCCGTGTGGAAAACTAAACTTATAATGGGCCTATTATTAACGGAGTTTTACTTTTGCATAAATAAAGATTTCTTACACTTACAAAAGATGTACTAGTATAAAAAGTAGTGACAAACTCCACCACTTTTATATTCATACAATATATATATATATATAATAACGTAATTTGATTTTCATAAAATAAATTGCAAAAAAATAGTAAGTCATAATATGTTGTCAAGTCATAAAAATTACACAAAAAGAATCAATATAAAATAATTGAACTAAACCGAGAAAAATTACGATGAATTAAACTGGATTTTTGTGAAAAATATATGTGATGAATTAATTAAAGTGACGTACATTAAAGACATGATATCCCCATATTTTGTCATTCAAGTTTTTCTCCAAATAATTGAATATTAGTTTAGTAAAAGTAGGATTTTAGTTTGATACACATGAATTTAATATGGCTATACAAAATTTCTATATATGTGCAAATACTCAGGGTATTTGAAACCTAAAACTTTAACCTATCCGTGAAAATTCGGATTTTTGTTTTAAGATTTTTCAAAAATTGGTTACATGATTTCGGAGTTTTAGTTTTTTTCGGGTCAGATTGAATTTTTTTAACAACCCTACTATTTTATGATACCTTCTTATTTTAATAAAACAATTTAATGATAATGGAAATGAAATTTATTAATCATATTCTAATACCTTAAAACCAAATATATAGTTAGCCTAACCTAAACCACGTTTAAGCAATTCAATTCAATTTTATGTTCCACTATAGCTTTCGTCAAGTGTATACCTATAGTCATTATATAACATATGTGAGTTGTAGGTCTTCTATTGTTTTAGTTGATTAGGGACGTATTGTCTTTGTATTGATGGATAGTACACGGCAAAAATGTATATTGTATTTATTATTTTAGGTTGGTAATGTTATTAAGATTAAGTGCATGAAAATGTAATAAATTTTATTCGTTTTACTATTTTGTGAATTTAACTCTAAAAACATCTATTGTGTGTATTTAACTCTTAGTTTTTCTCTAAAGATGTATTAACTTCTATTTTTTTTGTGAAATTTTTAATAATAAAACCGGTTACACGCCAGCAAAAATCCGTTTCATTACATTATTTATGAAAAAAAAAAATTAGAGTTGAATACACACAATAGAGGTTTCGAAAGTTAGATATACACAATAACAAAACGAGTAAAGTATTACATTTCTATGCATTTTGCCCATGTTATTATACAAAATAGAAGATATAAACGTACCATTAAAAAATACATATCCGAGCAACGCACGGATATAACACTAGTTTATGTAGTTCACGTTAGTATTTTACTATCTTAACTCGGTTACCACATTTTAACAAAATTTGTCACGTCTCATAACTCAAAAATAGGTCTCACGTATCACTTTCTAATATAAACCGTGATCAGAAAATAAAAAAGAAACTTGAGAACAAGTATACAATGCCGGCACCACCAAGATCACATTTGAGAACATGAAGGCCGGACCGGAGAACTTGAGTTGTGAAGCCGAGAAGTGCTCTCTCCAAGCCCATTCCTAATGTTCTAAGCTTTCGTGTTTTTACACACCTCACTTGCCCATTGTCAAGACCGGAACTTTTTAATTTTAATAAGACTAAATTTTTTTTATTTAACTATAACTCTATATAATTTTCTTATAATTTAACATTTCCACATGGATACAATTAAATAACTCAAAAATGAACAAATAAATGAAATAAATAGTTTCACTTTTCAGAAATTATCATTATTTTTCTAAAACGTGATACAATAATCCAAACTCTATTTTATAAAAATTCAAACACAATATTCCAAGTTAATAAATACAATATATATATATATATATATATATATATATATATATATATATATATATATATATATATATATATATATATATATATATATATATATAAATCCATGTTTTATTCATGTGGTAGGTATATAAATTAATTATAATCACAAGAATCACAACACAAAATAAATGCAACATGATATGATATGTCTCCTTCACTTTTTCTACATATAATTTCATTTAATTCAACATATTTAATTTACATCTCGAAAGATCGAAAAACGGAGACAGAGTAGACAGTTAAATATAATTGAAATTTTCATATGTTATAAGTTTAGACGAAAATATAATGAGATTATAAACCGAAAAATGCACCAACATGAAGATGTTGATTCATTTAGATATAGCTTTTGGGACTTTCATGCCGAATCCATGTTTTACTCGTTCGACCCTGTTTATGTTAAACGAGAAAGTGTATTAGACGAAATTACTTTATATAAAAAAAGGTGAATGCGGAATGAATAAAAAGTTGAATTTTAGTATTTTACGTTGGAGCGAGTTTGCCAAGACAGTCTAGTTCTTCACCTGTGTCTTCATCCACGACTTTACCAGAAATGTCGATGATGTAAGAACGATCTTTGGTTGTTGGTAAACCTCTTCCTACGAGAAGATCTAAATCTTTTTGGTTTAGTTCTCTACCGTTTACAAACACACCCGTGTTACCAGCAGCACATTTTTTGGGTAATGGGTGGTCAAATTCTTCAATAAATGGCTGCAAAATGGTGATAAAATGAGATTGACTTTTGAAGTCAAACAGACCAAATTGAACGGATTTGAATTAAGAAAACGATCTTACAGGGATAATGCCAAAGCACGGCTGATTCATCACGCCCCAGAATCCAGCTAATGAATCATACCTTAGAAACAGGTTATATAGTTAGTACTAAAAAAGAGTAGCGGTTTGACTTTTACGGTCCAAAGTACAGACTTTTTCGTTTAGAATCTAAAACGTTAAATAAAATTAGTGAAATTTTTTGAAGGCTACGTACAATGTCATAACAAATGACACGAATGAAAGAGCGACTTATTCATATAATGTAGATATACTAACCAGTACTCTCCTGGATGAATAGGTCCTGCTAACTTCTCCGCATTTTTTACTTTACGAGCAGTCAAAAGTTGACCATTCACAAAAACATCCGATCTTACCTTCTCTACACCACTACCCGATCTTGAAAAATCTTTGAGTCTTTTCTTTATCAAACCCCCGAAAAAAGAGTCACTTCCACCTTTCTTGTTCCTTGAGCGATCATCTTCTTTACTAGCAACGTCACAATTCAAATACTCGGTCAAAGACACATCTATCTCGGTAGCAACCAATGCCTCTTTCAAAGATTTCTTGTTATTAACAGATTGATCAACAATAACTCTTTCTTGATCGGTTCTTTGACTTTTAGCCAACTCGCTATCTTGACTTTCTATGAATGCAATAGGGGAAGACGGTTTATCAATAACGCTATCAGGGCTTTGTTCGTTACTTTCGGCTCCACTGGATGATAAATTTAGTTCAGTGTCGGTCATTTGAAAATTATAACCGAACTTATCATCATCAAGTGAGCTATGAGGGCTTCTGTTTGACTTTCTTTTATTGACTTTTTGTGGTGAAGAAACCCACGCAACGATTTTGTTATCCTCGAGTTTTAACGATATTAAAGCAGAACAAACTGCACATTTCATCGACCTGTGATTGTTCTTTTCCAAAAATGTAACCTTTCTAGGAATTTTAAGTAACTCGAAGCAATTACAACAGCTTATAAATGGGGCTCCGCCTGATATGGGACGAGAAACACGTTCACCTCCATGACTTAAAATCACCCTTCTTCTTGGATATCTTCTACCAAAACTACCATTTCCCAAATCAAGAGAACCCGCATGATGTCGTGGCAGCTGACGTGGACCATACGTGAGAGGTTCAGGTACACTGTAGTCGGTTTCTCGATTGTTAAAAGATGAAAATGGTCGGACCTTTGGAGGAATCTGTTGCCAATTCATATTGTAGGATTGACTATAGCCAAGAAAAGGGTCATGGTATGTTGGAGGTAAATATTGATGATGTGGAGGCTGATGTGGCATTGGTGGCGGATACTGATGTGGCAGTGGATACGAAGCGTTTAATCTTGTATTTGGGTATTCGGATACATTGCATGATCGGGTAAGTTGAGTTCTTAAGTCATCGAGTTTCTTAAGAAGTTCGGCTCTATCATTCTCTAAATCTTGAACCCGTGGGTGCTCGTGTAAACTACCTATGTGAGAACTAGAAGGACCTTCGTTTGTATATGGCAAATTTCCATATCTGCCCTTTTCGATTGTACTAGCATTTCTATGAATCCCTAATGGCCTTGACCTGATGGGCCCAAACGAGTGCCGAATTTCTTGAGATTCACTTGACAAATTATATTTTGGAACATTCATGTCCCAGTCGTCTAAAACCTTAACTTTACTTTGATCAAAATCAAGTCTTCGTCTTCTTGTTTTGTCAGAATCAGTCAAAATTTCACGTTTTTCTTTTCTTGATGAAGAACTAGCGGTCAAGTTTGAAACTTTTCCGGGGACAGTTCTACTCTGCCTTCTACCAAGTTCATATTCCTCAGTTTCTCTAGACTCTAAACTAACTTTTTCTTTCGTAGTCGATTCTACCCTTGTACCACTGTCGTTATCAGATTTTTCTAACTGCCTCTTTTCACTAGCTGGAGTTGATTGTGTTCCTAATTTATCGAAAACATAACATACACATCACATATATACACAATTTCATCAACAAATTGCCTTTTTTAAGAGCACCTAAAGATCATATAACTAAGCGAAAACTCGGGAAAATTATGCTAAAAAACATCTCCATTTCATTCTAATAGTACAGTTCACCTTTGACTTTGCAAAAGTCAAACCTAGGACTTACAAAATTCAAAATTTTCGTTAATGTTATCCCAAAATGTGTTATAAAACATGCTACGATCTCAACAAAATCAAATGAATTAACAAAATAACAAGCCTTTTTCAACAATCAACACAATTCTCATATATATTTTAACTAAAAGCTAATAACTTTGACCATCAAAAGTCAAATTTTCATACATGCATATTGCATATTTGCATCCATAAACACATCACACAACACACAAATGAAATGAAAGTAAACTTAAACGGGTAAATGGAGAGGTTTTGAGTCTTTTGACTCAGATGTACACGGCCTAACTTAGGTATACTGTGACAGTTTCCGACCTTTTCCTCTAACCATTCCAAGATGTTTTTAGGTGTTTGTTTCGGCTTATGTAATGGGCTTATTAGCTTATGTAAATTTTGATAATCTCACAAGCCCAATTTTTCCGGCTTATGAGCTTAAATAAACCATAAGCTCAACTTGATAAGCTCATAAGTCGGAAAAATTGGCTTATGAGCTTATCAAAATTTACACAAGCTCTTAAGCCCGTTATATAAGCCGAAACAGACACCGCCTAAGTAAGCCTTACAAATGAGGTAAAAGTAAAACAGTAAAAATATAAAATTTACCTCTAAGAACAGCACCACAACCTCCACACTGGTAAACAGAGTACTCAGTAAGCTCAGGCAGTAAATTTTCACATTTGGGACAACGAACTAATCTCACTGTTGATCCTTCATCCTCCATTTTTAATAACTTTACAAACAAACCCACATCAAATTAACCAAATTACAACCAACCCATATCAAATTAGTACCCACATTTGTGATCAAGAAAATTGTAAAAAAATTAGTAAAGATTGAATTTTTATCCAACAAAAAGTGAAATTACAAGAAACCCACATCAAATTAACCAAATTTACAAGAAACCCACTGTAAAAAACTAATTCAAAGCTAATTATACTCAAGAAAAAAAGTTAAAAAATGAGTAAAGTTTGAATTTTTATCCAATAAAAAGTGAAATTACAAAAAACCCAGATAGCAGACTAGTTCAAAACCCCATAGTAATCATCAAGATTGTAATAAAATATATATAAAGATTGAATCTTTCTCATGGGTATTTAAAAATATAATTTATATATAAAAAAATATATATTAAAAAAAAAAACAAAAAAAAAAAAACAAATAAATAAAACAAAAAAGTTGTTGTTTGATGGATTGGGACTGAGTGACTGAGAAATTTACATATTCCAAGAAAAGTGAAAGTTTGGAATAAAAACAGGGGCCCATTTGATCGAAAGAGGGTAAGAAACGATGTCGTATTGGTAAAGAAGGGATATAGATATATATAGGTGTATGTATATATGTTTAAATGAAAGTTGCTTTGATAAAGTTAAAGGGTTAAAGAAAGAATTGGGAGGGAAGCCGAAAGTAAAGTGAGAGTGAGACTATACAGTGGTTTCGAATATATTTGATTTTTGTTTTTTCTTTTATTGTTTTTTGCTATTTTTATGAAAAAAAATAGGAAATTTGATGGGTAAAATGTTATTCGTAAGTACTTCATTAGTTTAGGCTTGTAAAAATCGACACGGGGGCTCGAATAACGGAAAGAAAAAAAAACTATGTAACTTATTCGGGGAGGTTGAATGTTCAGACTTATATGTATCCGATATAATTAAGGTATCTTTATTATCGTTTTTACACCTTTTATGAAGTAGCCGGTCGGAAGGATAAAAAGAACCTGATTACTCCGTTGATTTAATAAAGTATATCCGGAATGAATCACAAACAATCAAGATCCGTTGATTCAATAATGAATACCGTATAATGATTAGAAATCAAACAAATTGATAAAATGTACCAAAAGGTTATGATCATAAATTTCTTAAAAAAAACAAGTCAGCCGTCAAAATGATTTTTACACAACCCTAAGTAGGAAACCTAAAAACGTAAACAATATAATCCTTGAACTTTGAAAAGTAAACAAAAATAGTCCTTCTAACCGACCAGCAACTACGGTCCGACCATTTTCGTCGCACTCCACCTTTACTGCGACGTAGTGGTTTGTCTTCCAAACGTCCCACGAGTTTGTCTTCTATACTAACCGCATCATTTTATATGACCACTATCAAATGTTATTTATGATGGATTGAACTTTGAACATTAGACAATTTGTGAGGATATCTAAACGTTTTACTATCAAATCACTTTGATAATTGGTTGCAACTATATTTAACAATTTGTGAGGATATCTAAACGTTTCTTGTTTCTAACTTAAATAACTATAGAAAAATATGTATCATATACACGTATTTTTTCATAAGACTCGATAAGAGCTCAAGTGTAGCCTTTAGCTCGAGATTGGCTCACTATACATATAATTCAAGCTCGGTTTAACACTCGAGCTAGAACCTCATAAATGTTCGAGTCAATCGAACTTGAGCTAGACTCAGTTACATTTAGAGCGTTTTCAACCTTGCGTTATGACATGTGTTACGGTCTGTGTTATGCCTCCATAACTTGAGTTATGGCTGGCCGCGCCGTGCTATGGCATGTGTTATGAAGACCGCGTTACGTAACGCGTGTTATGTAAAATTTTTTAATTTTTTTAACTAATATTTATAAAGTTTAGTATAAGTAGATGGATCCAGAATTTCGTGTTATAATTGAAGGTTATTTTTGGTGTTATGTTATGGGTTAAGTTAAGCTGAAGTAGCCATAATACCAACAGTTTCGGTATTATGATTGCAAACGTTATTATTGAGTTTCTTTTTTAGTATTTCAATGTATTGATTTGGTTTATCAAAATGAATGTTACTTGCATTATGGGATATAGGGTGTAATTTTAACCATGGGTGTTGTTATGACCACCCTCCCTACTCCACCCCTCCTATCTCCTAGCTTGTACCTTTTTCCTAGTTGGTGACCCCACACCCCCACTATCATATACAACTTATTATATTATTTTTTTTATATCATTTTCCATTATAAAACCTTTATCTTCTTAAATATTTAGTAAACAAATTTGAAATAAATATATATTTATAGTCTTACGGTATATGAAATGATTTATAAATTTATAGGTTCTAGATTCAAATTTTATAGAAACAAAAGTATAAGGTGTGAATATTTATATCTCTAACATAATATTTGCATATCTAAGAAAAAGGAAAAAACGAAAAATATTTTGGAAAAGTTCTACTTTTTTTTTAATCTATTTGTATAAATCTTAGAAAAATGTTATGTCAAATTTTATCTATATCTATAATAAAACATTTGATATGTTTCTTTTAATGTTGAAAATTAACAATGAAATTACTAAACTATATATTCATTTAATTCTTATTTATTTATTTGCCAACTCATTTTTCCCTATAATATTAAACTTTTTAAAATAAATATTAATTCATATTTATTTTCATTAAATAATTAAATAAAATTTATATTTAATTTAGAGATATATTTTATTTATTAAAAAATAATTTAATATAATTTTATAGTTTATACTGTCAATCATATCGAATCATATCTTATCAAATGAAATGTTTTGTTAATCGTCTCTAATTAAACACTTAAACCTACCTTAAAAACAACAATATCAAAACTAACTTTTTTGAATAATACGAAAACGTCTCATTAAAAATCTTATCGTCACAGATTCCGTATTTATTTTTTATTTTTTTTTCTATTTAGAAAGGATCTTTATAATAGTATTCGGTATCGAGATCAAGATTCCTTAAGTAGCAAATCCTTAAAATAAGTTCGGAAAGGTCCACATATTTTTTATACTACAATATATTAATCTAATGAATATATCTATCTATGAGCATTTTCTCATATGAATAGAAATGAATAAAGAATTGTTTACGTCTACGTTTTCATATATCTTTTTTATATCTCTATTTTTTTATGTAAATAATATAATTATATAGTTTACGAAATATGTAATAAGTGAGGAGATAATACGAAAAGCAATTGATAACCACAACCCTATAATAATATATATTAAAAGAGGTGCATTAAAAGTCACATAGCAAAATATAGACCATTAGATAAATTTTAAGATTAATTTTACACCCTTAGATCAAAATGATAATTTCATATGACATCATAATTAATTATTTTCCTTTTAACTATTTCATTTTAAATACAAATTTAACCTTTAACTCTGTCCAATAATGATCTTACATGTGACGGATAATCATCTTGTTAATTTGACGTTAGATGAAAATAGACCACTCCTTGAAAATCATCCACAATGAAGAAGGTTCGCAATTGGGAACACGTTCGAATAGGAAAACTTATATTCAAGTCGACTTATTTGTTCGTTATATCATTATACTGTTTTTTATTATAAATAATATGTGAATAATATAGTACGAATGTTGCATTTTAATACACAATTTATTTTTTCATTAAATTATGTATAATTTTGTTATTTTACGATACTTAAAAAATTAAAAAAAAACAACCACAAAAAGACAAAAAAAACAAAAAACGTCACATCTATGACACAAATGTGTCATAGATGGGACACAAGTGGGCCAGGGAGGGTGGACATAACCTTTTAGGGGGGTTGGAATAACCATTGCCTTTAACCATATATGGAAATATAGCTCTGCAGGTTGCTTCAGAAAATTACTTTAAGTCATATAATATGACGGCAATTTTTCTTAATTTTTGTTATTAATGTTCTGGTTTTTAGTACCAAAGAATCTATATGTTCAATCATATAAATTTAGTTTAAACAAATTAAGTAATTTTTTTTCTCGCCAAGAGTGACAGATCCATAACTGAAATTACGTACGATATTGTTTTTCCAATACGTACTACGTTAAACTTTATCTAACTCGACTATACGGTATTTGATTATGTGAATGTGTACTACTTACATGACGTACTATGGTTCCTCGTTCTCATTTTATGTCAAAATATCAATTGTATGGAATATTTTATACATTATAACGACATATAACCGAAAATGTTGATTGTAGTGATGATATTAGACTAGTGATAACACGAGACTTGTTCATGATATGGTTAGGTTCATGTTATTTTTCTATATTTGTATCTTTCAAATCGCTATATGTTGAATGTGTCAAGATTTGTAGTGACCTTATTTGTGAAATTTGTTACACTTAAACATAGTAGCATGATGTAACATTTACTAGATGCTTGTGGGTGAAAATTGATTATGTAAAAAGGACCAAGCAAAATGAATATCGTGTTTGGATATATTTCGTTTTAAAACTGATTATGTAATTTAAAAAGCACTTCGGCTTTAGATAAGCTATGATCAAACCTATTATTCGGATTTTATTACTTCGACATCAACTCGACAATATTTTTGTAATTGTTCTTGTTGTTGGTACATGTTCGATAAATATTATTTGTTTCAAGTATCAATTTTTTTTTTTTAACCTTTCGAAATTATATGATTAAGACACATTGAAATTATATACATGACGGTTTTCTAAGAAGTCGGGGTTGATATCATATATACAGTGAACGGTTATTGGTAATCTTTAATATATAATAAAAGAGAGGCCTTAAATGCCACATGCCAAAGTAAGGACCCTTAGATGGGTTAACTTATTTGATTTCAACCGTTAGATCAAACTGATGATGTCATCAAACACTATTTTCATTTTAGTTGTCCCACATCGCTTCAGGTATGAAACTTTTTCATACTTCTAGCCTATATATATATATCATACGCCTTTAGTTTTTCCTACTTTGTCCCACATCGCTTCATGTATGAAACTCTTTCAGACTTCTAGCTTATATATATCATATGCCTTTGGATTAAAATATAGTTCGACGGTAATTTTCGGGTCAATCGGGTCAAACCCGAAACCCGACAAACTGGAACTATTCTATCCGAAACCCAACCCTATTTATGAATCGGGTGTTGCCTTAAATGCCACATGGCGAAGTAAGGACCCTTAGATAGGTTAACTTATTTGATTTCAACCGTTAGATCAAATTGATGATGTCATCAAACACTATTTTCATTTTACACCCTTTTACAAAACATAATTACATTTTCTTTAATTCCAATCTCTACTTAAATAAAAACAAAATTCCAATTTACTTAAAAAAATTTCACTCAATTTGAACTATGATTTACATTATTTTTATTTAAAATCTCCTAATAAAAAATATTAAAACATGTGTATAAACGTAAAAGTGTTTATGTTATTATAACTATAAACAACATGTGTATAAACGTAAAGGTATATATATATTATTATACGTATAACATTGTCTTTTTATAATAACCTAAAATCTACATAAACATAAAGTTTACAATTCAATTTTTATTTTTTTCCGCGCTATCGCGGGACAATAATCTAGTATATAAATAAACAACGTATATTCGAACTTTTGACCGTATTCACAAAACCTGTTATTATCAAAACTCATAAGTAAGATATATCATTTTAACTTTATTTTAGTAAAAAAAAAATTATTAAATGCACCAAGGTTACATGATTGAAAAGGTCATATGATGGACTAGGTCAAGACCTATGTGACTATTTTCTTGATTTTGACTAATGTAAAAGTAAATAAAATTATCAAATTAATTTTTCTTATTCATGATTTTGATAAATATTCTAATTTCAATTTTTTATTATAATAATAATTAATTTTTGCAACAAATTAAAATTTTATGCAACAAATAAAAAAAAGACTTTTATCACACATATAAAAGCCGATGATCATAAGCTATGTCCTCCATCACGATCTCGAATGAAACTATCCATGGGATCGTGATTGCTCGCTAGTTGCCATCGGTTCAATCCTTCAATCCAACCATCGGACAGAAGTCAGCTAGTGCACTTCGAGAGCGTAAAGACATAATTGCTAATTAAAGTTTACAAATACTATATGTTAAAATTAAATAATTCAATAGAAAAAAAAGTTGATATATAACACATGGTCCATTTTATAAACTTTTTTGTTATTTTTTTTTTATAAATTGACACATGGAACAAAGTATAATGACAATAGCTATAATCCATTTTCTTATTTCTGATTACTGACATATTTAAATTGCCGGCTTTTTATCATAATTATTTACTAGTTTTACTATCTTTTTAAAAGTGATAATTTTAATTTATTATTGAATAATTTTTCCCAAAAGACAAAGATACTTAAAAAGTTAGAAACCGATGAAAATTAATAACGAGTCTACTTTTGGAGAGTTATAAGTGTTCGCCACTCGACTACATTTTAACAATCAAATGAAGAATACTAAAAACGAAGTAATTATATTAAAAAGAAATTATTAGGTGTTTGAAACACGAGTAAACTATTGGTTTGATTTCGACTTTCCTCTCTCGAATTTGATAAGTTCATCGATTTAGATTCATAATTATCAATAACTTGTATTGTCAACGTTTACATGATAGCTACACTTGTGTTATACTTAATGTGTATTACGAAGAAAAACACGTATATAAATCATTTCTTGAAATTTAACTGTGTCAATCGTAAAGACATTCATTGGGCCCAAGATTGTAAAGAAAAATTATAATGGGCCATTTGGCCCATAGTTTATGAGCTAAAACCCTGTGAACAAATTGCATGAGCCATTTGGTCCATAATTACTCTTCATTTTATTTTTATTCTATCGACATTTTTTTTATTTAATTCCTCAAAGCAAAGTTTGTTATAAACGCGGTCCACCGATCTACATCGTAGTAGGATAATAAATTGAGCAGAGTCGGAGTAAGATCGTAAGATTGTTTATAGGATCGTAAATGGGAAAAAAGAAATTAACAAGATTTGTTAGTTTCTACTTTCCTTTTCCCCTTTACGTTATAAATATATTTAAACTTGCATATATGGTTTTTTACTACTTCGTATTATAGTTATCCATATTTTATATACTTTGGTTTTAATGTGTTAAATACATAGCATATATTCTGCTATTATTTTAGTACGATGATGAAGATTTTAAAGAATAAATGAATTATCGACTTACAACAATTATGACTCGTGTTCTAATATTTGTCACTTTAGCGATTAAAGCTTGACTTAAAATATGTTAATTACATTATAACTATCAATATGATGTTTAAACTTTAAACCTTTTATGAAACGGTTATATATAGTTAGTTTGATATTGTAAATACTTTAGTGCAACAATAACACCTTTACTAAAAAAACATTTTGATAGAATATTAGTATTATGAAATCTTGGAAGCGGACATTTTATTTCCTTTTTCCACATAAGAACTCGTCGTTCGTTTCGCAAAGAAAAAAATGATTAAATATAGGATTCTTATCTTAACAACTTTACGTCAAAGTATCAGGATTCCCCAAATTATGTTTTTCTATGTTTCTTTTTAATTCTATATACATAATATAAAACGTATACCCCATCTTCTGGGTTAAGTCAATTGCTTAACGACCAATAAAAATGAAAATCACGAAACAAAACAATCT
This sequence comes from Senecio squalidus, assembly GCA_910822075.1. Classification (NCBI taxonomy): domain Eukaryota; kingdom Viridiplantae; phylum Streptophyta; class Magnoliopsida; order Asterales; family Asteraceae; genus Senecio; species Senecio squalidus. The sequence continues at coordinate 12,170,492 of CAJVGC010000582.1, forward strand.
ATGAACATCAAATTTTAAACTTGAACACATGACAACTTTTTATGTTATATGTCCTTAACCACTAAACTATCGGGAAAAAAAACTCTAAGAGTTAGGATTATCAACGATACTAAGTTATAGTTTATTGGGTGTCGTAATGGCTCTTTTTGGTCTTGTAGTATAAAGTTGTACATTTACTACTTTTACAATGCAGTCCATCCATCTCAACGACCGATAGACACGAACCACAACTTTCCTCTATGTTACTTTCATTCACATCGTTTTCATGGTTAGTTGTCGATACATACATTTTTTTTTCTTAGTTATTGTTTTATATTAAAACATATAGTTATGTTTTGTTTTGCTCCAATGTATGCAACGGACTCGAACAAATGTCATTTCATAAAGTGAAGTTAGTCGCGACGTGACTGTGTACGTAATTAGAACTTGTCGATCTAATATTTTTCCGATTATGGATAATGAGTTTTTATGCCCGTACGTTGTTGCGGGTTTAAAAACTTATATTTTAATCGATAGCCTAAAATCAAAAAGCCAAAACCAAAATTTAAGAAAAGTTAAAAATAACTTAACACAAAAAGAAATATATAAAACTAAACATCAACATTTCAATACATAACTACTTTATTAACTTAACTTAAAAAAAGGTAACATAACCCAAAAAATTAAGATAAACACCAAATCAGCAAATAAGAGAAACAAATATATAACTACTATATCTAATAGCATAACACAAAAAGTAAATGTAACCAAATATTTGAAAAGGAAAAGCGCCCAAAAAAAAAACTTAAACTAAAATATAACGATCAGTTAAAATGAGTGAATTGTAACCTTATTTAATGGCGTAAGAAAGATAAAATTGAAAAAGAAGCTACGTATCCTAAAAAAATAGGTTAGAACCCAGAATAAACAAATAAGCGAAATAAAAACGTAACTACTTTATTTAATAGCGTAACACAGAAAATTCAGAGTAACAAAACATTTGAAAAGAAAAAAGCGTAACCAAAAAAAGAATAGGCTTAAATTAAAAATATATAAATAATTAAAATGAGCGAATTATACCTTACTTAATAGAATAAGAAAAAAAAAAACCCAAAAAAGTAAAATTACAAAAAAGTTCAATCAAAAATCGCGAATTGTAACCTTACTTAATAGAGTAAGAATAAAAAAATCCCGAAAAATAAAATAAAATTAAGGAGACTGGTTGGCTGCTCGAACCAAGTAGCCAACCTAGTTCGATGAATAGTGATTCATCTCACGTTTTAGGATAGGCTCAAACTTCGGTATGCGAAATAAATACGTAACTACTTTATTTAATAGCGTAACAAAAAAAGTTAAGGGTAACAAAATATTTGAAAAGAAAAAATGAGCGAATTATAATCTTTCTTAATAGAGTAAGAAAAAAAAAAACCCAAAAAATTAAAATAAAATTAAAAAATATCAATTAAAAATCGTGAATTGTAAACTTAGTAGAGTAAGAAAAAAGAAAAAACCTAAAAGAAAATTAAGTAGGTTGGCGGACTGTTCGGATCTGGCAACGAGCCTGGTTCGAAAATAGTGAGTCTGTCTCACATTTTAGGATAGGCTCAAACTTTGATTTGATAAATAGCGAGCCGTCTCACATTTAAGATAGCCTCAAACTTTAGTAAATATTAGTATTAGTATATGTAATATTTTGAGAATTACCGATGTTAAAACAAATTTTGAGAATATGTTAGTATTTGTTGGATGTGTTACATGCATTCAAACATTTAAACAAGTTTGTTGTTTATCTTATAGCATTCTAATAATATAATTATTATTTTTACATTGATACATTAAAAGACTTTTAGTCTAGCGATATATGAATGATCCATTGATATAAAAGATATGAATTCAAGTTTTGTTAGAAATTAACAAAAAATTTGATTGATTATAATGTGGATGTGATATTTATTTTAAAAAAAAATAATATACTATTTATCTTCCTAATAACATATAATATTTTATAGAGTTATTTTCTATATCTACGGAGTATAATATAATCGTTCTTATAATTTTTTTTTTTTTTTTTTGACATTTCTCCTTTCAATTATAGGTAAAATAGAATGAGACAAGACAACTATTGTTGTTGAAAAGTAAATAGGCCTATAAAAATTAAAATATTATTATCAAACATTTCCACTCACAAAAGCGACACAAATAATAATATCAAACCAATAATTAAAATCTTATATTATTTTATTTTATCTTATATTTCAACTTAATAATGCAGTTACAATATGTATTTATCAATTCTATGATGCATAAAACGTAAAGATTTGATATTCATTTTTGGTGTAAAAGATGAAGAGACTTTAATTTGAATTGGTTCATTGCCTAAACAAGGATTAAATGGTTTAGATGTAAAACCGATTTCACTGATTTTTAAAGTTTAGATACAATAAGAGCCGTGTTTTAGAAAAATAAGTATACTAACATCTATTATGGAGGAAAGTCATGACGGGACATAACAAACAATTTGTAACTGATACTAATATGTAGCGGAACAATAACAAAAGATAGTATGTTGATTGATTTAAACATATAAATCAACAAATAGTGACAATCAAACAAGACCTATTACTTGATTAGTCAATTTAATCCTAGATAACGCGATCTAAACTGAATTATGATAACACAATCAAGACCTATTGATTTGTTATCGAATCAAAATTAGATAACTCGATCTAATAATGAAACAAATTGATAATTGAAAACATCAATATCAAAGAAAAAAGATAAAAACCTTGAATAAATATCAAAAACTGAGTTCTTACAATAATAAAACGTTTTTTATATATATGAAAAACAAATGAAACCTAAAAACGAAGAAGGAAACAATAAAATTCGGTTTTAGCCGACATGCAGCTATTGCGGCGTAGTGAAACACGGTTGCGTCAAGGTTCTCGAACTTCTTTTGCTGAAAATCTATTTGACTACGCCGCAGTCATAGGTTTTTTTTTTTTATCTGGAAACGACAAATGATTGTACATCGGAGCCTACTCATACTATTTCAACGAGCACCCCATGTTCGAGCTCCGCATAGCGGGCAAACCAAGCCCCCTATTTGACTGCGCCGCAGTCATAGGTGAAAATCTATTTGATTGCACCCATAAAAAATTACATAAGCCAAAAAATTTAAACTTATAAAACATAAACATAAATTTTAATAAATAATAAGCTCCTTATATAAACAATAAACCCAACCAAACACCCTCTAAATCTAAATTGAGCCTACCTTTAGTTTATTTTTTACTATTTCTTTTATAGAAATTCAATAAAAGTTTTTCTAGCACAATAATTAAAGCCCATATACTTCAACCCCCACTTGCATCACTACCAAACCCAACACCCACGCGCCTACTCACACTCCATAAATATCATTTTTCTCCACAAATACAATCATATTATATAAATAATTTTTAATTAATTATATTTATTTATATTCTCTCCACTGAGATCGCCGGAGTAGTTTTTTTACGGCGAAAATCATAATTTAAAATTAGGTTTTAGGAGATGGCGTCGGAAGATGTGGTAGGTAAGACGACGGCTACGATTGCTAATCTCGCTGAAGAAGCTAAGATTGCTACTGAAGGTGTTAAAGCGCCTAGCCGTCACGCGCTTCTCTCCATCTGTAAATCTCTCGTCGCCGGAGGTGTCGCCGGAGGAGTGTAATTACTATTTTAACCTTATCTCTTGTTATTATTGATTAATTGATTGTATTTTATTATAGTATATAGTATATAGATATAGATATAGATATACATTTTATTTTGATTGTTATGTGTTTTGTTATTTATTTGTAATTTTAGGCTCGAAATCGAATACTAGTTGATTTTAAGTAAAGTATGAAGAAATTGTTTAAATCTGGAAAACGAGCTGAAATGAAGAAAAGTGTATGATTCATAGCTCAATTTGAGTTTTGTCTAGGGTTTGGATATGATAGTTGTGGAAATTAGATGTAGTTAGTCGAAATCGAGTTGTGAAATGATTGTTATAGTGTTTGAATGATGGTTATATATGATTATATGAATCATTTGTTTGTTATATACTGTTTGAAAGCTGCTAATGTGTATGATAATATAAATCATTTGTTTGTTATATACTGTTTTAAATGCGGGACGGGGTATTGTAAGTGGCAGAGTGACTTTGCTGACACGATCCATGAGATTCAGCCTGCGTAGCTCAGATTCGTTAAAAGAAAGAAAGGAACAGAAAAAAGAAGAAAATAAAAAAAAAATCGGAAAATGAGCTGAAACGGCGAAAACGGCATGATTTAAAGCTCATTTGAGTTTTTTTCTAGGTTGTGGAAATTAGATATAATTAGACGAAATTGAGCGGTGAGATGACTGATTATCATGTTTGAATAATGGTTTTATATGATGATATGAATTAACTGTTTGTTATATACTGTTTAAATCGGAAAATGAGCCGAAACGACGAAAGCGGCATGATTTACACCTCATTTGAGTTTTGTCTAGGTTGTGGAAAACTAGATACAATTAGATGAAATCGAGAGGTGAAATGACTGATTATCATGTTTGAATGATATAAATTATTTGTTTGTGTTATATATAGTTAAGGTAATATTATGGATAATTGCTGTTTAGATTTAGTGATTAGATGTATTAATAAAGAAGTTATTTTATCTGTGAATTTCTGATCCGATGGTATATATAAGTTTTTACGAAATTGTGGATGCCAATAATTTGTTTAGAAAAGTTAGGTATTATGGGTAAGAAGGAAATATGTGGCTATTATGATTTTTGTAGTGGTCACCGTCTGAGTGAGGTCATTTAATGGTGTCTATGTACAAGATATCTGTTTGATCTAATATCTTTTTGCTGTAATTGACCTGACAGCGATGAAAGAGATTTTTAAAAAAATATAATGATTGATCATGTCAGCTTTCGTCGTGGTGCTAGAAACTAATCATAAGTTTAAAAAAAGGAAACTTTACATATGTTTCGGTCTGATATAACTACGTGTTGTACTCTTTAACTGGTTTTTGTTTGCTGATTGTTTATTTGGTTATGCTATGTAACAGATCAAGAACGGCTGTTGCTCCTCTAGAACGGTTGAAGATTTTGCTCCAGGTAGATCATCTATCTGATTGTTTTATTTTTTATATGGGAGGTGATTTGTACTCGTAAAATGCATGTTTAATGACGTGTACTATAGCTGTGAGGTATTGTATTTTGTGTGTGTAAAAAAATATATGCACAAATCTCCTTGCTTTTTACATGGACTAGTAAACTCGTTAATTAGATTTTGTTTTAATCATTAAAATCAACCTAAAATTAGATCTCTCTATCTAAAATGTGATTAAACATTAGCATTATAGTAAACACGTCATGTGGAGAAGGTGCATCCGTGCTTGACATGTATGTGTGTTTTTTGGCACGTTGGCCTAAAATTGTGACTATAAATGTTTTTTTTTTTCCATTTTAATTTCTAAATTCAGTTTTTAGAAGTTAGGCTAGGGAAGACTAACCTTTGCAACCTGAAAGAAAAGGAACCGGAAAAGGGGAAGAACATTGATTAATTGAAACAAAATCAAAATATAAAAGAAAGCGATGGAAAACCATTTCTGTTAATCCATATGAATGTATGATAAAACTAAGCGAAGAGTATTAGCAACATGGACGAAATGTAAAGTAGAAAAAAAAGTAAAGAGCAATGTTTAAATGTAATCAAAGTGAGAGAAGATGGGAAATAGATTGAACTTCTAAAGCCATGGGAAATTACAGTAATACTTAACGTACTTGATTTGGTTTATTTGCAGGTTCAAAATCCTCATGCAATCAAATATAACGGTACAGTTCAGGGTTTGAAATATATTTGGAGAACAGAGGGTTTCCGTGGACTGTTTAAAGGAAACGGAACTAATTGTGCTCGTATTGTTCCAAACTCCGCTGTGAAGTTCTTTAGCTACGAGGAGGCATCAAAGTACGTTTATTTTTGTTCCAATACAATGCACATTTGAAGATTGTAAATTTGTTATGCAAATTTAGAACTAGCTTCTTACATTGGTAGTAGGATAGGCAACCTAATCTGACTTCTTAATGCTTATGAAGATGTGTATACCTCTAAGTAAAAATTAGATAGATGCGGAAAAAAATCTTAATCATGACAAAACCTTATTTTGAGAGCTTGTTCACTTCTTTCATATTTGCTGGGAGATTTCTAGTCTGAAAGTTGCAAACATTAAACTATAGTGTTCAGTATGATAAAATCAGCGAGGATTGGTATTCCACGGTTCAGCTCATTGCAATTAAAAAAAGCTACTTGTTTAGGTGGAAGGAAATAGACCAGTTATGTAAGAATATGATTCCTTCCTTTTGGCTAATTTACATTCGATGGCCGGGGTGATTTTTCCCATCCTATCATGGAATGGAATATTTATGTAATCTGAAATTACATAAATCTTTTTTACGAAATTTTAATACTTGAATATTCCAAAGTTATCTAGAAAAATATATCTTTTTCTTATAATCTTATTAGTTATTCCAGGTTTTGATAAACTTTTCTTATTCTTAATGCATAGAAAATTCAATAGTTTAAAAATCATATGAAAAGCTCATTCTGTTCCTACTGACGAACCGATAGTAACAACCAAATGTAATGAATTATTTTTTTATAACATATTCATTCATTAGCCCATCCATTCCATTCCCACCAACCAACCAAACCGACCTTGATGTGTATATGTGTGATGTACTACTAAAAACTTGTAGAATTAGCGGATATGATGTAGTTGGGTTTCCTTTTTTCTTTCTCCATAATGGTGTATTTAGCGACTCTGAGTCGACATACTCACACGCACTATGATAAACAGGGGAATTTTGTGGCTCTACCGACAGCAACCTGGAAATGGTACGGCAATACTTTCTTTTCTATCATCTTATATCATTGGACCACAGAGCCTGTTCACACATGAAACTAAAAGAGGACATTTTTTTACATTTATTTTCCAGAGGATGCCGAACTCACCCCTCTGTTACGTCTTGGAGCTGGTGCGTGTGCTGGAATAATTGCCATGTCTGCTACCTATCCAATGGACTTGGTCCGAGGTCGGCTTACTGTGCAGGTAATATTTCAAGACGTTTAGATATTAATTACTTATCCAACAATCGTATACACATATTTCAAATGCTTTGTTGTTTGCAGACTGATCAATCTCCTAGCCAATATCGAGGAATTGCGCATGCTCTTAGAACTGTACTGCGTGAAGAAGGTCCACGTGCATTATATAAAGGCTGGCTTCCTTCCGTCATTGGTGTTGTAAGTCTAAGACAAAAAAACTCAATTATCTTGTAATAATGCCAATGAATCAGTTATAAGTAAATAAAAACTGAATGATTTTTGTTTTTGGCCACTCGATGTCACAACTTGTGCAATCCTTACTAAAAAAGTAAATAAAAAATAGTAAAGAATGTCACAACAGGCAAATATTTACATGTTTGATTCGTGACCGGTGAACCATTTTGCTTCGTTACCCGACCCCCCAATTTTGCCACCCATACTTTTAATGTATTAAGCAGTCTAACGATGTCTTTACCTGGTGGTGTTTGTAGGTACCATATGTGGGTCTTAATTTTGCGGTGTATGAATCTTTAAAAGACTGGTTGGTTAAATCAAGACCGTTTGGGCTAGTTGAGGACACTGAGTTGAGTGTCACAACAAAGCTTGCATGTGGTGCTGCAGCTGGAACCGTTGGCCAAACCGTTGCTTATCCTCTTGATGTCATCCGCCGAAGAATGCAAATGGTTGGTTGGAAAGATGCGTCTTCGATTGTTAGTGGCAAAGGGAAGTCGGGACTTGAGTACACCGGAATGGTTGATGCGTTCAGGAAAACCGTTCGCTACGAGGGTTTTGGAGCCTTGTATAAGGGTTTGGTCCCCAACTCAGTCAAGGTTAGTTAATGTTTTTGGAGCCTTGTATAAGGGTTTTGGAGCCTTGTATCGTATTAATAACGCTAGTTGCATAAAAAACATTAACATAACCGTCTTTGGTCCAATAATCAACTTTTTTTAGGCCAGAAAAAACGTTTCAAAAATATCGATTTAAGGTTACTAGCGTGGTCAAAACGATGATGTGGCAACTGACGTGTCACTAACTTTAAAACCAGCTTCAGTTGCTCTTATATGGTTAACTTGGCTCATAGAAATTGCTAATACAAGTTTTATTTGTCGGACAGGTGGTTCCTTCAATCGCCCTTGCGTTTGTGTCTTACGAGATGGTTAAAGATCTTCTCGGAGTAGAGATGAGGATATCCGATTAAAACAAACTCCTAATAATGTTGTTGAAAGAATATCAATGTTATTTTTGCGTGTAGAATAGAAAGTAGGAGGTAATAAACTATGTGGAGGTCATATTTTTTTGTTTTCTTCTCGCTTTCAGTTATCCCTCACTGAGAGAGATTTAGAAGTTGTTAGTGTTGATAGAATCGATCGACCCCAGTCTTACCCCGACACTTTCTTTCTGCTGTGGTGTTTCAATACACCACCCAATAAGGTTATTTCATAGAGCCTCGTAGTTGCTATGTGAGTCGTTTGATCAGTTTTATGATAATGGTTTTTTAAACAGAGTTTTCGTTACTTTGTGTTGGTTAATCTTTCTTAGAGGTGGTTTTAAATGATCTGCTGCCTTTTTTATTTTCGGTGTTCGTTTGTTTAGAATTTGAGGTTGTTTGCTTTCATTTATGTTCGCTCGTTTAAATGTTGAACAAACCTATAGATAAATGGACATTTTTAGATAATATATAAATTAGATGAACGTAAATGAACGAACATGGAAAAACTTTTTGTCAAATAATTCACAAACTTCGATTCGTTTACAACATACATCTCTTTTTCAATATGAGCACAATAGAATGAAAATTTCAAAAACAACACAACAAAAACAAGTTGGGTTATTAACAAGTCGACTACTCTTAAATACGAAACAGGTTTAGAGACTAACCAAACCTCAGACCGAGATATTAACCCGGTCTTTGGTGTCTTGCAGCGAATTCAGAAAACGCTTTCTTGAGAGAGTCATAGCGATTACGATGATAATCAATCCACACACACAATTGCCTTATTGCCTCTCTTTTTTCCTCTTTCAAACCTATCAAAGTTTCATCATTTTCCTTCACAATCTTCTCGATTTCTCGTAATCTCGTCTCTAATTTCAACACTTTTTGCCTTGATCCAAGTATTTCCTCCTCTTTATCATCCATCTGAAGCACAAGTTTATCATAATCATCCTTGACTTGTACAAGCACACCATTCTTTCTTTTAACCCAATCTTTCACAAATTTCGACTCACACGACACTTTTGAGACACGGTTTGTGAAATCTTCACAACATTCCACAAACCGTAGTCCAAAAGTCTCAGAAACGTTTAACGTTTCACTCACCATTGATGTTATAATCTTGATACTATGAAATGCTAACTCGTTATCTCTTCTGTTTTGCTCGTGTATATTTATTGTCTTTTTGTACCAATCTCGGGTTTCATTGTGAAGTTGCTCTGCTACACGGATTCTTCTGCTTAATATACGAATACTATCTTCAGTTTTGAATCTGAACTCATCCACCATTTCTCCCATTTTCTTAACCGAGGCTTTGAAACTGGATTTTGCTTCGTGGTTTAATTTGCTCATTAACGTTTCTTTTTGTTCAAGTGTGGCTACTAAAAGGTCGTTTTTTCCTTCAACTTCACTTTTGTCGATTTCTAAAGATTTGAACATTTGTTCGAGGGATTTTATCTTGTTTGATAAGTCCTTCTTGACACACTCGAGTTGAGAAATGGTTTCTCGTTGCTTCTTGTTTGTGTCGTTTATAGTTTCAATCTTTAACTCCAAATCTTGTATTCGGGTTTTCAAACTATTTCCTTCTTCAACTAAGCCCTCTTCATTTTTCGTCTTTTCCTTTAGTTTCTCCGCTAAACATTCTAAAAGCTCAAGGGAATCTGCAGCTTCTTTAGTCTTTTTCTCTAGCTCGGTTTCAGCTTCTTGATTCTGAATTCTTAATAACTCGAATTCTTTTTCTTTTGCTAACCGAGCTTCATTTTGAGTCCGTAAAGAATCCACTTCCATTTCCAAATTCTTAACTCGATTCATGGATTCTTCAATTTTACCATTAAAAATCGTCTCACACTCATCCACGGCTTCTTCGGTCCTTTTCTTGAGCTCGATTTCTGATTCTTGATTCCGAATACTTAATAACTCAAATTCCTTTTCTTTTTCTAACCGAGCTTCATTCTGAGACCGTAAAGTATCTACTTTCGTTTCCAAATTTTGGACACGATTCATGGATTCATATATTCTACCATCAAAAATCTTCTCACACTCATCCGCAGCCTCTTTAGCCTTTTTCTCAAGCTCGATTTCTGATTCTTGATACTGAATCCTCAATGACTCAAATTCTTTTTCTTTTCCTAACCGAGCCTCATTCTGAGACCGTAAAGAATCCACGTTCATTTCCAAATTTTGAACCCGATCCATGGATTCATCAATTTTACCATTAAACATCTTCTCACACTCATCCGCAGCCTCGTTAGTCTTTTTCTTAAGCTCGATCTCCGCTTCTTGATTCTGAATCCTCAATAACTCCATTTCCTTAACCTTTTCATACGCGAAGTTTTTTCTAGCTTCATCATTCTGAGACCGTAAAGAATCCACTTCCATTTGCAAATTTTGTACCCGATCAATAGACTTGTCGATTTTACCCTCGATAAATTTCTCACACTTGTCTAATTTCTTCAAAACATCACCTTCCTTTTCTTTAATCGCTAGCTGAACCCGAAATCCTGAATTTTCTTTATTTCTTTTATGAAAATCGTCATGTCTTCCCTTCCATTCGTGTTCATATTCACTTCTTGGACAATTCAAAGTCTCAATCTCGAGCTTTAAAGCATTAAATCTTTCTTCTAAAACCTTCATCTTTGAAGGTGACTTATTTTCAAGATTCGCGTACTTATAATCTTTTAAATTCTCGGTTTCTTTCATGAGCTTCTCTACCGTTCTACCTCTTTCTTCCTCCTTAAACGTATTTTCAACATTTAACGATTCTAACGTATAACTTGCTTGATCAATACTTGGTGTTTTTGATCCACTACCCGGAGAATGATAAGCTGATGATTCCATACTTAATAAATTTGACGATGAACTTGAAGAAGTAGATTCGTTGTCTTCTTTCACGTCTTCGTTGTTGCATTTTTTCTTAACACCGTCCCTTAAATCTTCGTACATAGCACACATCGATTGGTACTGTTTATAAAAGTCCTCAATCAGAAGAATAGCTTCAGATCTTTTCTTTAGTTTGGCTTCTTTGTTACCCGAGTTTACACTCTTAACAAGCTTCACGATTCTCTCTACCTTAGTATCCGTTTCTGCATAAGTAACACACGAGTTTTTGTAAAACTATACATGTTTCAATATCAAATGATGTGAAAAAAACCTCTTATGTCTGACTGAATAAGACGTTTTAAGAGCTTCAAGCTTTTCTATTTTATTTTCATTCAGAGTTAAGCAAACCCTCTTATTATTTTTGAGTGAATCGGATTTGGTTTACCTTGACATGACAAAACATGTTAAAAAAATGATTCAGATTCAAACGTTTTGTTAGAAACAAAGAGCCAAATATGATTCATATTTAGACTCGGAGGACCACCTCTGATGTGGTATTCAGATTCAGACACAAAACCTCTTACAAAATCAAATCATATACCGCTTAGGCGCTTACCTATTATGATCTGTTTGAGGTGTTGTTCTTTCTCTTGATCAACATGATCCCGAAACATATTTATTGATTCATTCCATTGGAATTTTGTCATTCCCTCATTCAGGCAGAAGCAACAAACTCAAAATCTGAAAATTACATAAGAACATCAAAACTAAATAAACAAAAAACTTAAAATCCAAAAGAGTTCATAAATCATGATATACTTTGATTTTCGTCGACTTTCAAAATGTACACATTAACATACTAATCAAAATTTGCCTAAAATGATTAGTTGACATCACATATGTTGTTATTATGTACATTAACGAATAAGAACACATATCGAAAGTATGCATTTGTGAAAAGTGGCGGAGATATGAAACGTTTTTAGCTAATATCAAATAATACATTATGCATGTAAGACCGTTCATTTCAGATATAAAATTCTGGATTCGCCTCTATTTTCTATTTGTGAATGTAAAAAATAACAAAAACACGATTACAAACCAAAACCATGATCGTAAATTAATCTCTTTTTCAAGAAGAAAATGGACAAAAATGATACCTTGAATAGATAAGGATTATATTCAAGGATTACCTTGAATTGGGAGGGAGAAGAACACAAAAAACCATCCATAGAAGGAAAAAATGGATCGAAAAATTTGTTCGAGATTTCGACCCTTTGCTTTGATCACCAGTTTCAACAATGGCTCACATTTGGTTGATCAACATAACTTGGTGAACGCGGTAAATGGGGATTAATAAGTTCTCATATTTCATTCTTTCAAAATATATATATATATATATATATATATATATATATATATATATATATATATATATATATATATATATATATATATTCTCTCTATTATTATTTTTAGATGATGGGGATTACGTGCTTGGGACTAGTAATGTAAGAATAAAAAAATAAGCCAATGAGTAATTTTTGTATAATTTAATTATAGAAGTTTCTATGCAATATTCAAGGTCCCATAATCATGCATTTGTTTGTATAAGGATACAAAGTTTAATACCCTCTCACTTTTGAGAAATGGCTACTAACACCAAAATAATATATGCAATATGATAGGAGTGTGTTCAAGAAACACAATGAAAAAGTATTAGAATCGAGACTCGGATCGTATAGAACTAATTGGTTCGGTTCCAAATAAGACCGACGCCACGTTTATATTCTTGGACATTCTATTAAAGTATGTTTTATCTTCTAAAGAAATTAAATAGACAAAAACATTTAACTTTGGATGAATCAAACCTGAAAGAAATAAACATTGACCAAGCTTAAAACCCTTTTTTTAAATGCTAGGGAAGCAAAGACGAAAATAAATGATCTTAGCTTGGTCCAATAGTTTCTATTTCGGTTCAGTTTATAGATATACGAAGTGACTAGTTATTCGAAAGCTATATCTTAAATAAAGTAATATCTATAATTTGCTTTCTTCCACTCAATGTTGCATATAGGTGATCTCGAATCCAAACCTAAATAGTCAAAAAAGTCAAACAAGAAAACCTAACCAAAGAAATAACTAACTTTGATTTTTGATTTTAGAAAAATTGCTAAATATTCGATTTGAATTTAGTTTTATCCCAAAAATAAACAAAAAAAACAAAAATTTAAGCATTTTACATATACCAAAATTAAGATTTTTATTTGTAAATATTATGATTATATTTAATTTATTAGGTAAAAACATTATAAAGTGTGAGTGAAAAACTTTTATGCGATATTATCATAACTATCAAAGTAAAAATCAAAATCAACCAATTAAACATACAATCCGATTGTCTAGACTCACAAAAAAAAAAAAAAAACAACCAATTAAATTGTCACTTTTCATTAGGTCTCAATTTTATGTGAGAAAAAAAAACCCAAACCGAACCGAACCGTACAAAACTCACTTCTACCCAAGAAGGTTTTAAATAACGTGTCATGGCGCGACGAGAAATTACGAAAACATGTAATACGTCTTTGTTAGGTGTGGCGACAAAAAAACATGCTCATGACACGTCTTAACGCTAGTTTTTTGTAACAGTTAAAAATGGCTATAAAAATAATATGATTGTAAATTTTTGACTATACCTTAGAATATCTATATACTTAAGTATTAAAATAGACTTTTTAATAAATATATATATATATATATATAAGTATATATAAAATTATAAAATATATAAAATTTATTTACTACTCATATCTACACATCCTTATGCTAACACTTAGGTGCTGTTCTTTTTTGAGAAAGGCTCTGATCTCTGACCCGGTCAGAGGTTTTAAAAATTTTGTTGTTCTTTTTTTTTTCTTAACCAGAGACAAAAAACCTCTTTTTACCTCTGATACAACCATACATAAAAAACCTCTTTTTACATCTGATTACCTCTTTCTCTTCACCAGTAAGTTTTTCATCCTTAAATTCAAGTAATTTTTATTTTTTTTTCAATGGTTTGTCACTTGATTTCGTTATATAAATTGATATTGATGATTGTTTGTTAGATTTAGGTGATATAATTTTTTTTTGATATGTATTTGTTTTCGATTGCATATAAACTCCTACTATTACATTGACTTTTATGTGAACTTTTCTTTTGTTAATTATTTTTATATCTTGAAATTGATGTTAGACAATTAGTTTATTAATTTGTTCAAATAAGTATATCAATATGTATGGATTGAGCGTGCTTTTGGTGTTTTGAAAGCACGTTTTCCCATCTTGAAGAGAATGGCTCCGTATTTTTTGGTGAAACAAAGAGATATTACTATTGCATGCTTTGCTATTCATAATTTTATACGAAAAGAAGGATTAAGTGATGATTTTTGCTCTGAATATGATCGAAGTGAAGTACATGCTAACGAGAATGTACAAGATGGGGACGAGTACGATGAGGACGAGGTTCAACCACATGGAAATACAACTATCAACAATATATGATCAATTGTCGAGATCAACTTGCGGCACAATTAATGCAAAATGTTGAAAATGTTGTTTGAATATTATCTTTATTTGAAAAATGTTGGCACTATGTTTGAACATTTTTATGAATGTTTTTATTTAAGACGATTTATAAATGTAACAGTTTAGTACTAATATAGTAAAACAGATATTACGAAGAAAAAAAGAATATAGTATATTGATTCAGATTCAGAGTTTTGGACCACCTTTGATTATTCAGAGCTGGTATTCAGATTCAGAGGAAAAACATTTGGTTCAAAAGAACATCACCTTATTCTTATTTGAAACCTCGTCTACCTGTAACATCTCAAAGTTTCCCTATACGTCTACTAAAATTCTAGTATTATTTTCCCCTTTTCAAAAAAAATGGCGGATCATCGACCGGAATCCGAATCTCCGACCATCCAGAACCTAATTTCCAACCTCCGATCATCTTTCTTCGCCACCGATTTCGAAAACGGATCAAATAAACTAATTTCACGTGAAGAAACTCTTAAAAAAAGAACTCAATTATCTAAAAAAAAAACATGAAAATGAATTGAAGATTAAACAAACAGAAATTGATGAACTGAAAAGAATGAATTGCGAGCTGGAATCGAAGATTAGGGTTTCGGAAAAGAGGTTTTTGGAGTTGAATAGTAGGGTTTTGAGTTTAGAAAAGTTAGGGAAGGAGTTGATGAGCCAGCAACGTGTCCGTGCTGCTGCTGCTCCTGCTGTTGGTATAATTTTTTTATCCGGTTAAATGCGTGAAAGTGTAACAAACTTTGTCTGTTTTGCTATTGTGTGTATTTAACTCTTGAAACGTGTAATGTATACAATTCCGAGAGTTAGATACATACAATAGCAAAACATAGACAAAATTTGTTACATTTTCATTCAGTTAACATTTTTTTATTTGCTTAGGTTTGTGAAATGAATTTGTTATTTTTAGCGATAGTGTTTGGAAGTGTATCTGACTTTAAATGCGCGTCTATTGTGTGTATTTAACTTTCAAACATGTTATGGTATGGGTCTGGATATACGACACATCCATATAAGTTGATAAGTTGTGTTAAATTGGTTTGGATATATAAAATAACGATATTTGAAAGTTAGATACATAGAATAGAGTAATTAAAGTTGAATATATATACTATAGATTTTGGAGTAAATGACGAGCGGTTAAAAGTAAGTTAGATGCTTGAGTAGAGTTACTCATATAAAAGGGTAATAAGGGATAAAAATAAGCACTTTTTGTAAAGTGCTTTTTAAAAAGCAGTTTTGAGTGTTTGGATGGGAACACAAGTGCTTATTTGCTTGTTTTTTGATGAATTAAGCACTTTCATATAAGCACAATTGAAGGTTCTTATTTTAAAAAGAGTTTAAAGTTATAAGATAGCTTCTTAATCATGGTTTAAGTTAATGTTATAAAATCGTAGTTTTGTTGAAGAAAGTCAAAAAATGAGGTATGGAAAATCTTTAGTTTTTATGATATACATGAGCGTGTTAGAAAAGGTTTCTGTTCGGTTTTTTATTAATATTTTGTGAAATTTATGGGGGTCGAAGGTGAATTTCAATCTATACAGAAAGCACATTTCTTATATTCTTGTGTTTTGAACACAATTTCATCACAAAAAATCAGTGAGGTCCGAAAAGTTCACAGTTATTATAAGTTTGACACTACTTGATCGATTCTAATGATTTAATAACTCAAACGTACGTGTTCATTGTAGAAATGCTAAAGGACTGGTCTAATCTACCCTGGATCATACAAATCTTCGAGTTTAATATTTTAGTTTGATTATGTTACTCTCGGTTTCTTATGCATTCACTACCTTTATGTTATATTTACTAATAATTGTGGATGTTGTAACTCTGATCTCCATCGGAAAAGAAACAAAATAGAAGAAAAAGGATAGAAAATATTTATGATGGAGAACTTTTATGTCGCTCTAAGCAATCTATGGTCTAAAATCTGATGATAGATTTTTACGTGTGACAGAAAACAGTAGACAACCATTGGTGAGCGAAAAGGGGGACTCGAATATAAAAATAGGAACCAAGTCTCCTGAAATCATCCAGCTTGACGACGACGACGACGACGACGATGATGATGATCGTGAGTGCATTTCAATACTTAATAAAAGAAAAAAAGTGTTTAGCAACGATGATGATGATGATGATGATTCAGAAGGTAATGTAGTTTTCAAAAGACGACGGGTTTCAAAGGAAATCAAAAGAGATAGTGATGAAGATATTATCGACAAAATCCCCAGTGGAGCTCAAAAATCAGAAAATCGTGACGTGTTGCATAGTGAACCAGTTTGTTCTCGTCCACTGTCTCCCCCTTCTTCAGCAAGAAACAAACCGTTTTTGGAGAAACACGAGCCAAAAACTCCCGTGTTTTCGTGTGATAGTCCTGACAACTCGAATTCTGATGAAGATATTGAGAAAGTTGACGATGCTTATACATTCCTTTTTGCTAAACTACAAAAAGAAAGATGGAAATCCGAGGCTCATATGCTCAAAGAATTTGAAAAAGATGACGATCTTTGTCTAAATGCTATTTGCACAATCAAACGACAAAACATTACTCTTCATGGATCTGATATTTCAAGGTACCATATAAAGCTTGTTATTTAATTATCTTCTATGTATATCTATATATAATATTAAGATTCTGTTTCTGTTATATGTCTCTAGAGCAAACATGTTGGCGCGGCGGCTTATCAATGGGGACCCACAAGGAAGACTTAATAAAAAAGCTTCAGAGTTGAGCCAAGATGATCTTGACTATTGTCGGATGTGTGCAAGGAAGTATGTCACCCAGTTCTTTAAGGTTTACCAAACAAAAAAAGACCCGTTCTTCCCTCCTCGAACAATATAAGAGAAAAGGTCAGATGATTAGATTAACAACCCCGTAACGTCTGTAAATGTTGCGTTTATTGATGTTTATTAAACCTATTGCATCATTTTGAAGATAGATTTAACAATTTAGGTGACTTTTGGGATCGTGAAACCACTTATATGGTTTTTATAGTGAAATAGTCGGTTAGAAGCTCTTAGCAGTCCTGTGAATCTGCAAGCTGTGTTTTTTGTACCTAATTAATCGTTGAAGTTCAGTTTCTGGATAGTCGATTAGAAACAGACGGTAGATCAGTTTTTAGCAAGATATTAAAACTTAGTCATTTGATATGTGATATGATTGTTGAACATTATCAAATAACTTTATATTTATGATATACTTATGTCATAGAGTGTTTTCGTTCAGTTTATCTTTAGTATTTTTGTTGAATTTAGGAGTGCTTGAAAATGCAAAGTTTCATTTGCGATTTCATTCCATATAATCCACAGAAACATGTAAAGATCACATGTATATATGATAAATAGTGGTTCATGTAAGTATGTAACAGAAAATCGCAAACTATAACTGCAGATGATTTCCGGGGTGTTTGGATTGAAAGATTGGAAATGGGGGTGTTTGGATTAAATCTAATTATAGAAGTTTGTATAGGAAAGTTTTGGTCCCACAACCATGCATCAATTACTTTTTTAACCAAAAGTTCCATGATATACCAAACACAACTGTCAATGGGGCGGGTATGGGCGGGTCTTTTGTGGATCTAGACCTGACCTAATATCCAATTAATTGGGTCCGGGTCCGACCCATTAGTTATTGGATCTTGATCCGACCCAAATCCAACGAATTTAATGGACTGGATCTTGACCCGGGTCGACCCATTTAGTAATAATCTTTTGAAATCATTTTTATCGTTATATATATATATATATATATGTCTCATCTGTCTACCCGCTAGCAAGAAAAAAAAATTGTTACATGAAAACTCGTTAAGTTACATGAACAGTCAAAGACTAGTAATAGACTACTGGCAAATCATTTCGTTTTAAGTTACATAACCGGCTTTAAGAACACTGGCATCTTCAGGTGATTTTGAATATCCTTGAATATCATGCATAATCGCAACTGCATCTCAATCAGATGCAATGTACCTATTATCACGAAAACTGTGTTAAACAATCAGGCCATCCACAAATGGCTGATGCATTTCTGTCACAGATTTTGAACATTTATATGAAATTCTTAGTACCCTTTGAAGCTCCAATCTTGGCGAGCAGTCCCTTTGGGCGGGTCAAGTAACGGGTTGAAACAAACATGGATTAGAGGTGGCCAGTTGGGCGGGTCAAGTAACAGGTTGAAACAAACATCTAACTCGTTTAATATGATTACAAAACCAATATAATATAGATAAATATATTTTTGGCAACTTTCGACCTGTTCAACATTTTCCTCTTCTAAGTAAATATCGATTTTGACCCGTTTGAAATAAAACACAACCCAATTGAGCTATCTATAGCTAAAATGTGTGGCAACGGCCACCTATAATATGGATATATAGTTGGAACCTTTTTCTGCTGATCTTTAGCGAACTGTGAAAACATATGCTCTCCCTCTGCACTAGAAGATAACGTTTCTAACTCAGCAAGCGATTTCTGGACTTTGCTGAAAGACCCAGATTATAATAAGATACATAGAAACTGTCGAGACTTGTAATCAATATAAAGAAATATAACAGAAGAAGACGGCTTTTCTCTACCCGAGTGAAATGTGATTCCCGTTACTATTAAAGTTGTATCACTCAATAGTTAGTGGACTGCATAGATTTTTTTTTTCTATCATTATTTAAGGACATTTATTACAATATAATCTGATCATTTTAGTTTCTATACCTTGCTTCCGACTTCCGACATTCTTAAAACAACTGGTTTCCAAATTGGACTTGGATTATTTTTAAAACAATCACCTGTAATGTCATCCTCGCTGTCATCCTAAAGCACACGATCTAGTAAAACCGCATCAAATCGACCACAGTTTTAAAGGGTGGCACAATTTTGAGAAAAAGAAATATAAACTCTGTATCGAGAGAAATAGATAATATTCATCCAAGCTTGAAAAAGAATCAACGTCATAAAATACCATGTTTCCAAAATGTACGTACCAAATATTATGTTAATCACGTATGTTCGAGTTTAGCAAAAAAGGGTAAATGTTACATACTAAATCATGATAACTAATCAAGTAAAAGAAAGTTTAACGAAACCCGTCAAATATTTAGAGTATCAGAGTTGTACGAAGGGAATAACCCACGATCTCTACATATATATTCCTAACATATCCATATGCCCTCCTCCAAACCATTGAGATATTTTTATCGTCATCTGTAACATGGCAGGTCATAGCATCATTGTTGATTTCCGATCCAAGTCATCTGTTGTAACCAACGCCTCGACAAGTTCAGGAAGCATAGATGAACGGGTCTCGTCAATAACCCTTCCTCCCACGCTAAAAGCCGACTCAGATGCTACTGTAGTTGCTGGAACCGCCAATAGATCCCTTGCTATTTTTGATATAACATGATATTTGCAAGCATTACTTTTCCACCACCGTAACACACAAAATTCATCTCCTCGAGGCAACAATGGGCTATCCAAATAAGCATCTGCCTCTAATTTTTGTTGGTCAACTTGAGGCTGATCCCGATCACACCATTCATCAAAATCAATATACTTATCGTTTGATCGAACCGTGTTACTACAAACCTCGTTGTCACGAATCTCACCATGAGTAGTATTATATTCTACATATAACCCATCATATGCATCACAAACTCGTTTAACATACGGTACAGCTCCAGTTTTACCATATAACTTTTCATAATAATATTGCACCATTTTTAGTTTGAATCGTGGATAAAAAAACAAGACCGAGAGCTAGAACCAAACAACACTCATCCCAATACTTCACAAACTTTTCTTTCATAGGAACCGCAAACTCTCGTAAGTAGTTAATCTTGCTTCTTTCCCACTTACAAAGATCGAGATGCAAATCACAAACGTCCGGGAAAAAAAACATTTGAAGTAGGAAAAGTACTACCACTAAAATGTTTAGTCGCATTATAAAATCCTTCTAGACAATCTTTTATAGTAGTAGAAATTTCCCATTCTTCATCGGTAGGATTATAAGTATAGTTCCTATCAAGCTCGGTATGATTTTGATGTTGTGATGTACGTGGCCTAACTGGTATTTTTGTTGTCGTTTTTGAACTTCTCACGTACTGTCCCAAGATGTTTACTTAAGGGTATGGATTTGAGTATGGTGGACGTCTTACTTATTTGTGTTTTACATACTTGTTAGCTTTGATGTATGTGGCCTTATGTGGCCGTTGTTTTTGAATTTTTCTCTCACCGTCCCAAAATGTTTATTTAAGGAGGTTTGAACTTGAGTCTCGTGGACATCTTATTAATTTGTGTTTTATAGATTTGTTAGCTTTAATGTATGCGGGCTAACTAGTATTTATGTGGCCGTTTTTGAATTTTCCAGTGACTGTCCCAAGATGTTTACCTAGGGAGGTTTGAATTTGGGTCTTGTGGGTAGTAATTATGTTATTAGTGAACTTAAGTTTAAATGTAGAGTAATTAGAAACGGCCTTATTTTAAAAAGAAAACGTGTGTCTAACGAAATCAAAATAGAGGATATTAGTGATGAGAGTGATCTAGAGTGTGGCTCTACGTTTAAAAGAAACCAAGCTTCGAAGGAAATTGAAAAAGGGTGTACTACAGATTTTGTGGACTAACATTCATTCTTATTTTTTTTCCGGTTTTTTAAGAAAAAGTTTATAATTTCCTTTAAATCGGACCATTTTATAAAAATGTCTTAAAATAATCTCTACCATTCTAATATAATTCTCGTCTCTTCTTTATCTTCTAACCGAACAACTTCTAAAACAATAAAAGGTTCAACTTTAACTATATTTTTAAGTATCACAATTTTCCAACTACCATCTCATAAAACAATTTTTTTTTCCCGGTTTTATATAAATGAGTTTCTTGAGATAGATTCTACTTGATATTTCTTCAAACGCTCACCAAATCCAAATGCCGTTTCTTGGGTCATAATCTTATTTGGGTTTGAAATTGTTTATCCCGGGAGATTGTTTGATTAAATGAAAATTAAGAATCGGGTGTCGTGGAAGGTAATGATACCAAGACTTGTCGAACAATTAAATACTTTTAATTTTATTTGAAACATTATGTGAACCAAACTAGTTTTAAATATAGTCCGTTCTTCAAATCTAGCATTATTCATACTTTGCTCGTCGTATGTTTCAAATACTCGTATAGAATAACAAACTTGTCGCCTTTTTTTATACTCGTGACATCTCTGTTTAATTTTATTAATTCAGCGACTTTGGTTTGTATTTCTTTGTTGACTTCTTCATAACCGTGTTTTCCTTCTTTTAAAACCGCTCTCAGCACGGGGCCGTTATCGCGTTCCCCCCCCCCCCCCCCCCCCCCCCCCCCCCCCACCACCACCACCCAAAACGCCGTTATGGCTGGGGGTGTCGTTGTAAGCCGCGTTTTGCCGCGGCGTTTTTCCGGCAACGCGGCGTGATGTTTAATTTTTTAATTTTTTTTATTTTCGTTTCGACCGTTTGAGAGATTTAAAAAAAAAATTTAAACCTATAACGGCTAGATGCAATGGCTATTTTTTCTTTTTTTTCCTAACCAACTCTATAAATATCCAAACACAGACACAAAATATTTACACCAAATCATATTCTTTCTCTCTACAAAACCAAATCATATTCATTCTATCTACAAAACACATAAGAAAAAATGTCTCAATACAACGATTTTCCGTCATCCGATCCCAACTCGTCTTCCTCACCGGGCTTCGTAAATTTCCAAACCCAACCCGGTGGTTTTACTTCACTACTAGTCGGAAACACCAACACACAACCTCAACCCCCATCAACAAGCCATGACCGAATGGAAACAATTCCAATTTTGGCAATGGCAACAACAACAACAACAACAATCATTCCAACAACCCCAACCTCAATCATTCCATCAACCCTAACCTCAGTCATTCCATCAACCACAAACTCAATCATTCCTACAACCCCAAACTCAATCATTCCAACAAACCCAAAACCAACCATTCAAACCGTCTCAATCCTTTCAACCACAAGTAGCGGAACCTAGTGGTTCTCGTAAGAGAAAAGACAAGGGTAAGAAAAAAGCTACGGTTGTGGAAGACGCCACCCCATCGTCTAAGGTTCAGTGGTCACAAGGCCAAGAACGACGTTTGGCGGAGAATTAGATTCATGTGTCGGAGGATCGGAAAACCGGAATCGACCAAGATGGTCTAACTTTTTGGTTTCATGTTATGGCTTTTTTCAACGAAGATTTGACGGAACCTTTCACAAAAAATGCGCTAAGTTCAAAATGGACGGCTATGAGCAAACATTTGCGGTTGTTCATAGCATGTCATGACCAGGCCGAACAAGATCGATCGAGCGGCGAGGATGACAAAGTCGTCTCACAACGACGTTAACCATGTTCGAAGCCGAAAACGGACGCGCATTTCGTCATCATGTTGCGTGGGAAGTTTTGCATAATTCGCCAAGGTTTGTTAATCCTAAACCCATTGATGAACCGATCAACCTCGACGACGATGCGAAACCGGACCTCTATGTCCATGATCGACTTCAACGACCTTTAGGAAGGTCACGACCATCTAAGAGCGCACGTTCCTCCTCCTCCTCCGACGTTACTTCAAAACGAGACGAGTTTAACGACGACGTTGTCAAAGAACTTCGCGAGCTTAGGATCGCCAAAACAATGGAGATCAAATACAGACTCCGTTTTCAGGTAATGGGATTTCTTCGTATGCCAACAGATGATCTGACGCCAGAGGCTCGGGCCGCAGTCGAAAAGCAAAAGGCCGAAATTCTCGCCGAATTAGCCGCCGAAGAAGACGATTAGTTTATAAATTTTTTATCGTTTAAGTATTTTTATGTATCTTTTTTGAAGTATTGTTTTTTTTATCGTTTAAGTATTTATGTATCGTTTTTTAATATTAATATAAGTTTATTTTTATTATTAATGTATTTTTAATATTAATAATGTATTAAAAATAATATGAGTAAAGGAAATAAAATGAAAAATAATAAAACTTATGTGTCCCAAATTTTGGTGTTATGGTTGAGGGGGTTTAGTGGTGTTATGATGACGTGGCACACCATAACACCAAAATTGGTGTTATGGTTGAGAGCGGTCTAAGGATAAAATCATCAAAATAATCTCTAAAAATGGTTATGGGTTCGAATCCCACTCAGCCATTGATATGTGGCTATGAGACAAGAGAACGTTGTCTGCACCCTAGTCATTGACTGAGGGTTATGTTGGGTTCAAAAGAATCTCAAACGGGGTTACTCCCCCAAAATTAACCTTTTGGTATAGTCCTCCGACATAACAATATTTCAAAGGTAATCACGTAATTCACACAAAAAAAATTCACGCCACCTTTTCAGTCACAAGAATTATATATGATACACGACCCAAGAATATGAAAGACATTAGACTATCCGGTATGCAGCGTTAAAAGGCTCGATAACGCCGCCACCTCAGCACCATCACGCCCCACCACGCCCTCCACCACACCGGTGGGGGCGTTATAGGCAAAAATAATGCCACGACGTTGTAGAAATAAAGCCGTGGTGAGGGATAACGGTCGAAAATCAAAAGCAACGGTCGAGTAAATTAAAAGCAACGGTATTATTCAAACCAAAACCAAAACAATCCTCTATATAAACCAACTCATTTTTATAAAAAAAACCACACAAAATCTCTCTTTCTCTCTCAATTTTTATAACAATCTCTCCATTTTTATACATTCTTTCAATTATCTCAAATGGATCCCAACAACAACAACAATCAAAACAACCCCAACCCCAACCAATGGAACCAATGGTTCAACCCAAACCAATATCAAAACCCAAACCAATATCAAAACCCAAACCAATTTCCACAATTTCAAAACCCTAACCAATATCAACACCCAAACCAATTTCAAAACTTTACCCAACTTCCAAACCCTAACCAATTTCCCCATTTTTACCAACAAACTCCACCACCACAACGACCATCCCAAGACCCGCTATACCAAGGCGGGTCGTTCCAACAATTGCTTAACCAAGACCATTTATCCAATTTTCCGCAAGTGCCTCCATTTGACGTTGACGATTCTGAAGACGATGAGGTTGTTCCGGAAACTCAAGCTCAAAGAATGCCGGCCCGTGGGAAGAGCCTTACAAAACAATAGCGGAAGATGAAAAGAAAAGGTTATCGAGAAATTTTTTCCTCAATATATGTAGTATTTTTTTTATTGTAGTATGTTTTTTTTTTTTTTAATAAATTGTAGTATTTTTTTTTTTAAATAAATTGTAGTGTGTTTTTTTTTTTTTTTAATAAAAATACAACTTTTTAAATAAAATTATATAATAAAATAACAAAATAAACTCAATCACTCCACATCATCATCACTTACACACAACCACACCACCCATTTTTATCACTCCACATCATCACACTCTCTTTCCTACAAATCACACTATCTTTCCTACAAATCACCTCTATCACTCCACATCATCACCCCAAATCACCCACCACACCCCATAGTCTTACGAGAACTAAAAAAATGGTGTGGGAAAGTGTTTACCTTAAAACAAGTTTTTCAATCAAATCTCATTCTCATAACGTTTGAATAACCAAACATTAACACATAAATTTATCAAAAACCAGATGATTACTTTCAAAATACGGATTTCTTTACTTTTAGCCCTCAAAATCAATGATTACTGATTTAGTTAACCATCATCTAATCTATACTATATATAAATATTTGAGGTATTGAAATTTAAGAAAGAAATAACTAATGTCCTTTTATTTTATTGTTAGTATTAATTTGACAACCTAACTTTCTCTAACAACTATTAAAGTTTCCAAAATACATATTAATTCAGATTTATTCTCCAAACATTTAAATTCAATTTAAATATAAATCTAAATTTAGAGTGCTTTTTATGTTTTAATCTTATACTCAAAACAACATAACATATATTAATATAATTTTATCGTTTATAAATTTCTCTTCTCGTTACATCGTGCGAGTTTTCTGATAGTTTTACAACAACATATAAAAACAAACCGTATACGTACATCCACAGTATGGGGATATAAAAATAAAAATATATAAATATATACAAAATGAATATAATTATTTATGATGCAAGTTGTTGTGATTTGTTTCCCTTTTTGGGTGGTTTTTATTTTTTTTAAAATTATGTCAAGTGGTATGTTGTGTGGGACCCACATGGTTTTGTATAATGTTGATGTCTACGTGCATGTTTCATTGTCCACATAAAATCTTTGGACACAACACAACCAACTCAGTACTAAATTACTATATCATGGACTCATGGTCCATTATTATTTAATCTTTATTCAAGAATATAATATAATAAAATACCTTTAGGATAAGTTTTAGAATATAATACTTAGGTTAACTTTTAGAACTAGTTAAAAAATAATGTTAATACTAATTTAATTCAGTTACGATGTATCTTGATGTAATATAGAGGCACTATAATAAAGAGGTTCGGTAGTATGTGATTAAGTCAAGTCGTTTATTGTTTATCTTAGATGATAAAAAGACAGTTATGACATGACGTTGTTACGAATTTAAAGCTTAAATTAAGATGAAATTAGCTAATAAACTCCTATAATCATATATTCATATTATATCAAGTGTGAGTAATTGGGATGTCAAGAATGGGCATACAAAATATAGCTAGTTTAGTGTTGGTTAATGGTAAAGATTACACAAGTACTCGAATTTATAAACATTGGTTACTTTATTGAATATGTCTTATTTTTGTATATTCTTCCGATTGATTTCATTTTGTTTGCGGTTTGTTGATGTGTATGTGAGATGTTAACAAAATCAGAGAAGTGAATCACACGTACATTAAAAACGTGCAAGGTAAGGTTTTATAAAACTAAACGTTAAAACTATATAATTTAGAATAAATACCTTAAACATGTAAAAACCGATTTTAACTCTTTTTATGAAATGTGAAAGTGTTATCAAAATTTCAATCAAAATATTATTTTAGGGAAAAAAAATTAAATTTAGATACAGAAAAACATATTAATTTGATATAATTAAAAACTGTACTTTCAAGTACATAAACAAAATCTCTCATAACTAAAATTTAAAATATAAGAAAAGAACACTTCATAACTAACAATAAGGACTGTTTTAAACGGCTTATGAGGTTATATAATTTTTTATAAACTCATAAATTTATCGTGTCGGATTGAGTTTATCAAGTTGAACATATTACCAAAAATAAACGATAAACTCAACTTAATAATCTTATAAATCGAAAAAAAATACACTTACATAAGCCGAAACAACATTAACAAAAATTCAATAATAAAAACCTCCCCTACAAGATATTTGTATTCAAAGCTTTTGTTTTAAAAAAAAAACTTTCTAAATTAGATTCTAAATTCCCCCTATTTTGATAAAATTTTATTCTCTAATTCAATTCTTCTTCAATTGCTTCATAGTAGGTACTAATTTCATTAATTTTTCATCAATTCAGTAGATTTTTTTTTTTTTTTTTAAAGTTTTAGTTGATTTTATGCAATTTAATTAGTCAATTTTGATTTCTGATTATTATTCATAAGCATTTTGAAGTTTAATTTGAGTAAAAAATTGTTGTGATTAAAAAAACTGGAAGTTAATATTTGAGCTAAATTAGGGTTCATGTGATTTTAGGGTTAATTTTGATTACTTTGTTTAAATGTGGAGTTATATTAAGTTAGAAATCCTAGATATAAGCTTAAGTTATTTCAGAATTCAGATCTAATTGTCGAAATTTTCGATTTAATTTCGATGTAGGAATCGAGTTCATTGTCATTGAATGAAGTTAGTTTTGAGGTAATGGATGATTTAGTGGATAACGAAGCGAATGATATTGATAGGAAACGGTTTATGATGAGACGTGGAAGCTCGAATATGCAGGAAATGGTTATTCCTGGTGAGGTTGATATTCAGGAGAACGGAATGCGTTTGTATTCGGATGTTTTGGATGGGAAGAATGTTGCTAGGGTTGATACTTCGGAACACGCGTGTACTAGTCCTCGATGTGATGATGATGATGATAATGTTAATGTTGTTGATGCTGATGCGATGGTGGAAGAGTTGACTATACGGAATTTTGGTAGTGGGAATTTGGAAACAGGTGGTTCGAATTTGGAAACACGAGATAAGATTCGTAGTTCGCGTGGTAATTGGCAGCTTTTTAGGAAACCGGAAGGGTTGGTTAGTGGTGTGTGGGAAGATCCCGGGGCGAATTTT
Source organism: Senecio squalidus (assembly GCA_910822075.1). NCBI lineage: Eukaryota > Viridiplantae > Streptophyta > Magnoliopsida > Asterales > Asteraceae > Senecio > Senecio squalidus. The sequence continues at coordinate 12,198,460 of CAJVGC010000582.1, forward strand.
TTTCCGGAGCTACAAAATGAAACGGTGATGGTGGATTATTCACGACGTGAGGATAAGCAACCTGTTTCGAGTACTCCGTTGTTATCTCCTGGTGGGATTCGGACAAAGATGATTTCTCAATCGGGGTTTTCTCAGTTTTTTGTGAAAAATACGCTAAAGGGGAAAGGTGTCGTTCGTAATGGCCCTGTTCATATTCGTGGGCAGAATCATCCGAATTCTTCTTTAATTGATTCCAATTCAGTTCCTGATTCAGGCAAGGAAATTACGGCTCGTCAAACTAATGTATCTAGCGTTCACGATGGTTTAAGTCTTAGAGAATGGTTGAAATCCGGTCAGAACAAAGTAGACAAATCGAAAAGCATGAATATATTCAAACAAATATTAGATCTGGTGGATTTGTCACATTCTCGAGGAGAGGCTTTGCAAGCTTTACGTCCATCTTGCTTTAAGTTGATGCCGTCAAACCAAGTTTTGTATTTCGGTTCACCTGTATTGGAAAACGATAGAGATAAGAAACGAGAATTGGAGCACAATCTACTTATTGGCGTAAAAAGACAAAGGAATGGAGACAACATGAACTCTTTTCGTAGATGGCCTCAGTTTGCAATGCGTTCTGGTTTTAGTAATGGCGGTCCTCAAGATTCTGGGTATGGGTTTAACGAAGAAAGTATCCCTAAAAGAGATACTACATATCCAATCCAAAGCATGCCCCAAATGGCGTCTAACTTTCACAATGATCCGTTGGAAGAACAGTGGTACGCCAGTCCAGAGGAACGTAGAGAGACGGGCTCCACATTTGCGTCAAATGTCTACGCTCTAGGCATTCTTCTATTTGAGGTACGCATTATATTATCCATAAATGACATAGAGAATATAAAGTAATATCTTTTTTTATTTTTTCCTCTTTTATCATTATTATGCATCATGGTGTTCCGATTTTTTCTTAACAGTGTTTCGATTAAAAAGACGCTTGCTTGGAACTTTAATGGTAGTTTCTTGTTTTTCAGCTACTCGGGTCTTTTGAATCTCCGAGGGTGCATGCTGTTGCAATGATGGATCTGCGTCAGAGGATTCTTCCTCCAAGTTACCTGTCAGAGAATCCTAAAGAAGCTGGATTTTGTCTTTGGTTGCTGCATCCCGAGGCATCGTTACGCCCAACAACTAGGTATCGGTTAAACTATTAAAAACAGTAAAAACCATTTTTTGACGGTTCAGCTAACATGCATGAAATCTCTTTTAATAGGGACGTTCTACAGTCTGACCTTGTACGTGGAATACAACAATTATCCATGAAAGAATTGTCATCTTCCATTGATCAAGAGGATGCGGAATCAGATTTGATGTTTCATTTTCTTGTATCATTAAAAGAACAAAAGCAGAAAGTTGCCGCAAAATTAGTTAATGATATTAAGTGCTTAGAATCTGACATTTCAGATATAGAATCAAGACAGCCAAAGAAATCACTGGCTTTTTCTGGTGAAGAAAACCGTCAAATGTTGGGGGGAAACCTGAAACCGTCTCCGGTTCCTAAGCTTGGTGGATCACGATTGATAAACAATATAAATCATCTTGAACAGGCTTACTTTACTGTAAGGTCGAGCATAGGAAATCCTGATAATGATATAAACGAACCTTGGGAGCATGAAGTTTTAACAAGTCGGGAAAATAAGCAGGTGGTAACAAAGATAGAACCGGACAACAAGCCTGTAGATCGCCTAGGGGACTTTTTTAATGGTTTATGCAAATATGCACGTTATAGTAAGTTTGAAGTAAAGGGTATTTTAAGAAATGGTGATTTTAGTAGTATGGGAAACGTTGTGTGTTCACTTGGTTTTGACCGAGACGAGGATTATCTTGCAACCGCTGGAGTGTCGAAGAAGATAAAAGTATATGATTTTCAAGCTCTATTGAGTGACTCTGTTGATATTCATTATCCAGCCGTTGAAATGTCAAACAAATCAAAACTTAGCTGGATTTGTTGGAATAGTTATATCAGGAACTATCTGGCTTCAACAGACTATGACGGTATTGTCAAGGTTAGTTAGTACACATAATATATTCTAAACAAATCTTCTATAAATGTTAGGTCAACAGGAATACATACGCACATTACATAAAGTTTGATAATTAAGAACCATTAAAGCTTATTAAAGGCAAAAATTGCTTTCTAATTGTTCTTGCATAATATCATGATTTGTTTTAGATATGGGATGCTGGAACCGGTGAAACAGTTTCTCATCATATTGAGCATGAACGGAGGGCGTGGTCTGTTGACTTTTCTCGAGTGGATCCTATGAAATTAGCCAGCGGCAGTGATGATTGTTCTGTAAAACTATGGAGCATTAATGAGGTATGCCCTCGTTTTAATTAACTTGGCCTTGTATCTCAGCATGCCACCATCTTTTTTATCCTACTCGAATTGATTATTAAGAAAACTAATCATGAACATGCAACACTTTCCTTCTACAATGTCTCGTGAAAATCACTACATTTTCTTTGATAGATTCTAAGCTAAATTTAACCAACTTCCTCATTATCACCGTTACAAATTAATTTGATAGATCTAATTCAAGTTTTTATTGTGGGTATTTTTAGATATTTATCGTAAACTATATTTACTGCGTAACTCATTAGCTCATACTTCAGATATTCATCGAAGTGTTTAGTGGATAAAATAAGATAAACAAACGGTCTAATTTAGGTTTTGGGTAACCAGCGTTGGTTTCACCCACGTAAACATTAAAACTTTCAAACGTTTCAGCTTGATAAGCCGTTCATAAATGATGACGTGACAGATGAAGTGTCGTTAAATTTGACCATGTTGGCTTTTTTGCTGATGTGTCATTTAGAAAACCGGTTACCTAACAAAACTGAAAATTACTCGCCTTTTTTTTGTGAAAATAATGATGGTTACCTTTTTAAAATGTTAAGTAATAACCCATTCGACATATGATGAATTAATTCAACATATACTGAATCTGTTGCCTATTAGAAAGTAATTTTACCCGTTATTTCTCCCGTATAAGTTCCTCAAAGAACTAAACCATTCTCCTTTCATATGCAGAAGAAGAGCTTAACAACAATCAAAACTGTTGCAAACGTCTGTTGCGTCCAGTTCTCTCCTTACTCCTCTCACTTGTTGTCTTTCGGTTCTGCTGATTATAGAACCTACTGTTATGATCTTCGAAATGTTTCCACGCCCTTGTGTACATTAGCTGGCCACGACAGAGCTGTTAGTTATGTCAAGTTTTTGGATTCAGGGACCCTCGTTTCTGCATCCACTGACAACACGTTGAAGCTATGGGACCTTAATAAAGCCAATTATGGTTGCTTATCAACCAGCAGCTGCATCTTAACGTTTAAAGGGCATACTAATGAAAAGGTATGTTTTTCTATAAAGCGGTTTCTATTTCCGTATTTGAATAAGCAGACGTGGTCCTGAATTCTGAATCTGTATCAAATTTGGCTGTTTTTTTTCTTTTCTAAAAGTCCGAATGTGAATTACTTTTTTTCTCACGGCTTTTATCTTTATATTTGAAAATGAGGATATAAGAGGTAAACCTAAATCTATTTGACGCAGACATAAAACTTCTACCAGACATATCTCTTACAAAGTTACTGTTATTGTTACTGAATAAGGTTAATAATATTTGTCTTTCAGAATTTTGTTGGGTTATCCGTTGCTGACGATGGATACATTGCATGTGGTTCAGAAACGAATGAGGTATGCCCTATTTAATATTTATATCTATAATTTAATTCTTATAAGCAAACACAACAAATTTTGAAGTAATAATGTTTGTATACAGGTTTATGCTTATTATAGATCATTGCCTATGCCTATCACTTCCCACAAGTTCGGTTCTATTGATCCTATTTCGGGAAAAGAAACGGAAAACGAAACCAATCAGTTTGTTTCGAGTGTTTGCTGGAGACAAAAATCGGACATGGTGGTTGCTGCCAACTCAAGCGGATGTCTGAAACTATTGCAGATGGTCTAACAAACAAAGGTTTTTCGATCTCGAAATCTTGAGTTTGACTTTAACTTTGACTCTAACCTAGTTGTAGCTTGAACATTTCATAATCTTGAGTTTGACCTCGAATGTATAAAGGCCAATTCTATTGCATGAGACTTATAAATTTGTAAAATTTCTTGTCGAATATATAAATGTACAGGTCCCATATTTGTGGGTAATAATTTCATTATACCATAATATTTTTAAGTTGACATTCTGCATTTGTTGTATACTCGGCGTCCGTTGCTACACCTCTCTTCTCATGCCACCTGTCACTATCTCAGCGGATGGTTCTTGTTCCACGTCACTGCAGTTACGAATTGTCTATATTTTCCTTTCCCCCTTCTGTTATGTATGGTATTATAGGACGAGAATTGAGAAGTTGTTGCTTCAGGTTCTTATTGACACAAGTTAAAATGCGCGAGCCAAAGTGGACAAGGATAAGCGCTGACCTGGCAATGGTGGTGCTTCTGGTTCTTTCGTCACATGTAAAGTAAGTTTCTTCTTTTGATTTTGGAAAATAATGGCTTTTTCTTTCCCGATGAGGTTTTTTTTCATCGAGATTTAAGTTTCATTTCATGGTTTTTACCTGTGTGGGATTTTTGTTACAGATTGGCGTGTTGTCTCTAGATCATCTATCAAAATTGGATGATAGTTCAACGAAAAAGGTTCGTGCAACATTATTAAAGTTTTGTCTTCGTATATTATTATGTATATTTAAGAGTTCCATCTCATATATATATGTTCTATGCTTTCAAATCGTATATATATGTTACCCATTTACTGGGTAAATTTCTTAAACAGTTCCTTTAAGCAAAGATCAAGGAAACAACCCCATGCATGAAACCGTTTGAATGATATCGTTTTGCAGTTCTACTAGTTTTTTTACAGTTTAGAGTTCAGGATAAATGATTTTTTTTCTTTCAAAAGATGAAATATTTTCTTCAGATTATAGAGTAATAACGAGTAACCTTTTCTTTTTATTAGACCCGTCTTAGCTTTTTAGGTTTATGTTTTGTTTATATCTGAACTTTCTATGTATATCAAGGTGAACTAGTGGTAAGACATCCTAATATCCTAACAGAAGATCTCAAGTTTGGAAACGGTTACAGAGATACCCGCCCCTAATTAACAAAAATTTCACTCATGAACTTAGAGGAAATGAATCATCTTTTGAGCATCGTTCTTCTCTAAAGTTTTTTCTTCCCTAGTCATCTACTCCAAAAACCTTACTCTATAAATTTTTATACTAAATTAAGTCTTTTTATATGAAATAATTGTTCATTTGAGTTTTGATTGAACTTTTATAATCATATTTGACGAAAATATTTTATAAAAATATTTTTTGAAATTTTTTACTTGACTAAAATTTTTGACATGAATAGTGGTCCTATATTATATATAGAGGAATTTCAGTTTCCTCTAAAAATTTCTCGTTATATAAAGAAAATGTTGGAGTACAGTTTTTTCGCATTATAGAGGAAGGTCAGAGATGCCCTTACATGTCGTAAAAGTTTTTATAGAAAAAGCTTTTTTTACAATGTACTTGAAAAATTGACTTTTTTCATAAAAATCTAACATAAGTTCAATTCCTGCAAAAATGTAAAAAAAATAAATAATACAGTAATAATTTTATTTACAGAAAAGAAGAAGTAAATTTAAATGTATGTTGGCACATAAAATGCATAGAGTACAACTTTCGAAGCGTAGGGTACAACTATATAAAGCAAGTATAGGCACGTTTCTAACTGATGAAAAACAGAAGCTATTAAATTTTGGAGTATGAAGTAAAATCTTAGGCCCAGAGATTTACCAGGCAGACAATACACACTGCATTTATGCCACTTTTTCATATATTTATTTGAAATACCGAAACTACCCTTTGACTTCTAAAGTCAAAGTCATTCAAATTCTTTGAATTCGTTTATACTACGAAAAAAATCATTCAACAAGTTGAGGGGTATTCGTAGCTACTTCTTAGGATGGATGTCTATGGTCCGACACTGGAAATTACCCTTTTCTACATTTACTTGTATCACGATTTATTGGTTTGTGATACCAAGAGCAGGGAGACTTATGTTTACGTTGTCTTCTTTTAAACGGAGTAATGGCTATAACTGAGAGAAGACAAAGGTGGAAATCTACTCGGTTGGTAGTGTTAAACGACAATTGAGTGTCTAGAAACATGTCTAAGAAAATGATTATTTCAATGGCAGGATTCACGATGAAGATGAAGAAACAAAAATTGTGGGATCTATGCTATAGATCGATAAATTAGATTTATTTTTATACTTATCGTTTATATCTATTGTTCATTAGTTTATGCATATTTACATTACTCGTAAAGAAAATGTTACTCCCGCAAATGAATATGTATAAAATAAAAGAATTTGATAACAATGGCCCTATAAATTATAGTTAATCAACTCGTGTACTTAGTGTCTATGATCAACGTCTATGTTATGCGACTACTGTGACAATGTGGCTTGTCCAAAATCATAAATGCTTATAACTTTGGAAAACCGCTTTTCAAAAATGTTACAACTAACAATAACTTCCAAATTTTGGATGGTTTATACGTTCGCGGTTTTGCTAACCCATGTCCTTAGGTCAAAATCATATCATCACTTTTTAATTTTGATTTACTAATATGAAAATATCGGAAATTATGTAGCAGTTTACCAGTTAAAGTCATTGTGGTTAAAGTTAAAACCGATGGAAAACAAATTCAAATGACATGCTTATGGAGTTTCTTAGAAGCTTAATTTTTTATTTAAGGAACCCTTTCGACAAGGTGTTGTTTGGTTCACAATTCATAAGATGATACCGTTAAAGCACCTTTTGGTCCAAGTCTCTACTACTTTGAGCTCGTTGATCAAGACTGTGTTTGTCGCGGTTGTCACCCTTTGGTCCAAGCCGCCACTCCACATGCCACAAGTCCAAAGTGTTGATAAAGTTAAAGTTAGTCTTAACTAATGGACACATTTTGGACTGATTTTAAGCGCTTAATTTAAAAACAAATCCGTAGAATATATGGACACTAGAGCGGATCATAACAAATACCGTCTAGACTTGTTAAAACTTGTAAATCTATGTCTTTTACACATATAAGCTCCGGTTCGCATGTTAAATCAAAATATAAAGTTTATCAATAAACAATTCTAAAACAAATATGTAAAATCAAAAATAAATAAACAAAAAGGTACAATACAACATCTGAAAGGCTGCGCCCAGACCCGGACCCGCACCCATGGTTGGCTACTTGCCTGACCCGTTTCTGTTTATGTGTCCTGTGAATCATAGGGGACCATGAACCCTTCCCAAAGCCACACATACTTAGTGTGTGTCTATTAGACACGTGTCATGATATGGTTGGTTAGTTTTTCAAGATGTTTAAGCATAAAATTGGTAGGGTTGAAATTGCCAACTTGTTCTTGTTTCAAATCTTTTTTTTCTTAGCTAGTATCTTTGTCTTACACTCCCTCTTGCATTTAGTTAGTTTTGGAGTTATTGTTAGTTGTGTTTTAGAAATAAATACGGGTGTAAAACGACTAAAATACCTTTTTTGATATAAACGTATGATATGATAGTATGAGTATTCTAAAGTTTAAGGGATTTTAAGTAATTTAACTTGAGCCCGCATGTAAAAAGAGTTTTTGACATTGTTATAAGCTTTATTTCACCTTCTAACCCCTTATAATCATTAGATGATAGGGCGATTTTTATTTTATTTTTAGTTATAGAAAAAGTTGAAGTTAAATTATATATAGAAAACTAAACGTGGAATGTCAGATAAGATGCATGCACGATCCTACTAATGGTGTACCTTTTTCCCTTCGGATTTTGACTTAATTTTTTCTTTTTAAGTTAAAAAGATGCAAACAGTCAGAAGATTGTAATGTGATCCTGGTGTTTCTAAGGCTACAATAGAAAAAGAACATCCCTTCCGATTTTGACTTATATATTCGTTTTGTTTAATTGGAGATTTCTCTACTAAAAATCGACTATTTACTACTTCATAACGATAATCTTGGGCTCAAAAGCCAAGAGGTTTTTTATATTTGTATGATAAGTTGTACTCGAGGTAAACAAATAGAATTTTCACTCTTCAAGTTATTTGGAAAGGATGGGTCTTTTACTCACTCGGATATGCTCGTTCTAACTGAGATATCTCAATGGTCATCTCTGGCTCTTTACCCTTACAATGTTCTATGGGTAATGTCCGATGTGTTGGTTATATCAAATACGGGAGGTGTTATGAGTAATAACTTTATAGTATAAACTGATATTTAAATGATGATTGGTGACTAATGGTGTATCTTTTTTCCTTCATATTTTGACTTAATTTTTTATTTTTTAAGTTAAAAAGATGCAAATTGTGAGATTGTAATGCGATTTTGGTAATTCTAAGGCTACAATAGTAAAAGAACATCCCTTTCGATTTTGACTTATATATCTGTTTTTTCGTTATCTCTAATTGGAGATTTCTCTACTAAAAACCGACTATTTACTACTTCAATGATAATCTTGGGCTAAAAAGCCAAGAGGTTTTCACTCTTCAGGTTATTTGAAAAGGACGACTCTTTTACTTATTTAGATATGCTCGTTCTAACTGAGTTATCTCAATGACTGTTTCTCGTTCTTTTCCCTTACAATGTTCTATGGGTAATGTTCGATGTGTTGGTTATATAAAGTACAACATGTGTTATCTTTACTCCTATATAAACCATTTCACCAATTTCAAGTTTAAGTTTATTTTTTAAGTAGATGAATCCTATACATGTATTTTAATCACAATCTATTTAATCTACACCATCCATTCATTTCACAATAGTCTACAACTATTTAAACAATAGTCAAAATGTAACCGAAATTTGATTATTACTTAGACAAAATGTAACCTAAATTTTCTTTATTACTTAGTCAAAATTTAATCGAAACTCTTTATTAGTTTGTCAAATATAATCTAAATTATTTTATTAATTAGTCAAAATGTGACCGTCATATAACCATGCATATAAATAGATAATGACCAACATCCAAAAACAATACACTTTACCTAAACCATAATAAAAGAAAATTACAATCTATATAGACTCTCTACGTGATCTTATAAACGATTTTCCTTACACAGGCGCTTACATTGAGGTTCTTCATGAAACGCATGCAACTAATGAGGTAAAATGTTCATACCTATAACATATATTAATATAAGAATTCTTTTGTTTGTATTTTAGATTTGTAATATCTCTAGAAAGCGGAAATAAAAGAAAATTTTCAGAAATGGAAATGGGACGATATAAATGACATTTGCAAGCGTGATGAAGAGGTTGTAGTTTATAATGAGTATATATATACTAAACTTTTATCGGTTATATGATACTAACCAGGATCTTTGGATATGGATACTTTTTTTTGGGATATAGAAGTTGAAGAAAATGATTTTGAGTTTTCAAATAAAGTATAAAAATATGGAAACATTGATGAAAATAGATGAAGATGTTGTAGTTTATAATATATATTCGTGTTAGCAATGATTGTATATTTTGATATTGTGCTATTTTAATGTAATAAAAAAAATATCAATTTTGCATATAATCTTTCACATACGTGTAATTATATTCAACATTAATATCCACTATTATTGAACAATGCTAGTGATAGTTACAACGTCTCATATAACACATTCGTTGTATACACGGGTACGCTACTAGTGAGTAGTAACTTCATAGTATAAACTTATATTTTAATGGTTACAAATATTCAATGTGTGATGGTTGAAATAGTAATGACACACCAATATATTAAATAGAATGTTTATATCTTGCTAGTAAAATTCGAATGATTTGGTCAAGTAATGAATGGTAACTAATTGTGTTGGTTAAAAATTGAATGCAAAGTGAATCTCTAAAAGGATTTTGGAAGGCAAACAATTGGAAATTATCAATACAAACAAGTACATGTATACAAAGTAAATATAATTGTAAAAAAGCATAAATGAAATGTCAACATCTATAACACAAGGACAGTTTTTATATTTATTTTGCATGTTTGGAAATGTGGTTTGTATAAAATATAATTAGTTAACAAAAACGAGTTTTTAAGAACCAGATAGACAAGTCTTTTATCACTTTTTCGCACCTTTAGAGGATCGAACAAGTCGTGGACCATGAAAAACATAGATGAGGCTCCTAACGACTTACTTTTAAGCTCGATTCCTGAACATGAGGTATACTTTAAGGTTTAAAATTTCGATCTGTCGGGTGTATAGAACATGTGTGTCATATTGTCATGTGTAAATACTTATATGCAAACATGTTGAGTTTTTTAACGATAGGATATGTGGTCACATTCAAAAAAGATAAATGAGGCTCCTATACAAACGTTAAAATATCACCCAATGAGTTGTAACTCTCTAGAAACGAAGCTCGTGTCTTCTTTAATTAGTCTTTATCGTTTACAACTCAACCACCTTTACAAGATGCAATGTTAGATACTTATACGAACTAGGGATGTACATTGTTTGGTCCAAACCGATTAATCAACCGAATCGAACTAATTTGTCCGCTTTGGCCGGTTTATCTAGCCATAAGATGGACTATCGGTTTGCATTCTATAAATCGTTAATATGGTTTGGTTTGCATATAAATGTGTATATTAAAATTATATAGATACATATAAATGTTTTATGTCATACAAATATATAACTATATAAATATATTGTTAATTAAGGTGAACGGTTATCTTTGAAATATTTTAAATTTTGAGACTTTAAAACTTTCAACAATCTTTTTATCTATCTATTATGTGTCGATGGGAGTTTGCCTCATTGGTAGGAGATGGTTCGTCCCTAGGGGAGGTCTCACTATGGTCCCGAATCACTAAAATTGTCATTCAAAAAAAATAAAAAATAATACATATTTGCTTATGTGATTATGTCATTAATTAAGGATGTTTTACCTTTTCAAACATATATTTTCATAGCTTTTAGTTATACATATAGAAATTTATATAAAAAGAAGTATATATTGTTACAATTTAGGCAAATATACTTAAATATAAGTTCAATTCTAATTTTAATATGCAAATTAATATGAAAATGTTTTATAATAATATAAACGGCTCAAACCGTTAAATCGGCCAAACCAAACCATTTTTTCCGGTTTGGTTGGTTGGGTTTGATATAGTAACAATAAAGGCTGGTTTGGTTTAGAAAAATTTCAAACCGATGTTATTTTTTATGTAGACACATATCTTAGATGTACTTTTGGATTTGTGTACAACGAGTAACGGGTTTATGATGTCCCGAAAAAGTTTGGCTAGTGACAACTTGGAAATTGGTTAATTTTTCATATAACACGGGAGGTCCAAAGTTCTACTTTCTATGGCTGCAGAAGATATTAATCGGTTAAAAAAGAATCATTTATCAAATAATAATAATAAAACGTGTTTATAATAGCAAAAATGACGTTTTTACTTGACGGACGAATATACTTTGTTTTTGGTGATTATAACCTTATACGTTATAACATCAATGAAAAATAAGATTAAACCAAGATGATGAGAATAAAACCTTAATGAAAAAAATATATTATAACAATTATTAAAGAATATGGAGATACATTTTTTTAAAACAAAAGAAGAATCATATAAATAACCTTATACTGTACCTTTGACAATTTAATTTTTTTTCTTCTTAATTTTAATCATGTCTCTGAAACATATAAGTACACTTTTGTGTCCTTTTTATAAAGTGAACCATTTCACTTTACAACTAAATGCTCATTTTGATCCCTAGCTTGGGGAAATTTATTCCAATGTGTAATGAACCAATACATATTAGTATTAAATTAACTTAATAAATATGGTACCAATCATATTGAGTCAACACAAATGAATTTACTTTGTTTATCAAATGTAATAATATCACCTACTAGTATTCTCAGGGAATATTTGTTTGGGATTATATAAAAAGTTATGACTTATTGAATTTTTTGTTTATGTTTTATAAGTTCGGATTTTCTAGCTTATGTCATCGTTTATGGACATATTATTGTTTATTATGTTATAACAAACAGTAATAAGCACATAAACGGTTACATAAGTTATAAAATTTGAGCTTATGTTTCATACGCCAAAATGTCAATAAGTAATAAGCTGTTTATATAAGCCCAAACAAACACCCCCTTAGTTTTCTTTCAAAAGTAAACCTAATATCAAATGTATCTAATAAATTTGAAAAATAATTAGTCCTTATAATATATTCTTTTAAAAATCTTTCTAAAATCACATGAACACAACATGTGGATTTTACTTATTCTCTTTCTCAATCTCATATCTTGATTTTTACAAATGTCATCATCTTGTTGTTAAAAGATTTAGGAGAATGAATTAGAATAATATATCATTACTCAATAAATTATAATTATTTTTAACATACCTTTAATTTTCAACCTCGATAAATAAGGACACACTCACACTTACAAGTAACTGATAATTACCTTAACAATGAAAAATTAACGAGAGAATTAATATTTTTACGAGAATTCCATAAAATCACATGAATTTTGATTCGTGTACACAGTTTCAAACCATATATTTTATTAATCTAGTAAAAAAAATAAAAAATAAAACAATATACTTCAATTATTTGATTTTTCACATGTAACTGGTTTTTCGTGAATCACATATATGTTATTAACACCCTTCTTAATAGTTTTTGCAAGTCTTATAAAAATATTAGTTTTCGCATTTAACATTCACTATCTTAACATTATACATGAACTTGTTGTAGTTTTTCTTTTATGGAAAAAGTAAATATGAGGTTCTTGTACATTTAACTTAGATGCAAAACTTATCAAAAACTATATCATTTTATTAGAAATTTTTCAAATCTATATAATTTCAATCATATTTATTAAACTAACTTTACTAATTTATGTCTATTTACATCTTTTTCTACATTAATCGCGTTTTTCTAAAATACAAGTTTTTTCTTATCACTGTACATCTATGAAAAAACTTTTAATAACTTTTTCATAATAAACAATTGTGCCCTGCATTTTAGGAAATCGTCTCTCTATTAATGGATATATGAAAAATCAATCGCTTAATAACATTTAAACCCCAAAACAATATAGTTTTTGATGAGTTTTGCATGTAAACTTAAATGTATAACAGTCTCATATTCACTTTCCCCTTATTTTATATAATATTGTATTTACTATGTAAAATATATTTTTTACTAAGTATGTAGATATATTTAAGAGAAAAGTAATATTTTGTATAAGTTAAATATCTTAGTAAATTTACATAACACCCCTATGTGACAATAAAGAGTCAAATAGATTATACATCCACATAATATGAATAGTCATAATCAAAATCTTGGATCAAATCAATTCTATATTTGAAACAACCCTAGCCTTCCCTTTTATATTTTTGCTACTAAATGTAGATACTCAAATATGTTTCTTATGATTATGGGGGACCCTAGACCATGATTTACCATTTTGGAAAAAATCTTTGTTCACATAATTAAAGTGCATTTTAATATGAATAGTTATAGCAATAACATATATTGAAAAATTATGCACAAAAGTACGCGTAAAATCAAACCTAAAAATATGATGTTAACACATGTTAATATCTTATGTATTTAGACGGTGTCACCGTAAGTGACATGCTAAACAAAATGTGCAATTTCTTAACCATAGTTACTAAATGTGGTAACTTTGATTTGCTTATATTCTAGTCAAGCAAATACTAGAAAACGAGGTTTGTTGCATATCAAGTACATTCGAACCATTTCAAGAAAAAAGTACATCCAAACAAAAAATGCAATTCAAATATATCTAAGAAATAAACATAAACACTTTAAATATATTTTCTTCGGAAAATACGTTTGAGAATAAAAAACTAACCTACGTAGTTTATAACTTCAACTTTTAAACCATCAAACTTTTTTGTTATATAAACGCCAATAGTGTTCGTCAAACTTTTAACAATTTTCATCCCATCGACACTTACCAAATGTCAATAATTTTCGGGTTATAAATATAAAAGTTCTATGACTCGATCCCCAAAACTTGATAGAGAAAAATAAGAAATAAATTATGTACCTAAACACACGTAACTTTGAATTTTTACGATCATGAATTAGAGAAACAAGAGTACAATACGAGATATATTTTTCTTGCAATTTAAACATATATGTACCAAGATATTTGGTTTTATACAATTATGCATACATCTTAATATATATATATATATATATAAGAAATGATTTTGAGAAATTAACTTATATTGACTAATAGAAACCTTCATTTCTCATAGTTTATAAAATCAATTTAAACAATTTAACCAATTATATAATTTGAATTAAAATTTCACCATTTAACTAAAATATATCTATATAATTTTAGTAACCCTTTTATTAATCAAAAAAGATAATAATAACATTTTCCAAATAAATTATCAATTACAGAAATTTTCAATATATTTACCATTCAAGTAAAATATATTTCCAAAAGTAACAATAACAATTGTTTTTCTTTCATGTTTTCTAAAATTTTCTTAATACGTTTTTAACTTTCAAAATTTTTAAAACTCAATTTGATGATTTCTTATTATTAAAATTTCAAAACGCAATTTAATTTATATTTATTCTACAAAACACAACGTAATGACTTGCTATTTTTAGTTTACAACGTAATATAAATTTATAAAGAAATATTTTAAAACTCTATATTTCAAATATATTTCAAATATATTCATACAAATTTGCTAAATTGATTTTGGGCTTTGTCGGATGGTGCCAGCTGCTTTGATCACAAAATCAACCAAACAAAAATAACCACAGAGAGGACCACTTTTGTCTTGTGTATTTTTCTGATATTTTGACAGACAATTTATTTAATATATATAATAATAAAACTTATATTTCACTTACATAAATATTCACATATTTTTCTTTTTCTTCTAAAAAAACATATTTGTTTCTAACTTGTTCCGGTTCTGGTTATAAACTTAAACCTCTTGATTAATAGACCAAAATCGTTACTTGTTATAAACAAATGAGGTTCTCCCCTATGAAGTACCGATGAAGAGGGTTTTTTTGACCTCATGTTGTCTTGAGTTATTTTCCTTATCGTTTTCAAACACTTTCTTAGAATACCCTCCAAAATTTTAACTAAAGATATTCAGCATGAACTTAATACTAGATTACCAACTTGGTGGTGGTTCTAAAATATTCGGTTTCTACACATAACTAAACCAAAAATTTGGTTTCTCCAAATTTAACACCAAAGCCTAGATGTTTAGTATGAATTAATCACTAGAATAATCATCTATCACTCACACTTTATAAAAATAATCACCTGATTTTAGACGAATTTCTCGCGACACTTTATCGTCGCGAGAAGTACATAAAACAAAATCAAACCAATAAAAATCAAATAAAATCAGACCAATAAATATCGCGACAACATGTCAAATTTTTATTGGTCTGATTAAAATATGTGTACTTTCGGGACGAAAAAAATGTCGCGAAATATCCGTCGCGAATTAGGTGATTATTTTTGTAAAGTGTAAGTGATAGGTGATTATTTTGGTAATTTACTCTGTTTAGTGTTGGTCTATGTGAAATTTATTCGGTTTTTGGTTTAGTTTCTGCTTGACGGTATAATATTATTAGTTTTGAACATTGTGAAAAATTAAATTTAGCATTAAAAAAAAACAAGAGTAGTACAACAACTAATAAATAAGGTGCAAAATTCTAAGTATTAAATAGACATAGCTAAAAAGATGCATGATAAAACATGATGCATTCATTCCATTTCATTTCTTCACCTAATTTCATTTCATAAAACATTTGCCTGTCACGTGCCTTGCATACACTTAACGCCGTTACATTAACTCGTCCGTTACCGTTACTTGACGGAGTTTATCACCTAATATATATTTATACATTAAAAAAAACGAATTACACCTAGAATTAAATTAATATTAATATTTCCGTACAAAAATTTGAAACCCGGATCCGTTATTTTATAGAGCAACTAGAGGATCCGACCCGAATATATCCCCGAAATCTTGTAAGTAGTCATCCACGGGCCAAGATGAAGACCCGCACCCGAAATCGTTACCGCACCCGACGAATAGGTCGCTCGGGTCAGATACGTGAAATAACGAACTTGGTTCGTAAATATCCGGTACGAAATCCGGGAACTCAAAAAGATCCGAAGATGAAAACGGGTCATCAAATGAACAAAACTCATTACTTTCTACTATTTGATTAATTTCCATCTCTTCAAAAACAACGTGGTGGTCGTGTTGTCGAGTCAAGTGAGTCGACTCGGCAACACATTCGTCTATTTGTCGAGTCGACTCGTTTATCGACTCGGCAACACATTCGTCAGTTGAAGACGAAGAAAACCGCAATACCGATTTCGGAGACGAAACTTTATTATCATTATTATTATCGGTTTTCGACTCTTCGCCCGAGTTATACCCCGAAGAAACCGTAACACTTTCCGGTCCCGGTACCGGGACCGTAAAGTTAGTAAGCGCGTGAGGACCACGCAGCTGAATAGCTGCGTGGTCATACACCATTGCGGCTTCTTCAGCCGTATCAAATGTCCCAAGCCATAACCGAATTCTTCGGGTCGGGTCACGGATCTCCGCAGCCCATTTTCCCCATGGGCGTTGTCTCACACCTCGAAACTTTTTCCCGGAATTATTAACCTTCATCTTTTTACTCGCCACGTGTCTTTTCCTGCCACTCGCCGCCGTGGACTTCGCCGGAATCCGGTCATTATTTCCGACCACATTATTGATAACAACTTCATTCACAAATTTCTTAACCCGTTTCCTACGGATAACTAACTCAGACTCATCGCTTGATGAGTCAGTAGCGTAGTTATCCGTAACGGATATCCTAACTGTTCTAACAGAAACAGTATTAGTATTAGTATTAATACTGTTTCCGGTAGATTGCAATGTGACACGTGTCATATGCTCCGTAAACTTAATTGACATAGTTATAATAAGTAACTCAAACTAGTAACATTTGAGTAAGAACGATATATATTTATAATTAATAGATTCGATACGAAACGAAACGAATAAAATTATAAAGGAAGGAGGAGGACTACTCGTGCAAAGATAAAGGTGCAAAAAAAGAAACAACACATGGAGGCTTTATGGAAAGTGAGTCCGGTGAGAATTCCGGTGGGTTTGGTTTTTAGAGAGAGATGAAAGTAAAAGATGCTTAGTGAAGAAAGAAATGGTATTCCGGGAGGGCTTTTTAATAGGATCCTCTAAATTTAAAAAAAAAAAAAAAAAAAAAAAAAGTTTTTTGTAATGGAATTATAAAAATATGAGATTTTTTGTTTTATTAGTTGAATTTTATATTTTTTTTATTTATATTATGGAGTAAGTTTTAGTTATAAGGTCGTGAATAACGTAAGGCGTGGCATGACGGTATAAATAAGTCTTAAAATATGACGGGATATGTCGAGACATGATGTTTTCCAAGGCTTTTCAATACCGCGAGATTTTAATATATTTTATAGTTGTATATATGTTTTTACTATTATTAAGTTATATAACATTATTAAATTATAAAAATCGATGTTTTCCAATTTTAATATTCTTTTAATTTAAAATATAGTCACAAATGTACAATCAAATGCAATATATAGCTATTTTTAACTATTTTTAAACTTTTTTTTTTTCAATTTCCATAACGTGTTACAAAAAAACTCGCATTAAGACGCGCGCCTAGCCACGTTTTTTGCCGTTACGCATAACAAAGACGCATTACATGTTTTTGTAACTTTCTAGCCATCACTCGACGCCACCATGGCGCGTTATTTAGAACCTTGTGTTTTACTATGCAAAATGTTTTGTGATTTTATTCATTTGCACTATTAAGGATTTGTTATGTCGTTATTACCTAAACTAATATTTGAGAGTGTCTTTTACCGTTGTGAAATGAAATTAGACAAATCATATATTACGGATTGTTTCACACGTTTTTAAATGAGAATGAGTCTATAATACGTGTCTATTAAAAAAAAAAAAAAAAGCATCGTAATTTTCTTTATTTCGTTTGTCTAGTTTCCCCTTAAACCAAAACTAGGTACTCCCTCCGAAGCTCTAACCACTTTCGTCTACTCCATAACTCACTACACTCTACAAATGTTACATTCGTTCATATGACATGAAAATAAGTTTGATTTTTAACATAATCAACTATGGGTGACTAATCAAAAGGAATTTATATTTAAAAACATAATCACAATTGTTTGCATTATGTAGAGTTTAATTACGACTTAATACAAGTTTTTCGATACTATTTATTTTACATATACGTAATAAAATGTTTGAAATTAAAAACGAAAGATTTGCGATAAGTAAGAAAACAAGGATCAAATTGTGCTTAATTCAGAAATTAAAGGATGCTAATTGCAATTTCCCTATTTTAGTTTAGGAAAATTATCTACCTATATTATAAAAAACAAACTCTTTCAATCTATGGATGCCACATAGGACATCTCTTTCATTCCATTGGTGACACCTAAGTTCACAAAACAAGGCCAGCTATCCTTAAAAAAATTAAAAAAAATAAACATTTGAAAGAAAGAGAAACAAAGAATACCACACCCATACCTCACACCCATGCCCTGTTTCTCTCATTTTTCTTTGTTCTACAGGTTTTGACCCTATTTGTCTGACCTAAGGTAAATTTTACTCAGATTAGGTTTACATATTATTTTCTTCTGCCCCTATTCAAGTAAATCTTCATCTTCCATGGCGAATTGCAATTTTTCTCATCAAGGTAAGTAGTGCAAAAAGTCTTTATTTTCTACTTATGATTTGTTGACTCTTTTGTGTACTTTGTATTTGATTTTAACTTGTAATTGATATATTATTTTTCTTTCCTTGCAATTCTATATGTATAGTACAATTGCCTATATTTTCTTCGTTATTTTAATTTGCATGTGTATGATCCTTTTTGCTCTCTATTTGATCGCCCCTCATATTTCAGTTCCTAATTGTAGGTGGAACATTTGAACTTTACCATAGTTGTTCATCTTTTACTGCTCTTTTTTTTCATGGTTTGCTTCGCTTGGATGCTTCCTGTATTAGTGAATCTTCAAAATTTTCAAGTTTTTAATAATCAAAATGTTGAAAATTCAATTTCTTTGTAGTTACTCTTCAAACTTAAAACCTTATTCATGAAATTTTATTTATAATGAGCTTTGCTTTTATGATGAGCACCAAGTGTTTGACAAAATCACTCACTAATAGCATCTTTAGTAGTATGTTCCTGTGACCTGAGAGAGTATTGATCATCAAAGATTTCATCAATTATAAAAGGTCATCGGTTATCACTTCTTCAAACTATATGATCATTAGATTACATATTAATTTGTTCTTGCCTTTTTTTTTTATAGTTTAGCTCGAAGATCTCGTCAACAAACAACAAAGCAGGGTACGTCTTTCATAAGTCCATAATTATAAATTGATTTTTATGATCAACCACAATTAGATAGAATGTTCAACTTGTGTTTTTGGGTTGTGTTCGACTTAATTCTTTTGTGACTACTTATTTAAAAATCTTTTAAAAACAATCTTAGTGTTTTTTTATGCTCTTGAGAATCCTTAGGGTTTTATTAGTTGACGGATTTTATATTTTCTGTTTGTTTTTTTTTTTTTTTTTGTAGTATTGCACTACCTCTCGAGTTTGATAAATATATGGTGTGACTAAATCTTATGTCAAATTATGTGCCATTATGTTTCAATAAATGTTAGACGCGTCTGAACATGATCAAATGGTAGTAAATAACACGATATTAAATTTTGATATTTGTAAATCGCCTTCTTATAGTATGAAAAGTGCTTTATTTAAGCATTTACAACCATTCTAGAAATTGTAATCATCAATAATATAAATTTAGACAACTTTAAGCACGTTTAACCCATTGAGTTGTCCCCACTTTTTAGTTAAATCTTTTAGTTTGACCCATTTGAGAATAACATGACTCGAATTAACCCAATTTTTATCTATACAATGTTTTACAATCCACCTGTTATTGATTTACTATTATCATGTTTAATTGTACACTATAACATACATTTTAGATATTTAGCTACTTATAATCTCTTTTAACGTCTTTATTCCTAGCTTTAAAGGAAAAGAGTAATATTTGGATTTTTTGTATTCAAGAATTTAGTTTATTTCGTTAGCAGGCCATGGGACTCTTTCTAGGTGATCTAATTGGACTTTCTTTCAACCACATGATCACTTGCATGGAAGGTATCTCTTTTTTTTTCTTTCTTTTTTTTTCTCTTTTCTTTTTTGCTACTAGATATGGCATTTATAACCTATTTGTTGATTGCTTCTCTAACGAGTCAAGCGGTTACAATAAACTACTAATTGAAATGAAAATGGGTTAAAACCCAAATTGAATTCAAATACCTGCTGCACCCATCCCCATTCTTTAATTCTCACTTTACCGGCAAATCACTGACCCATCTCATTATTCGTCTCCTCCTGCTTCTTTACCAATCATCGACGGCATAATTTCGACCGCGCTATTTTCACTCTGGTAATTCCGTCTTCTCTCTAATTATTAGCTATGTCAGTGTGAGCCATGTGTGACTCGTGTTTGGATCTTGAACCGCCCATTTTAATATAGTTGCTCCTGGACATAGCAAAGGAAATAGAGAAAAGAAAGACATCATGATTTTATTTTAAGTCCAACTACTCCACTAAGATTTGAATCTAGATTTAGTTTTTTATTTAATCATGACATATAATTAAATAAAAATGATGTGTTCCATTTGAAGATTTAATTAACAGAAGAAAATAAAATGCTTTGCTTTTCTGTGTTACTCCTTTAGTAGATTCATTACTTTTGTTGGTCATGTGCTTAACTACATGTATATGATTCGTGTAGGTTTTTTTTTCATCTTGAATGTATTCAGTTATTGTGATGATGAGCGCTTTGAGACGTGAAGCAAAAGCGGTATGGTCTCCTTTTATATATGCGTGTTTCAATTTTTCTTAAAACTCGAGTGTCTTTGTGTTTCGGTGCATTTTTGGGCTTTGTATTATTATGTTTGTGGGATGGTGATTTTGCATATGTAATGTGGGTTTTTCTTTACTGCAAATGGACGGTTAACAAGTTATAAGAGAGACTAAAGAGAGTAGTTGTTTTCTGTTAGCAAATGGTCATTGGTGGTTTCATTTCGTTAATGTACGTGTTATGGACTTTTAGTGTGGTTGTATATCAACTTTCATGTCAATGACTCAGAGTTCAAAATTAGAACACCAAACATGACCAGTCACTTGAGGCAAGGATCTCTTACATTTCATATGACCAACGATAGTGTCTTGGCAGAAAAAGGAAATATAGGAGAGAGGCTTTTATAAGATGGAAAAATAAGCGGCGCAAAACTGATAGTCGCTATGCTTTAAGAGAAAACTGGCGCCACATTTACTCTGACCAACGATAGTGTCTTAGCAGAAAAAAGAAATATAGGAGAGAGGCTTTTATAAGATGGAAAAACAAGCGGCGCAAAACTGATACTCGCTATGCTCTAAGAGAAACTAGCGCGCCGTTTCCTGTGACGAACGATGATGTCTTAGCAGAAAAAAGAAAATATAGGAGAGAAGCATTTTTAAGATGGAAAAACAAGAGGCGCAAAATTGGTACTCAGTGTGCTGTAAGAGAAACTAGCACGCCGTTTACGATCAATGACATTTCCGAACAACCTGGCCCTTCAAATCTGTCTGCATTTGTGGTTAGCGAGACAACAGGTATGTAAAAATGACTCAAGGCTTGTGGTATACTAAAAAAGTCAGCGCCTCGTCTGCATTACTGATTAACAATCTTAATAAATCTCAGATCGGTCACGCACCGGCACAAATAGGCGTAAATCTCGAGCCCAAGTGTGTGTCAAAAAAATCCCTTCTGCACTTATGTCTTAGCAACATATGATTTTCGTTATTTTTATACCCAAAATACTTATTATGCACGTTCCTAGGAAACACTCTCTCAACGGGAAGAGGCTTGTTGTCGGTTATCCCTACAGTGGCTGCGATTCTACCTAGGATGCAAGATTCCGCACTGTGGTGCTGTCAAGTTTTACTCTGAAACCAAAAATTTTTGTTGCTTAAATGGTCGTGTTGTCTTGAAAAAGCAATGAGCTTCCAGATATTCTAAAAGACATGTTAACCTCTACATCAGAAGAGGCTAAAACATTTAGAACATTACATTAGAACATATAACAACCTTTTTGCTTTTACTTCACTAGGAGTCAGATGTGATGCTAATCTTAGCAAGAGGAATATGGTGTATACACATTAGGGTGCAAGGCCAGGTTTACCACTTCATAAATGATTTAGTGCCAAAGGAGGGTAATGCCAAAAACCTTCAGTTGTATTTCCATGACACTGAGCATGAATTAGAAAATCGATTAGCGCTTGTGAAAGATTGTCTAAACAACTGACTGAACTATGCATGAAAGCCCTTGAAGATAACCCTTATGTTGTTTTCTTTAGAACCTTAAAAGACGTTCCTCAGTTGGAGAACTATAAGATCATTCTTAAAACACTTCCTTCGAAGATCAAAGACGGTATAATAAGCCTGAGGTTTCACAAGTTGCAGCAGTTTTGGGTTGATGGCAAGGAAAACTGGAGAACAAAGTCAGAGGGATATTGAAGTAAAAACTCATAGTAATCAATCTAGAAAGATAGCATATTATTATGGTTGCTATGACGCTTTACAATATCCTTTGATGTTCCCATATGGAGAACTTGGTTGGATCAAGAATTCTTAAATATGGTGAAAAGGATATAGTTAAAAGAGGAAGGCCAAAAGCAAGTGCTGCACCCTTATTTTCTCCCCGAAATGCTGCAACTGTGAAGATTTGTTGTTCATGGAAGACGAGGGTATAAAAAATTCCAATTTTTATGTATGATGACTCATGCTAATTTACGAATTAACGGTAACCGTCTTTTTGGCAGTTATGGCCCAAACAGACGTGGAATCCAAATTCGTTTTCCGTTAGAGAATATTATGCATATAAGTTACAGGTAAGGAAGAATGACAAGTCATGTTTAATTGTATTTTGCTCGATTGTTGCAGCAATATATAGTAGATAATTATGTTAAACTTGAGACACAAAGGTTAGACTTTTTTAGATCACAGCAAGAAGAAATAAGGAAAGAATTTCTTCAAGGAGTGGTAGATGCCATGGCGTCTGGTGAGACCGAGGGTTCAGGTGTAGGTAAGCGAATAATAGTGCTTCCTTCCACCTTTATCGGCGGGCCAAGAATATGAGACGGAAATACATAGATGCCATGACTTAGTGCAAAAATTTGGAAAGCCAGACATTTTCTTAACAATGACATGTAATCCTAACTGGCCAGAAATAAAAGAGCATATGATGAGACACGAGGAAGCCCAAAATAGGCCTGATTTGATTGTTAGAGTTTTTAATGCTAAACTTGAACAACTAAAGGAGGATCTTTTAAAAGAAAAATATTCGGGGAGGTGGCAGCCTATACTTATGTCATAGAATTTCAGAAGAGGGGTTTACCGCATGCGCATTTCTTGATCATTAAAACCTCGATGCAAATGTATAGGCCAGAAGAATATGATGAAGTTGTATTTGCTGAAATACCAGATGAAAAGGAGCATCCTCACCTTGCATAGAATGGTGGTCAAACACATGCTTCATGGCCCTTGTGGAAATTGAACCCCAATAATGTTGCATGAAAAAAAACGGCACGTGCAGAACTCGTACCCAAAAGCTTATTCTAATGAGACCACGCAAACAACAGATGCATACCCAATTTATCGAAGGCTGAGATAATGGGGTTGTCGTTAATGTTAGGAAAGCTAGGCTCGATAATCGATGGGTTATACCATATAATGCCTACTTGCTTGCTAAGTTTGATTGTCAAATCAATGTAGAAATTTGTTCGACGATAAAAGCAGTAAAGTATATATATAAGTACATATGTAAAGGTTGTGATAGGATAACCTTTGCAATGTCGTCGAATGATGCTTCTTCATTGATTGACGAAATAGACCAGTACCAGTCAGGTAGGTGGGCTCCTGAAGGAGCATGAGAATTTTTAGATTCTTGATGGGCGAGATAAGACCAGCTGTTATACATTTACAGCTGCATTTAGAGAATTATCAACCCTTAACTTTTAGAAAGAAAGATAAATTGGCCAATGTTTTGCAGAATCCTGTTCAGAGAAAAACCATGCTTACAGAATTCTTTGCTATGAACCGAACCGATAAATTAGCACAAACCTTAAACCTGACCTATTCTGAATTTCCAGATCATTTTGTATGGGTACCTAGATAAAAAATTCTGGAAGCATAGGAAATCAGGTGATTCCGGTGGGCCGCATAGTTGCTGCTCATCCAAGTGAAGGGGGAAAGATAACTACTTAAGGATACTTTTGTCGAAAGTACGTTGTCCAAAGTCTTTTGGTCACTTAAAAATGTGCAATGGGGGTGCGCGTGTCAACTTTTCGAGAGTCAGCGTTGTTGCGTGGTTATTTGGTTGATGATAACAGTCAACAATTATGTTTAGAAGAGGCTGTTTTCACATGCCATATGAACTAAGAAGGCTTTTTTGCGACTCTTCTGTTTATTCTTGTCCAAATAAACCCTCGAGAATTAAGGTTAAGCTAATGTGAACGCAATGCTAAGAGGACCTTTTATGATTTAATCAAATGACACGCAGAGAGGCTACAAAAAGTGCGCTGCAACAGATAAATGGATTCTTGCAATCCATGGGTATAAACATTCAAGACTTTGGTATCGTGCCCGATGATTTCTCGTGCGCCGACCTAGAAGACCAGACAAGAGAATTTAGAGCTGAAAAGGGACATAATTGTTTCTCAAGAAGATCTAGATTCGATTTTCAAACTCAACGAAGGACAAAAGATCGCATTTGCGACATACTTCAGAAAGCATATTCGACTGAAAGTGGAGCCTTTTTTGTTGATGGCCCCGGAGGCACTGGAAAAACCTTTTTGTACAGAGCCTTGTTAGCTAAAGTCAGATCAGAAGGCCATATTGCTCTTGCCACAGCGACTAGCTGCATCAATACTCCCGGAGTTAAACCGCTCATTCGAGGTTCAAAATTCACATTACGACTCGATAGAAGGATCAGGATGCAGAGTTAGCAAACAAAGTTCTTTAGCAACTTTGATCAAAGATTCTAAACTGATCATTTGGGACGAGGCCCCCATGGCCAAAAGAAGTGCTGTCGAGGCTTTAAATGATCTTCTACAAGATATTATGAACTCAACAGAACTTTTTGGTGGTAAGGTTGTTGTACTTGGTGAGATTTTTAGGCAGACACTTCCAGTTGTACGCAAAGGAACCAAATCAGAAACAAGGGATGCATGTCTAACTAATTCTCCGTTATGGCCATCCGCTTGAGAAATTACAGTTACAAGAAAACATGCGAGCTTTGTTAGATCCTAGCTTCACTGAATTCCTTCTCAGATTGGTAATGGAACAGAAGGCTTCGCAGAATAATGACCTTGTAAACATTCCACACACTCGATGCTCATTCAGACACATTCTGATGATCCTTTAGATTGCCCTCATAGACTCTGTTTACCCGAGCATTCAACTCGAATCAATAACCACCTCTTCTTTAAAATCGTGCCATTTTGACAACAAAGAATTGTTTTGTTGATGAGATAAATGAAATTTGATACACGGTTTCTCCAGGTGAAGAAACTGAATATGTTAGCTCTGATGAAACCTTAGATCCTAATGACCAAACCCAATATGAAGACTTCTTGCATTCACTTACACCAAATGGTATGCCACCTCACAGACTTGTTTTGAAGCCAATTCACCGATCATTTTGCTAAGAAACTTGAATCCTACCGAAGGACTATGCAATGGGACTAGTATTAATTTGCAAAGATCTGAAAAGAAACGTCATTCCATGCGCAGATTGCTTTTGGAGACTTTGCTGGAAAACAAGTCTTTATTCATAGAATTCCCTTGCAGCCTCCAAGTGATGAAGATTATACAGTCCCGTTCAAACGGGTACAGTTCCCAATCAGGCTATGCTTCAATGACTATTAATAAAGCACAAGGTCAAACACTTGATTTTGTCGGTGTTTACCTCAAGGAACCGGTTTTTCGCATGGGCAGTTGTATGTTGCACTGTCACGTTGCAAGAACAGCGAAGCATGCTAAAGTTCTTATCAGGCCAGCTTCTTTGATTCTCCTAACATCAGAGAAACAAAAAACATTGTTTACCAAGAGGTTTTGCAAGTCTCTAAGTATATCGATAAGTATGTAACCGCCATCTTAACTTTATCTTAAAGTTTTTTTCTTCTAAATCCCATATAACATTCACATGTAAACTGTGATTGCAGGTAAATGTCGATGCATATCCTCTGTAAATGTTTGTTACTCAGTTTGTACTCGTGTCCCTTAACTTGGTCATTAGGTTTGTCTTCCGATATCGAAGTGCGTATCTCTATAAAAAGCTTGAAAGTTTTACACGTGTTCTTTTCTTGAGTTTTAAATGACGGGAGACCTTTCCAAGTTTTATGAAAACTGTTTGAAGGACCATGTAACGCCTTAATCGAGGAAGCCTAAACTGGTGCTTGCTCTCAATTCTGAGAAAAGTAGAAGCTAAGTCTCATTTTCAGATTTTCAACCGAAGATGTTATGCAATGAAAGTCCAAGTACATAGAAATTCGGAACGAAGTGTAGGATCTTCTCCTAAGACATTCCTTTTGCCCACTTATGCATTGGATATGTTTGTATATGATATAACTTTCTTTTGTCACTTATCTTGTAATGAATGATGCATGTATCATTTAGTGTTCCTTTTAATGAGTTTCTTCTCTTTTGGTCAATAATCTTATATGATATGACTATACATTCTCATAAGTTATATACGATGATGCATTATGTGTAGGATTGTATAATAAGGCTTATGCCTAATTTTGATCTTTTTAGTTCTCAAGGAGAGCAGATGCTCACATGCATAGAGTTACATTATAATTAACACCACACTATCAGCACACACAGTCAACTGAAGATATGGACTTATGCAATTTCAACACATTGTGACCCCAACATTATCTGAACATAAAAATCAAGCCCTGTGTACACAAACTATATATATTAAGTATAAAATCAAGCGACCTTAAAGTGTACACAAACTATATATATAAGAAACAAAAAAAGTACATGCAAATACAAAGAGTGTTTGACTTGCCTTCTTATTTTCCCCCTATTATCATGTCATCCCATTCCCTTAACCTTATCACATGTGTGCCTACTTATTTTTATAGATATTTTGGTCTTTTGCAGGACAATTAAGTATGGTCATGCCTCTCCAAAGTGAAGTACCATCAAGATTTTCCTCAACTTCTCATCAATTCACTATATCGCCCTTACCATGTTTCCATTAATTAACCTAAAGTGACACTCTATGTAACAAATTTTCTTGATTTGACAATGGGCCAAACCATGCTTATGAGACCCCAAATATCATCATGTCCTGATTTTCTGGGACTTAAGTCTATATATATAATTATAGATGGGTGGTTCTTATATTCATATTCCAGCTTCCTATCAGGTTAGCTTTACCTTGGTCACACAAGTCATAAGTGTATGTTTCTATTGTTGTGTTTCCTTTGTTGTATGCTTGTTAATGATTATCTCTTCCCTTTTTTCCTAAATAAGTTGCCTCCTTGATTATCTGAAAATAAATCTTCACAAACTCTTTTTTTAAGCCAAAAATGAAAACATTTATGTTCTCGTGATTAATACAAGGATATTATACTTTTTTATTTTTAACTTGAAATATCTCACATGTAAATTTTTCAAATGAAGGTAAAATGTCCAGAACCACTCAAAGGTTTTAGATATCACTCCTCAGCTAAACAAAAGATGGACAGTTATCATTCAAGTTTTGAAAGATGGCCAATGTTCAGCGAGCCAAAATGATGTCGCTCTACAAAGAGATTGATCTTCACGGATTGCTCATGTACTATGTTTCTTACATTTCTTGATTTAAATATTATGTTCATTTCATTATAACTTATGTATTGGTCTTTAAAACTAGGGAACCAAGGTGGGTGCAGTTATGTATGACAACAGTATAAATATTTTTCCAAACTCCTGACCCAATATAAGAGGTATCATATCTCAAAATGCGTTGGTCAGGAGATACTGATGCGGTGTACCGTGTTAGCTCGTACATCTACTCTTGGGGTTTAAATAACAAAACCCTGTCGAGGAATTGGTTGAGTCTATTCCCACTTCAATACCTTGCCATTTGATTTCACAAACTTCAGTGACCTATACAAATATGCTGACTCAGATTCTCCACAAAGTAAGTTCATCTATATATCTACTTAACAAAATTATGTATTCTTCACTTAAACAAATAGTGATTTCTTTCCAATTCAAACTAGATGTCAGAGGTGTTGTTTTGCATTGCTTTTCCCAGTGAAAGAACAAGGAACACGCAATTATCACAAAAAGGGATGTTGTCATTGTGAATGAAGAGTAAGATGACTAAACCTTTGTTTTCGTTGCTAATTTTTTCTTAACTTCTGCAATCATTACTTTGAAGAAAAAATTGTTGCTGCTGTCATTATGGAATCATTTGATGAGAAAGAAGGGAAACGACCTTGCTGGAATGATTGGATCAGGAGTTATGATGTTTGGGCATGAGGCTGAAAGTGACCACATTTAGACTGTAAGTATCATATGCATTAAACCTGAGATATATCTCGATTGTGATTTCTTGAAAAAATGAAAATTTTGTAACTGCGGCCAACTTTATTTAGGTCTCTCGCTGAGTACAAGAGGGAACTTCAGGCTTTATGATCAACCCGCCCGCTTTCTCGTGAATTACAAATGCATGAATGGTAGACTATTCAAATATTCCAAAAGTAAACTTCAGTTTACCACTTTTACATATGCACATTTAAATATTAGGTACAATGAAAACAAAACAGAGGCTCCAAACAATTACTCGAAATGAAAAGTTACAAGAACAGTGACATCTTGCTCCCCTATCCAAAAGATGAAGATATCATTCCGCTACGGTCGTCGCTTCTTTGAGAACTGTAAGTGATTGTAATACTTTCGTCATGGTGCCTAAATATTTTTGAATATATGAACATCTATATATACTTAAACATGCAATCTTGCTTTGACAAAAGTTAAAGGCGAGTTGGATCAAAGGGAAGACAAGCTTTCCTAAGCAAGATAGGAGCATATGGTTTACGGCGTGCGCAAACTATAAAAAATCATTGGAAGCTGATCTTACATGGATTGTCACATGTCCATCATGTCACCAAGAATCTGAGGTGGAACCATTGTAAGCATCGTCTTAGAACCTTCTAACCTATTCCAAATTAAATATATAATCCATAGTTACTTATTATGCCTAATGATATTTTGTGAATGTATTGCACAGATCTCGATGACCATTCAAATCGATGATGGAACAGCAACTATTGAGTGCCACTATAAGCACACCTGATGTTGAGAAAAATTGTCCCATATACTGCAGTTAAGCTAAAAGAAGCTGATGAACTCTAAACTTTATTTTATTTAGTATACTTTATAAAGATGTTTATGATAGTGCATCACACCGTTTTTAGAGAGTTTAAAATGAGAAACGCCTATATATACCGGTTTTCTAGAGAGTTAAAAATGACAAACCTGAATGAAAATGATTCAGGCTGCTAAGAAAAAATGGCATGATCGTTACCGTTAATCATTAAGATGCTACTTCTTGTACTTAAATACCTATTAATATGCTTAACGTTTTGGGTGATGTTACATTTAGTTGCTTATTAATATCAAACAACAATTGCATTTACCGAACTCACTTGCTTATACATTTTTTTGTTGCAGGGTATTGATCTTCATGATGCTATCGTTAATCAGTTCAACAACATACAATTGTTGCGTTTATTCGCTCCTACGAGTCAACCTTTCGTGGACAGTCTGAATGAAGGGTAATGTGGTCAAAGCTTACACATTATATGAGCAAGTTTCTCCACTCCAAACTCATCGTCATCAACCCGATAAGACTCCGCAACCACTTCTGATGTTGCTAATCCATCCACCACCACCCTTCCAACGAACCAAGCATCTGAAACCACTCAAGGTGGATCTCTGGTAAAAGCACCTGTTGACCACGGGGATACAACTGTTTACCCCCAACTACAAAACAGGTGCTGGAGGAATCAGCTCCACAATTGGTTCAAAAGCTGCGAAAAGATCCCTACCGTTTTCTAACAAAGAACTCGATGTGAAAACAGTTGCTCACATCGTTGCTATAAAAAAAGGAAGTGGGAGATCAGGGTGTGAAAGGAAGTCCAGCTAAGAAAAACAAAAGACTCAAATGCCTCATGAATGTATTATGTAGAACATCTTATTGGCACCATGTCATGGAGTTTGACTTACAACTCAATCACTCGTCGTCGTTTACTTTCGATAACTAATGTAATGTATGATGTTTTTATTATATGCTTTTGTAACAACATTTTTTATGTGCTCATTAGCTTTTGCAGCCATGAGCAGTCAAAATGTTGGTAGAATGTAGATGTACTCTTATGTTATCTAGATGTGTATGTTGGTATCATGTATAGCTTTTGTATCATGACGTTGGTAATGTAATCTTCATGTTATGCTATGTGAATGATATGTATGTTTTATTAATATCAAGCTTCGTATTTTGAAACATAATGTTGCACCGGATGAAATATATTGCTTTCTTTTTGTTTAGGCTCATAACACACAAAACAAATGCCGAATAATCTTTTCACTCTAAAACATAATTACTATCACACAGGGCCGTGCGTAGCACGGCAAAAAACCATTTCTAGTTATGTTATATTAATTCATCAACCTGCTTTCTTTGTTCTTCCTTTATTGTTTGTTTGTGGCGGCTCACATCTAAAATGATTAAAGATAGACATACACACATGAGGTCCTACGTGGAGTTCAATTAAGTGACACTTTAATTAACCTGTCTAATTTCTATATTGTAATTGGTTTAAAGGAAAAAGTGTTAGAATTAATTTAAGCCTATAATTAACATGGCTTAATCATATGGATGTTAGTGCTTGTTTTAATGGCAAAAATTAGATTGACTTTGGACAAGTTCGTAAATCAACAAAATTAATGCTAGAGTTTTTACATGTACACGAAAGTCAAATAAAAAACCATGGTTTTGAAGAATGATAGAACCATTTGGTTATAATATGAATATTTATAGGGCAGAGAAACTCAACAATTCTATGGAACATAAGCCATATGTCTGACTCGGAATAAAAATATTGTTTATAATATTCTTTGGGAGTTCGAGCGGCGAAATCGTTATGATTCAAACAAAAAATAAAGCGTAATTGTGAAAAAAAAAGTAACTCAAAAATGAAAAGATAGATAAACATAGATACGAACAAATAAAATAAAGTATAGAGTTTGAGATCCGCAATTTTGGCGATATGTTACATATTTAAGATCCGACTAAGGCAAACCTGTTTTCCTAAAACTACGCTCGAAATTGAGATCCGAATTTACCAAATTGTCTCATTAAAACATATTCTCGATTGATTTTTGTTTTTCCGGATTTGAGCCGGGCTTGTTTCGAAGAGTGAAGGCGCGCTTTTTGGTATTCTGTTGCAATTCTTGTTGTTTTTATTCGAAATTTGATTACAAAGCCAATGAAGTTGTTTTCATCAGTTAACTCCAAACGGTTTTGGGGTTATGACCAAAACAAAGAGCTGGTCGGTTAAAAAACAAATTTGTTTTACGGGCCGATTACGGTTTGATGAAAGATAAAGACGGGATTAGACCCACTCTGATACCATGAAGAATTATATAACCTTTTTCATACATATTATTATTAATATTAATTGCATATAGAAATCCTAAGACTCCTTTCGAACTTAAATCATATGTTGGACTTGGGCTAATAATCTTGTCATCTAATAGGTTTAACATCATCTCGACCTTATGTTGAAGAGAATTCATTTCGAAATCGCTACAGAACAAAATAGCCGTTTACGCCATGACATCGAATCGAATCTTAAGAGGTATATAGGATTTTAGAGAGACTATGTTCATGGTCGATTGAAATATATGTCAACACCATGAAATGACTTTATATAAGGAGCAATAGACACTGAATTTGATTGTTATTTTTAGGCTTAATTCGGTCTAAGACAAACATTTCATCATGTACATTTGTTATATGTCATGTACTCTTTTTCATTTGTGTCAGTATTACTACTATCAACCACAAAACTATTTATTTTGGTCGATATACTCTTAAACAGGCTTTAAAATGGAAAGTATTCTAATCTAATTAGTATATTCATATACTGTTAAAGAGGTTTTATAAACAACATAAGGTTTATTTGCTCACTTTACTTGACATAATGAAGGCAAGCAAATTATAAATGTATAATGTTGACGTAGGTTTGGATATGACATTCTCTAAGGACCGAGTCTAAATAAAATATTTAAATTTCACAACGTGTCTTAACACATTATACTAAACTACGTGACGTGTTGACGTACCTCAGTCTGAAGCGTAAGTACGATCAAGAATTGAAAATAAGCCCATGCGGCCTGATTAAAGACAACGTT